>CM053788.1:429779766-430379766 GCA_028749045.1 Cupressus sempervirens
GTGAGTGACCTCTTCAGCATTCACAATCACATCCAAGAGCTTATCCAAATGCTAACCTAAAGTCTTCTCACCCTTAATTGTTATTATTATATGGCCTTATAATATAAGATTTCTTTTAGTAAATTTCCTAATTTCAAACTATGTAATGATATATGTTTTTTTAATTTATTTGCATATCTCTAAATCTATAACATGATCAAAATAACATTCAGTCATACATTTAAAATTATATTTCATACAAAATACATTAATCCAACTCGTTATAAGTTATGGACAGAAATAACTACCATTTAATACTATTAATCTTGTGATATTGCTATCAAGATTTAACTGTGTGATTTTGAGTCAAACTCATTGACCCATATTTCTACTTAACTATTAATCTTGTTATCGATGTTGTGGAAATTATCTCCTACTTAACTTGTTGTGGAAATTATCTCCTACTTAACTATTAATCTTGTTATTGATGCTTTTATACGTAAATTTAGTTTCTTATTTACCGTTTTTATAGATAAGTTAAATTTTCTATTTACTATTTTTATTTACTGTGTTTAAATTTAAACTCATTTATATGTTAGTTTAATCTTTTGCTTACTGTTTTATTAACTTCGTGTAAATTAAATTAAACTTATTTTAGGTTTAGTATTTTTATTTTTTTTATGTTTTTCGAGTATCCTATTCTAATTATTATTATTATATGACCTTATAATATAAGATTTCTTTTAGTAAATTTCCTAATTTCAAACTATTTAATGATATATCATTTTGAATTTATTTTCATATCTCTAAATCTAAAACATGATATTTTTCAAAATAGCATTCATTCGTGTACATTTGAACTTATATTTCATACAAGATATACTAATCCAACTCGTTATAAGTTATGGAAAAAATAAAAACTACCATTTAATACTATGAATGTTGTTATTGGTTCTCTTTTTTAGATTTAACATTTATTTTGGTTTTCTAGGCCATGGCTAATAATCCACGACCTTGCCATGTCAACTACAACATCTGAGGTTAATACTCGACAACCATCTACAAGGTCTAATGTGTCCATCAATTAGAATGGGTATCCTCAAACGAGATCCAAAATCTTGTAAATCGTGCTTCTATGAATTGTACTGAACCATATGCACATATTAAAATGGCAAGTATACATACATGTGATGTTAGAGATTTTGAGATCATCAGAGCTAAGGAAGTATTGCACGAAATCAATAAACAACAACTCAACTATTATAGTTATTGCACTTATCTACCAAAGATTCATGCTGACGAGTATCACAGACAAGGAAATTCACCCATTGTTTGTCATGCATTTCAACACTATCTTAATTGTCTATAGAACATGCTTCACTTGTGTTGTCCTCTATTGGTCTTTATCAGTGGATCCTTTTTACACAACTCTTTAAAAACTAGGGGTTTTTGAAACTTTTCCTATTACTGTAATGAGTGAATCAGCCTTATGCTCCTCCTCTATTATATCAAATGTTGATTAAAGTTTAAGTTGTAAACACTCAATTCTATTTTGAATACAAGTGTGGCTTACACATATCTCCAACACTTATTCACTTTACTTCTTCCTTTACCCTTGCATATTTCAGATTTCTCAAAGAGACACCACATTTGTTTATTTACATAAATTGACCTATAAGGTCTAAAAGATAACTCGCATACATTTAACTACAATGGTTTTTTTGTCATAGCTCAATGTTGTATACTAAGTTATATATAGCACATCTTTATGCATTTGTTGCACCCTTTTGCTTATATGAATATGTTTGTCACTATCCTTTTTTGCAAAAACACCAAATTTTATCTTAACTTTACAATTGAATCATGTCCTAATATGTTTTGAAGCTTTTGCATGCATTGCACATATTCTTACATAAACTTCCTTAACACTCGATATAAATGTGTCCATCCTATCCTATTTTGGCCTATGCTCGACATTTTATTTGTTCACATAATATTTTATACTCCAAGTTTGAGCACTCTTTTCAATCTATTCCCACACTTTAATTGACAAACGTGTGCTTCACCAAAGCAATTATGATCTGTAGTTTATTTTTACATCCTCGTATCTCCATACATTTTCATTCTGTATATGTTTTGGTTTGAAACTAATGTTGATAGATACAATTAAAACTATCTCTTTAATAGATTATTGGATATTATGTTCCTTGGTAGTTCTTTATGCTAATATCAATAACAAGGTTTCAACCATATTCTATAAACCAAATATGTCTTTTTCGGGCCACACTAACCATTTATGGCTAATAATACTTCTCTTCCAAGAACACACTTGGCATCACAAAATGTGTAGTTGAAGACATAAATTCTAGATTGCATATTCCTGGTATGCCTTCTTACCTCTATTCCTCTTCCTTGTGTACATGTTTTGATTTCAAACTATAGGGACTTAATAAAATTAAACTTATTATAGTTTCCTACTTAGTAGACAATATGAACGCTCTTCTATTACTTTGACTTCATAGTTTATATGATAATATGAAAGGATATTACTGCACATTGTATTGAAAACATAGATGACAAAAAAAATAGATAACAACATGACTAATACAAGGAAGTATATATAAGTAAGAAACTCCAAGTATGCATCAATTTACCCTGAACTTAAATTGATGTTACCTTTCATTTTCTTTGGCTTATTTTCATAGTGGTAGGCCACTATAGTTACTCATTACTTTCCATCCTACACTTCACTATAGAGATGCATTCAACCATATGAAAGTAAGGTACAAATGTTCTTGTTCTACTATAACCACTATGTTCTCATGCAAAGTGGTACTGTAGTATATTGCAGAGGTCCAACCCTAATTATATAAAGTGGACAATTAGGACATTGAGAAACATATAGTCCTCTAAATTTGCCATATTGTTGACTACTATCTTTGTATTTTTAAACAAGATCATGATAATCACTTGCCTCACTTTATAGGGTAAATTCAACCTCTCCAAGTTATGTCTCAATCTCTTATAGAACATGCAATCAAACTTATTAGCAATGACAGCCTACATGTGTAACCACATCTCTAGGTCTTTGGCATTACACCATTTGGACGAGGAACTCGAGTAACAAATAGATATAAGTTAGAGCTATCTGATGACCTTCACCTACAAAAAGCAACCTTGCCAAGGAAGTTTAATAATCTTGTAACTTCAAATAAGATCCAAAATGGTTCTATAATACATGTCTCCCACTATTCCATTCTCACCATTTGTGAGCCGAGGTAAGTCAATAACTACTATGATTCTATTTATTGAAACCCTTCTTGTTTTGTTATGCAATTACGTAACCTTACTAAAATTATTATTTTACCTACTTATTTAGGTGGATTGTAATCTCCAACTTAGAGGTTCTATGCACAAAAAATGATATCATTGGTGTTGGAAATATTCAAGACTATGTTAAGTTACTGAGAGGGGGTGAATCAATAACTTCTAAAACTTAACAATTTTAATCAAATAATCTGATTAGCACTTGATTCATCACATCTGATCTAATTGCATGCATGAGAAACTGAAAACATGAAAGCATTCATAACACTTGAACACAAAGATTTGGTGACCCAAAAACCTTCCAAATAGAAAGTAAAACTGGGGTGAGGATGATACCCACAAACTTTAGTACTGCAACACAAAGTTGGCCTATTAAGACTTACATTGATCACTTCTAATGATTTGCCCTATTAGGAGCAATTAGGACTGCTAGGTCCACCTTGTAAGAGGATTTACAAACATACAATGAAGTATGCACTCAATAAAGATATTTATAAAAGACTGTTTTGATTATGTAAAAATAGGTTTTAAATGACCTAAAACCTTACATCAGCAGAGTATTAAGAAAGTATCATGAAAAGAGAACAAAAAAACAACATGAAACAGACTTCAGAACACAAAAAGAGGTCACAGACAACATTGCTGGAAAAGACAGCAAAAGACCAGCAAAGGAACAACAACTGACCAGCTAAGGAGTATTAATCAGATGCACAGCCTGGTCCACCAGAGAATGCATAGTCTTAGTAGTAGCATTCACCTCGTCCTTCTTAGTGGTTTCCTCTATCTTCTTTGAATTGGCACGAGTACGCTTTCTAGGACCTTGAGAATCTGCCCTCGGGGGAGAAACCTAACTTTTATCTGCCTCATTCTTTTTCAAGAAGCTCGTCATGTTATCCCCCAATTGTCTGAGTTGTTTATCCATGTTACTCGGCCTGGTTTCAAATTTAGACACCTTCCCCTGGATACACCTTCCCCTAGATACTACTAGTGTCCTTGTCCATCACCTTCTCCTTGGCTTCCAATACAGGGATCTTATGCATCAGATTTTTCACTTCTTCCGCATTACCTATGACCTCTGAGAGCTTGTCAATATGCTGACCTAATGTTCTTTCCCCTCTGGCCGTCTTGCTAAGATGCTCCATTTCTTTGTTCAATAGCACCATTTTATGTTTAAGAATGTCAATGTCCTTCATTAGAGAACCAGGGTTACCAAATAAGCCTTTAGAGGGCCCGATTCCATCACCAACACAATCACCTCTGTCAGATTTAGACCCCTATTCACCATCATCAGAAAAGTTGGAAGCCTCAATCCTTATTTTCACATTTTTGTTTTCCTGTCACCGTAAAGACTTTCTTTTTCTTTCCAAATGATTAGCAAGGGGCTCATCATTCGATAGAGGAGAAACCCTCTCATCAATACAACATTTACCCTTCCCTTTGCTACATCCCCTATTTTTAGCATGTTCTCTAACAATTTCATCAACAAAATCACTTTCCCTTTCCCGATCAGAATCATCCTTCTGAACACTCTGTTTTTTCTTTTTAGTGCTACCACCTAAACCTCTTTTAGGACTAACCAAACCCCCTTCTGCCTCATCCTGTGTCTTAGAGTCATAGCCCTTTTCCTGAATACTTCCTTTAGTATCTTGATCTTCCCCTTTATAATTTCTAGGTTTCGGGATTTTTTTAGATTTCAGCACATTCATAATCAAAACCATTAATCCTTCATGACAAACATGTTAACCAGTCGGGTCACGTTGAATAGCTAGGGTAGAATTGGAGAGAGATTGCAACAAGTATGAAGGAAAATTTATCGTAATGTCATGACAAAAATGATTTGCCAACACAAAATGGTAACCATATAATTTTGTATATCTTCCATCCAAAGTCAGATATTCCATAATAACATAGAACACAAACCGCCACGGACGAGACCAAAAAGTCAGGTTAAAATAAGAAGTACCTATTTTAACCAGTTGATTTCTTTCCTATTCGATCTTAGCAAAGTCATCAATCGCCTTATTTGAGATCTTCCTTTCCCTGTAGAAATTCATCCCATCCAACTCCAAACCCGTAGCCTCTGTAATGATTTCTTCCATAACCTCCAGCCTTTGGTTCCCGAGCATGACAGAACCATCCTTCCAAGATTTCACAAACTGGTGCGTAATAGCTGGGTTGTTACCTTTATGTCTCTCCATGTAACTAGTAAAATTGCCCCGCCTAAGGATATCCCACACCTCAGTTTTCTTCTTCCAATCCATGCAGCTAGGCGGTTCGACCTGTTTCCTCTTACCTCACATGATCTCTGCAACAAAAGCATTGGTTTGCACGCACTGAAAACCCCCAAAAACTCTATGAATACCACTACCTAAGCACGGATAGAAAGAGGCAACCCATAAACCATGTGTTCTGCCCACATTTCTAAAAATAATTGCCCACGTCACTCTAAAGGAGTTAAAATCATAATTCTTTGACAACATCATAATTAAAGGATTTTTGCTGGGATTTCCACTTGTCCTGCTTAACATGCTCGCGACCATCAATAGGTAAAGTGTCACATGAATCCCGTATGATTTTTTTATCATTACAACATGCCACATTCGAAGCCCAATTAGCTAAACCATTAGCTTCCCTATAATTATGGGATATAATGCAATTTTGAAAGGAGTTAATAGTATAACCAACCTTAGACATAATATTACTAATGGTCCATGAAGGTGGATAATTTTTTTTTAAGCAATTTATAATATTGAGGGAATCACCTTCAATCCAAATGTTCTTCAAGTTCATATCTTTAGCATAAATAAGACCATAAAGTGCAGCAGAGGCTTCAACAACATGATTGGTTTGACGACCCAAAGGTATTGCCATACCACCAACAAAGTCCCCATTAGAATTTCTAATCATCACTCCACAACCAACAATGCCCGAGTTCCCTTTTGAGGCCCCATCAAAGTTAATTTTGAACCAATTAGTCAGAGGGCAATCCCATCTAGCACTTTCCTTAGGGTTGGGATCTTTAATATTCAAAATCATATTCCTGATATTCCAGTTATTCATCGCCCCAGCATCCCATTCATTAAAAGGTTGTTGTTGCTTACCACAAATTCTGATATTTTCATGCAAAAGGACCTTGATTTTATGGAAAACCTGAGTAGGATTGGAATCCACCCCTCTAAAGATTCTATCATTATGTTCCTTCCATATACCCCAGCAAAGATAAGGAAGAATAAGTTCCCACAATTTGATAATTAAAGTATTCTTGGAAGGAGCTCTCCAAGAAGAAAAGAACAGCTGGATGGTAGCATGGGATACCCAGTCCATGTTCATCAAACTCCAAATAAAATCTCACACCTACTTAGTAAAGGAGCAATGGAGCATAATATGATCCACCGACTCCCCATCATTTTTGCAGAGGACACATCGATTGACAATGGAAAACCCCCTCTTCTTAAGATTGTCAAGAGTTAAAATTTTGTTTTGCAAAAGAATCCAAAAAAAAATATTAACTTTAGGAGTCATACCTTTCACCCAAGCCATAGCCCAGCAAGGTACATCATGATCCTCAAAAGAATGTGTGTAGGCAAACGAAATAGAGTATTCTCCACTAGGATCATCTTTCCAAATCAGAACATCCTCTTCATGATTCAAACAACAAGCATTCAAGCATTTAGCGAGCTCCACCAGATTTAGGTCCACCCTAATAAGATTGACCACATATCATTATTCTAGTAATCACTAACCAAAGTACCAAACTAATTCTTGCATTGCACCATAAACCCATTCCATCTAGGGTCATTACAAAGGGGGTGATCCAAAATCCAAATGTCTTCCCAAAAAAGGACTTTCAATCTGTTGCCAACCTTCCATTTAACTCCTTTCCTTAATATATGTTTAAATTTTTTAGCATTCTTCCATATCTGAGATCCCCCTTGATCAGCATCAGAGAAAAGGAAATGCTAAAAATCAAAGTTATCCAAATTGTATTTATCTGCCCAAATGTTCCTCCATTCCCCGTCTTCCTTATGCCATCTCCAAAGAAGTTTAGCCAGTAAAAGTTCATTCATAGTAGAAATCCTTCGTAGCCCAAGCCCACCTTTCCCCTTAGGACTACAAACATTCTCCCAAGCAATAAGAGGGAGTCTCTTTTTAGACTCCATACCAATCCATAAAAAGGTCTTCTGAATTTTCTCAATAGCAAGAGCAAACTTTCTTGGAATGTTAAAGACACTCAAGGCATAAAGTGGAGCACTTTGAAGAATAGACTTCAAAACAATCACCTTCCCAGCCTAACTGAGGAGAGAACTCTTCCAGCTAGCAAGTTTGACATGAATCTTATCAATCAAAGAATTCCAAAAGCTGTTAGGAGGGGATAAACCCATAGGTAACCCCAAATAAGTGCCTGGAAAAGAACCACTCTCACACCCAATAATCCTTATAATCTTTAATTGTCTAGCTTCACTGACATTGATAAAGTAAATCACACTTTTGTTCCAATTAATGATCTAGCCAGTAGCATCTCCATAGTCAGTCAAAGCCCTCTTAATATTCCTTGCATTACACATTGAGGCCTCTCCCATGATAATAGAATCATCCAAAAATTGCTGATGCAAGCAAACTAGAGGTGAGGAAGATGGACTAAGACCCACAAATTCTCCTTTGACAACCATATTATTAACATATCTTCCCAAGCACTTAACCAAGATAATAAAAAGAATAGGAGAAATAGGGTCTCCCTATCTAAGGCCCCTAGAAGCCTTAAAAAAGGGGGAAGGGGAGCCATTAACAAGCACAGAGAAGGAAGCCGAAGAAATTAACATAAAAATAAGATCCTTGAATCTCTTATTAAAGCCAAAAGCTTCCAACCCCCTTAGAAGGAAGTTCCAGTCAACTCTATCATACGCTTTAGAAAGGTCAAGCTTAAGAAGAAACCCTTCCTTCTTAAAAACCACAAGAGAATGAATGTTTTCATGAACGGATATAATGGAATCCGAAATCTGTCTGCCCAGAACAAAACCATTTTGCTATCTAGAAATAATAACTAGAAGAATAGAGAGAATTCTAAGAGTCAAAACTTTGGAGACGATCTTATAAAAAGAATTACATAAACTGATAGGCCTAAACTAATCCATAAAATTAGCACCCGGCTTCTTAGGAATAAGAGCAATAAAAGTACCATTAAGCTCTCTAAGGAGGTTTCTCGAGTCAAAAAATTCCTTAACCCCATTACAAACATCAGAACCAATAATATGCCACAATTTATGAAAAAACAAGAGAGGAAACCCATCAGGACCTAGGGCCTTATTGCCTTCAAAAGAGAAAATGGCTTTATAAATCTCTTCCATAGAAGGTATGGATGAAAGAAAAGAATTTTGGGCTTCTGAGATGCACAAAGGAATATAGTCTAGAAACAGATTCTGCTTCTTAGCATTGAGGACAAGGTCACATTGCAGCAAGATAGAAAAGAACAACATGGCCTCCCTTTTAATAGCATCTTCATTATCAATCATTCCATCATCCGTCTTAATTTTGGAAATTCTATTAGAAATTCTATTAGCCATTCTATGCTTGAGGGTAGTCATATGAAAGAACTTGGTATTCCTATCACCTTCTTTAAGAAAAACCTTTCGAGATCGCTGTCTCCAGAACATTTCCTCCTTAGTAATAATATCGTGAAGTTCAACCAACTTATCACTCTCCTCTTAGCTAGATACCAACTCATAACCATCAGCTTGAATCTTGTCTTGAATGTCTTTGAGTTCCTCCACAATCTTGTTTTTGTTCTCAAAAATGTTACTAAAGGTGGTTTTATTCTAGATTTTGATGTTTTTCTTAACATTTTTCAATTTAGCTGCCACTCTAAACAAAGCAGTACCCTCAACATTAATGTTCCACCACTCCTGAATGAGACTCTCCAAATTAGGATGTAGGGTCCACATTTTTTCAAATCTAAAGGGGAAATTCTTCTTGAAGAAGCATTGATCAACAGAGAAAAAAATAGGATAGTGGTCCAACCCAACCCTCACCTGGGCATTGAGGGAACATTTATAATTCAAAATCCACTCATTGCTAATAAGAGCCCGATCTAACCTAACCTGAATAAGATCCTTACCTATTCTCCTATTCGTCCAGGTATACTCAATCCCATGTAACTCAATGTCATGAAGTATATGAGAGTCAATAAAATGCATAAGATCTAATCTATTATCCAGATTGGTCTCATTACCTCCCCATTTTTCAAAATCCTTTAAGGGGGTATTAAAATCTCCAATCACCAGCCACTTATCCTTTCCAAAAAACTTTCTTTGATAAGAAATTTCTTCCCACAAACCCTTCCTTCCCCATTTGGTATTGGGGGCGTAAACATTAATCAAAACCCAACTAAAGTTGTCTTTTGTATTAACAAAATGCACATTCATCATATTTCTACTATGATAGATGAGATCCCCCTAAATCCATTTATTATTCCAAAATACAGCCAAGCCTCCTCCATCATAATCACTGCCAACAATCTTTCCCCCCTTAAAAATAGAAAGACCTTCCACCTTCTCCTTTAGCATCACAGTTTCCTAGATAACAAAAATGTCAGGTCTATTATCCCTAAACATGTTTCTTAAAACATCCTGTTTGTGAGGATTATTTAACCCTCTTATATTCCATGAAATGATCTTCATAATTTAACAAAATGTTTGGAGTCAAGGATAGTTCTCTGACTACCATCTGTAATGTTCTTAATAGCCTCCATTTTTCTTATAATCTGATTCAAACATCTACCAACAGGAGAAGGAGAAGACCCAACATCACCATTCTTGACAATGGCTCCACCTTTCTTAGACTGACCAAACTTACCCTTAATAGGTTTCGAATCAACTTTGGAACCCTTCTTGTTGCTTTTCACTGGGGCAGTATCCTCATCTTCTTTTTTATTATTTTTCGTCCTACCCTTAGAAAAAATTTCAACTATTGTCCAGTTGGCCTCAGAATTATCCTTTTCCAAAATTGCTTCCTCAACATGGGAGATAGTGAGAATATCCTCAACGACTCCACTAACAAAGGAATTATTCTTCAGCATAGGAACCTAAGTAGAAGAAACAGAAATTTGATTCTCCATAAAAAGACTATCTGAAGCTTATTGATTCCTCTTCGAACAAACAATCTCAGGGATAACCAAGGAAACCTGAGAAGGGGAAGTCCCCTCAGTCACCATCAATGGTGACTCCTTATTAAGCTCCGTCAAGGGGAAAACCAGACTAGCATTCTCCTCAATAGTCTTTGTCAGATCAATAATCTTTCCAGCCTCCTTAGAAACATCTTTCTATGCTGAAAGATCAAAGTGGGGGGCACCTTCCATTCCAGTCACAGAGAAACTATCCTTTTGGGTTTGGTCCTTTGGAGGAACAGGCCCCTCATCTATGGCCACCATATCTTTAGATAGGTCTTTCTTAACCCAAATTTTCTTACTCTTCTTTGCATTCTTTTTAGCTTTTTCTTTTAGAGACGGGCATTGCTTTGCCCAATGGCCCACTTTCTTGCAATGGAAGCAAGTGAAAGGGATAGATTCATACTCTATCCTTTGGTCCCAAACACCTAGTTTTGATTTTAGCGCAATGGATTTCGAAAGATCCACCTCACGGGAAACCCCAACACAAAATCGGGCATAGTTCAGTCTCCTCCTTGAAACCATCACCAGATCTAAAGAGAGGAGTTCTCCGAAAGTATTGGCAATGCCCTTGAAAATATCTTCCACCCAAAACTCAAGAGGGAGACCTTGAAGCTTAACCCACATCGAGGCTTGAATAGCTGAATCATCCAGAGAGTAAAGATTTGGAACCCATTTCTATAATAGCATGGTATGCTTCCCCATAACCCAAGGGCTACAACATAAGATATCTCTCTCATCCTCATCACAAGAAAAGCAAAAAGATAGATAGCCCTTGGCCATAGCAGAGATGTCCACTTGACCCTTGAAACATCATTTTCTCTAGACAAAAGCACGCATGTCTTCAATATTTGGTCGCGCTCCAATCGAGCGCCCAACCAAGGTGGAATCCATACAAGAAATATTTCTATCTATGATCTGATCAGGAATTTCAATGGAGAACTTACATGTATCCTTCGCAAAGATATATTTGATCGGTGGGAAAGTAGACTTTCCAGTGGGTAGAATCCCAAACAGACTAGACCATTTTTTATTCTGTTTGGGTCCCTTGCCTATCTATTTGGGTCCCCCACTCGCATCCACCAAGGACCTGCCATTGTCATCATCTCCAAAAACACCATCCCCATATTTGATAGGGGAATCCCTAGACTGCTCGCCAAGTATAGAGGAATTCAAATTTTGGTTCCCGCCTAAACTCTCTTCGCTCCCACTTCAGCTCACCATTTGTTGTTGATCTTGATTTTCATCTGTGGATCTTGATTGTATATTTATATTTATAAAAGACTGTTAGGTCTACCTTGTTAAAGGATTTTGACTAGTTCACCTATTAGGATGAAGCAGTAGATCTCTGATTTGCAACTAAATTTGTTGGTAGAGATTCCTTAGTGTACTGATCACCCTCCCGTGATAGATATGTCTCTACTACTCCTTATATTGTCACAGCCTTTACAATTCACTCTTTATCTATTGCAGTCATAATTTGAACTTTTTGCATCCACATTCACATTACATCCATGCATACTCATATTCCTCAATGATATGGTACAATAAATTACATATATATACCAATCCAAATGTTCAAATTATAAAGTTGGCCATGATACAAGTTAACACAAATATTACAAAGTCGGCCCACATGAAGATACTTGGGTTCTGAAGACTAATTCGATGAGGTTCCAATACTCGGCATCCACAATCAATTGTCAACATCATCATACACTCGGTAAATGTAGAAGCTCAATACATTCTGATCACTTTCAAGTAGTCTTGAACTCGGTCTGCACTGGTGACTCGGTAGATATTGTGCAACTTGGCAAACACTGAATCACTTGGTTAGCATAAAGTAGCTCGGTTAGCATTGGCTTTGCATCACGTGAACTATGAACTTGGTAGTTACTACAATGCTCGGTAACCACTAATAAACTTGGTGTATACTACAATGCATGATTTAAACTGTTGGACTTCACATTGACTGAATCTACTTGGTAACCACTGGGATTAGTCCAAAGGACTCAGTAGGAACTCAGTGGCTACTAAATTACACGGCAAACACTACAAATTGTTCAATGAGCTCGGTATCTATACAAAATTTGAATAAGTGTGTGTCACTAATAAGAGACTTGATTGATATGTCAATAGTCTCCTCCTTTGGCATTAGTGACAAAAACACTTATTAGCTAAAACTGAATACCTTGTATTCATCACCATGTGATACTAGCTCGGTAGAGTATACTATATTTTTTAGATTTTTCAAAATTGATCTTTGTAAGTATATATAGTATACTATACATCTTTTGCTATATATAACATGTCTTATTGATACAAGTTCTCTGCCATAGCATATTTCTCGCCCATACTATGTGGCTTTTTCTAGTATAACTTTTCTCCCATATCTCCCATATACATATAATACTTCTCCCTCTTTTTGATAGTAATGCCAAAGATTTATTCTAACTTATTTACATAGAAACACCGAAATGGGATAGGAATTTAGAATGTACCTTGAGAGTGATTGCCAAGGTTTTGTCCCAATTTTCTTGCAAGACCTTGCATGTATGAAGTGTAATTTGTACTTCTGTTGATAGTTCAATCATAGGGTTTGCAATAGATAAGTTATTATCATGGATCAAAGTCTTTGAATATACAATATGTTTATGCATAGAATCCATGATTGGAAGGATCATATTTTGTATGTCAATCAATGTTGATCAGATCCTTACTTCTTCTCTTAGCAATTCAGCTTGCATGTCTGACAAAATTTTGATTTTCTTGAAATGAGCAGAGCTTGAACTAGGGTCAAGCTGTATCTGCTAAGCACTTGCCTTTAGATCTATATCAATTTTGGACAATTTGTCCTTTATTTCCTTTGTAAACTCAGTGACATCGCATAGTTTCCCAAAAAGTGATGATACATTTGAACAAGACGCCTCAAGATTGACCAAAATTGTAGAAAGCTTAACTTGATAAATGGTTATTTGTTGTGCGATGTGCTCCAACACTTTATCGTTAAATTTCTTTTCAGCCTTTTCAAATAGCTTATCTTGACCATCGGTGTCCTCATTGAATTTTTGGACTGCTTCTGCTAGCTGATACAAAATAGGTTGAGAATAATCAACCTCAATTCCTATTGCCTCAGTCAAAATGTTCTTGGCATCATCAATTATCTTGAATTCTTTGTCTCTCTCCTCTCTTAGTCTTTGTTGTTTAGCCTTTTTCTAGAGGAGTTCACCAAATGTGTACATTTGATCTATAGGAAGCTTGTAAATATCCCATTTGGGGATTACTATTTCCTTATCTAAATCTATGTCTTCCTCATTCTCCTTTCCTTTTCCAAAAAAAATTGTACTCGGTTGAACCTTAGGCTCAACTGTCCTTGCACTTATTGCTTTTGTATTTGGAATGGAAACAATAGTAGACATACTTGGACTTGTAGTAAAAACTGATACTGTACTAACAAATGGAATATTTACAGGAATACTTGAAGAATCCAAATTTGAAGTGGTCAAAGCTAGAGAGCTTACCACTGATGTACTCAAAACCGAAGAAGTCAAAATTGGAGAAGCAAAAAATGAAGAACTTAACTCAGTAGATGAAGAAGGAGTCTGCAACTTGGTGGATGAAGTGGAAGTCACTTCTATCAATGATATGCTGAACTGAGTTGGGGCAAAGAGTGATTGGACATTTGATGTATCATTAGTAGTCACAATCAAACTTGTTGAAGCTATCTACATACTTGATGTAGTCAATGGTTTGCTCAGGGAGTGAGGAAGTGAGGTAATGACTATTGCAGCTATCTTGACTAGGTTAGTCTCCTCATCATCTTGATTTTCTTCCTCGGTAGCTTTTGGACCTTGATCCTCTTCATCTTCTTCATTATCAAAGTGAATCACTTCTTCAACATTTTCTTCCTCATCTTTCTCCTTATCTTCTTCTTCATCATCATCCTTTACTTCAACTAGAAATTTACTTGGTTTATGAAGATGATAAATATTTTTCCAAGTATTTGTAGCATTCCTAACAACATGCTCTATGTCTTTGATCAAAATCAAACAAGTATTAAACTTTAGAGTCATTTCTCCTTCATTTTTATTTAATGACTCTTTCACCTCAGCATCTGATATGCTTGGTAGTAACTGCCTCAGGGTTTGTGCATATATGTCTTTGACTGTTTGCATACCAAATCCCATCTTGGCTTTATCTTCTCTAGTAATGCACTGGTGAATTGAGAAGTGATTTGGTTTGGTGAGTACTTCCACTTACCCATTTTTGTCAACACCAGGTCTTCAACTTGCTTCTGCTCTACCTCAGTCCTAATCTCATATTTCAATGATTTAAAATTTGTTATTGCTACTCCTTCTTCCAATTGCTTTAGCCTATCCTGGAAGGTGGGTGGAGGTTTGTTGAATATAATGTCACCTCCTTTCTTTTGTGACCTCCTTGTGAAGACTGCAGTAGATGACTTTGCAGGTTTGGTGATGATCACCTTGCCCTTTTTCTTCAAAGGTTCTTCTTCTTTCTCAGATTCTTCCTTATCCTTTGCTTCTTCCACATCCTCACCTTTGCCCTTGGTTAAATGGAGAGGTGTACTTGGTTTTAGCTTTTCTATCCTTCCCTTTCCTTTGTTAACTGCCCCTAGGAGCTTTATTTCTAGCTCAATTATGGCCTTGGCTTCATCATAAATTCCAAAATAAGGGGCCTTGGGATCAACAGGTTCATTGACAAGGGCTTCAATGATGTCCTTGGTTTCATTAATGTTTACCTCATAGCCAAGAGGTTTCACCCACGCAACTCTAGGCATAACTGCCTAGATATATACCTTGTCACTATCCACCATGAAGCATACATCGTCCTTATAATCTTCAACTAACTTCTTCAGAATCCTAAACCTATTGTTCATTTTCTCTTTGAATACGTCAAAGTAGTTTTCCATGATGCTGGCATAGTTCTCACCCATTTTTGTGATATATTCATTCATTTGGTAAAGCATAGGCATATCTTTTCTCTAGACTACAGTGTCTTTAGAAGGGAAGAACTTCTGAACATAAAAGAATAGGCAGGTTTAACAATGAACCAAATTTGCAAAGGTTGTTCTTTGATGTTCTAATACTTTCCATGTTTTTGTTGAACTACCTCAACAATAGGTCGGCAAGGTTATATGATAAGTTGTTCTTAACCACTTTATATGCTAAATCCACAGCTTCACATGACACATTGTTAAGTCGGCTTGAACTTTACATCTTGTGCACAATAACATGAATTCCAAATTTCAATTCTACATCTGTGACATTGTTGATTTTCATACCTTTGCCATCCCATTCAGCTAGGGTTTTCTTGTCCAACATTTCTTGACCTAGGGTTTTCATTGTTTTAGCTTTGGCTAGCATGGGGAGGCTAGTGATTCGATGAATCATCTTCTTTATTATTAGAATTGGTTGTTCTAACCACAGTTGCCTGTTATGCACCTGGCTAAGGATAAACCTAATCCATTTGATTTGAAATTCTTAGGGCATATGAGGGATATGTGTCAACCCTTTGGCTTCTAGATGTTGATGCTTATGTTTTATGGTTCCATTAACACATAACTGACCTAGGGTTTCATCCATTTCTAGATTACCAATTTCTTGAATAACACATTTGAAATGAGCATGAATGTCATCAACAAGAAGTATCTTAGGAGGGATTTGGGATTGAGCTTTGCTTGGGTCTAGGTTTTTAGCAACCGCGGGCATGAGTTTGAAATCAATGCTTTCCATTTAACTCCTCAAACCAAGATGTTAGATAACTCCTCAAACCAAGATGTTAGATCCTTTCTTGACCTTGCTGCTATTGGATGCCATTTTTGCTTGGTAGATTGACAGAACTTCAAAAAGAATTTGCAAGAAATTTGCTCAAGTCACTTTGATCTCACTAAAAATCACTCTTCGCAATAGCACTTGAAATTTCACAGTAAGAAATGAATTCAATTCAATGCCTTTTGATAAAATTTTGCCATTAATGCTCAATACAGAAGTAGATAAGTTGACAGACTGTCAACCACTACATGGCATTGATTAATTGGCAACATCTTTATGACTCGATTACCATAAGTGCCTTTGTTACTCCTGACCTTGCTCAGTAGAGTTTATGACATGACCTTACTCGATAGAGAAGGTAACTCGGTAATAACTGATATCAATCTTTCTCAATGATCCCTTTGTATCTTCTATATAGATTTGGATCTTTGTCACCTTTCAACTGGAACTAATTTGGACGTCTTCTTTGATAGCCTAGTTCCAATTCTCCCTTCAGAACTTAATTGGAAATGCTAGAGTCACCCAATTCTTGAGTGACTTGACCATCATTTCTCGGACTAGTATCCTCGGTAGACTTAGGAATCCATTTCTGTCTCATATACTTTCGAATGTTATCAGCCTTTGCTTTCTTCTCATCTTCAATTCTACCAGTATTCATACAATTCTTGGCAAGATGACCAAGTTCAGTAGAAATGAAACATCTTTTAGTGGTATCTCTTTTCCTGATATGATGTTTAACACAATTCATACCAATGTGTCCAAATTCTCCACAGTAATGACATCTACACCAAGTATTGTAGTCCCAACCAAATATTGCTTTCACAATTTGCTCTGTAGGATTCAATGTATTTGTTTTGCATTCTGATGCCTTGTGTCCATGTTTCTTACATTTATGACAATTTCCTTCAAATCTTGGTTTCTCTTTGCATTCATTAGCCCTATGACCATGCTGATTGCAATTGTAGCATTTTCCATTGAATTTTGTTTTTCCATTGCTCCAACATTTGTTTGATGTATGACCTATCTTCCCATAGTGATTGCAAGTAGGTCTTTGATTCTTTTGAGCACCTTGTTGGGAGGATTCACCTTCTTCTTTGATCCAATTCCTGCTTTTTCTTTTTGCCTATAGAGGTTTTGCTCATTCAATTGATCTATGTCTGCTTGAGATTTCATCATTCTCTCATTGATTTGCTTCTCAGAGTTTAGATCATTCCTCAATATTTCATTGATTTTCCTTTTAGATTTTAGATCATTTTTTATTCTTGCATTGATTTTCCTTTCAAAATTTAGATCATTCCTCATTCTTTCATTTTCAAATATTAGACTCATAATTTCCTCATTTGCATTGGAGAGCTGATCAATAAGCTCTTCTTGCTGAAGGGATTGGTTCTAGATTTCATTGTTCCTTCCATCCATTTCTTCTTTTATCTTGTTTCTTTGTTCCAAGACTTCACATAACCTTACTAACTAAATTTCTTGTTCTCTTTTTAGCTTTCTTACTTCTTCTTGTCAGGAACCATTCTTTTCTAAGAGTTCCTTGATTGCATCATTTGCTTCATCTTAGCTACTCGAAGGGTGAAATTCTTAAATTTCTTCTTCAATGTAAATATGATCATTCATTTGATTTGCAAGTTCTTTTCTTCTTTTCAAAGATTGGGAACGTTGCTCCTTAGCTTTCTTGAGTTGGGCAATGGTCATTTCCAGATCCAACTTTTCATTATCAATAGCTTTGTCAAGTCTGAATATCTCCATATCCTTGATCTTTGCTCAAGCTATTAAATTTTCTCTTGAGAACCACAAAGCTCTGATACCAATTGTTGGAAATATTCAAGACTATGCTAAGTTACTGAGAGGGGAGGGGTGAATCAATAACTTCTAAAACTTTAACAATTTTAATCAAATAATCCAATTAGCACTTGATTCATCACATCTACTCTAATTGCATGCATGAGAAACTGAAAACATGAAATCATCCATAACACTTGAACACAAAGATTTGGTGACCCAGAAATCTTCCAAATAAAAAGTAAAATTGGGGTGGGGATGATACCCACAAACTTTAGTACTGCAATATAAAGTTGGCCTGTTAAGGCTTACATTGATCACTTCTGATGATCTGCCTTGTTAGAAGCAATTATGACTACTAGGTCCACCTTGTAAGAGGATTTACAAACATACAATGAAGTATGCACTCGGTAAAGAGATTTATAAAAGACTGTTAGGTCTACCTTGTTAAAGAATTTTGACCGGTTCACCTATTAGGATGAAGCAATAGATTTATGATTTGTAACTGAGTTTGCTGATAGAGATTCATTAGTGTTCTGATCACCTTTATGTGATAGACATGTCTCTGCTACTCCTTATACTATTATGGCCTTTACAATTCGCTCTTTATCTGCTGCATTCATAATTTGAACTTTTCATATCCACATTCACACTACATCCATGCATACTCACATTCCTCAATGATATGGTACAATACATTACATATATATACCAATCCAAATATTCAAATTACAAAGTCGGCCCACATGAAGATACTCGAGTTCTAAAGATTGACTCGACGAGGTTCTGATACTTAGCATCCACAGTCAATGCTCGACATCTCATGCACTTAGTAACGTAGAGGCTTAGGCCATACTGATCACTTTCAAGTAGTCTTGAACTTGGTTTCCACTAGTTACTCGGTAGATATTGTGCAACTCGGCAAACACTGAATCACTTGGTTAGCATAAAGTAGCTTGGTTAACACTGGCTTTGCATTGCATGAACTGCAAACTTGGTAGATATTGCAATGCTTGGTAACCACTGATAAACTTCGTGTATATTGAAATGCATGATTTAAACTGTTGGACTTCACACTGACTGAATATGCTCGATAACCACTGGGATTAGTCCAAATGACTTGGTAGGAACTCAGTGGCTACTGAATTACATGGCAAACACTGTAAACTATTCAATGAGCTTGGTAGCTATACAGAATCTGAATAAGTGTGTGTTGCTAATAACAAACTTGATTGATATGTCAACAATTGGTGTCCCGATCTTCTTATTCAAAGAACCAGATAAGAGTATGAACTACTCTTTTGTTAGTCCATTAAGCACGGGACAAAATGTTGAACACATTGGCACATCAATGCATACAAGTTGTACTAAAATGATTTTTGGCCTTGATGCATCTCTATAGAAAAATGTCGTGCTATAACAATCACTCCATTTAAAAGTCTAAACCCATATCAAATAATGTGGACTATTAAAGGTTGTGTGACTATGAAGAAGGAAAAATACCAATTCAACACAAAGAATTGGAATGGTCGTATGTTTAGTTTTGACATTATTGATAGTGAAAAGACCAAAGTCTGGATAACTTGCTTCAATGATGTTACAAACCTCCACTTTAAGAAAGTCCAAGTTGGGAGTGTCTACACATTGTTTGGTGGTACCATCAAATCTGCAAACAAGTTCTACAATAAGTTGAACAATGATTTTCAAATCACTTTAAACAAAGATTCAACACTTTCTCTATGTGAAGACGACCTCTCAATTCCAAAACTTCACTACACTTTTACACCAACTGCAGAGATTTTGAATACAAATATTATTTCTACACTTGATCTCATTGGAATTGTCATTTGTGTGGGTCCCACTTCCATAGAAAAAAAAGGCGAGATGGAACTGAGGTTATCAGAAGGAGTCTCAAGATGATTGATGTTTCTACATTCACTATCAATGTAACTTTGTCGATAATGCAACTACGAAAGAAGGTGTGCAACTACAAGAAATGTATCATCTATAAAAGTCAATTGTGCTTGTTGTAAAAAATGGTCATGTCATAGAATAAAATGTAGGTTCATAAGCACACTTTCCAATTGTAGTTACTTATAAACCCTATTATTCATGAAGCCAACCAACTATAGTCTTAGTTTTTCGACATGGCCATACATGTCTTGCACCAATGCCCACCCTGCTAGATTCGCCTCTAATTTTAGCATGGAAAACTATTGTCATGATTCAAGAGGAGTGTCTAAACTCCTAAAAACCTCTCCAATGCATTGTTAAAGAAACCTGTGTTTTTTTCATTAGGAAGATATTTTGTTATCCAGACTATCCCCTTATCATAGCAGGAAAGCAGTGTAAGAAATGGGTTAAACAAAATAGTGATTGCAAGTGGTACTGCCCAAAGTGTTTCATCACACTTTCAGAATGTGATTATAGATATGTACTTCAAGTCAATATTGAAGACCATACTAAAGCATTGTGGGTAACTACTTTTGATGACATTGCAAATAAACTCCTTGGTATGCCTGTAAAAGAACTCTACATGCTACAATTCAATCATATTGAACCTGGTCATGTGGAGTTCTTCATACAAACTACTCAATACAACCATTTCATATTAAATGGAAACTTATAATGAGGAATTGTGTCTCAAATAAAAAATATAAGATGTTGTTGAGTTGGATTTCTTAAATGAGAGCACCTTACTCTTCAATGAAATTTTGCTCCCTACATTAGCAAGTACTGAATAGACAATGCAACTTATATGATAGGCACAAAACTTACATTTTTAAATATTTATATCCATACCTTGAGACAACTCTTTCTTATAGGTATATTACATCTGAATCACAACTTATTCTATTACTCCTTAATATCCATTATCTATGCTTGTCAGCTACTCTTTTTTGTATTGATTACTATCTCCATACTGTCTACTTGTCAATGGGGTTTCAAGACCACTTCAAAAATTTCCTTTTCCCCTTCTCATACGTTGAATATATAGTTTTTTTTTATTGATTATATCTATTATGTTATGGTTTTTAATGGCATATATGTGTTCTCCAATAACTTTGTGTGCTCTGCTCTACATGTGTTCTCTATTTTATTTGTGCTTGCACCTCGCATATTATTATCTAATATATCTTACATTTGGTAATACCAAATACATTAAAAAATAATATTCAACCCCTCACTCTTGGTAATTTTACATATGTAAAGGAAATCTCAACAAACTACTACTCTTACTCTTTAACATATTTGATAATTCCACCTCTACAGCGTAAGCGAAATGGATGGATATTATTTTTATAATATGGATAGATATTGTTTTTGTTGTTGTGCTTCCTTTTTTTGTTTGACGTATAATGGTAATAGAAATGCATTGTTCTTCTTATTATACAATTCAATGAATGACTCTCATTGCTCTTGATACAAATAGACAACCCATCCATAATAACAATGTTGCTATGCAATCATGCAAGAGAAGTAGCCTATATTATGCACACCATAGAGAAGAAATTAGAGTATGTCATTGCATTCAATGCTACCAACATTTATAGTTAGCACTAAACTTGCACTCCCCTCGCCATCCCCAAGGTTCTTCAAGTTCACCTACTCCACAAACTTTTATAAATGTACCACCAAATCTTATTGAGAAGATCCTTCATTTGCAATAGTCAACAACCCACATGGATTTCCATTTGTCATCTAAATATATGAATGCAACTCATAGATTTAGAACTATGATAGATGCCCTCTCTAGACTCCAAACATGTACTACTTATAAGGAATTCTACCCCAGTATGAATGTATGTATATTGAATGGAGTTATGACTTGTAAGAGGTGTTTTTCATAGAGGGGAATACATCACTTTTTAGAAGCCACCAACATGGATCCCTTTGGGAAACCAACTATGCTAAGTGTTCTCACCCAAGTAGAAGATATGCTTATTGCACATGTTGCTCCCATCCATCTTGCACGTGTTACTCCTATCATGCGGAGTTCATCATACAAACTACTCAATACAACCATTTCATATTAAATGGAAACTTATAATGAGGAATTGTGTCTCAAATCAACAATCTAAGAAGTTGTTGAGCTAGATTTCTTAAATGAGAGCACCTTACTCTTCAATGAAATTTTGCTCCCTACATCAGTAGCTACTGAATAGATAATGCAACTTATATGATAGGCACAAAACTTTAATTTTTTTATACTTCTATCCATACCTTGAGACAACTCTTTCTTATAGGTATATTACATCTGAATAACAACTTATTCTATTACTCCTTAATATCCATTATCTATGCTTGCCAGCTACTCTTTTTTGTATTGACTACTATCTCCATATTGTCTACTCGTCAATAAGGTTTCAAGACCCCTTCAAAACTTTCCTTTTCCCCTTCTCATACATTGAATATATAGATTTTTTTTATTGATTATATCTATTATGTTATGGTTTTTAATGGCATATATGTGTTCTCCAATAACTTTGTGTGCTCTGCTATACATGTGTTCTCTATTTTATTTATGCTTGCACCTATGATATTATTATCTAATTTATCTTACATTTGGTAATACCAAATACATTAAAAAACAATATTCAACCCTTTACTCTTGCTAATTTTACATATGTAAAGGAAATACCAACAAACTACTACTCTTACTCTTTAACATATTTGATAATTCCACCTCTACAACGTAAGTGAAATGGATGGATATTATTTTTATAATATGGATAGATATTGTTTCTATTGTTGTGCTTCCTTTTTTTGTTTGATGTATAATGGTAATAGAAATGCATTATTCTTCTTATTGTACAATTCAATGAATGACTCTTGTTGCTCCTGATACAAATAGACAACCCATCCATAATAACAATGTTGCTATGCAATCATGCAAGATAAGTAGCCTATATTATGCACATTGTAGAGAAGAAATTAGAGTATGTCATTGCATTCAATGCTACCAACATTTATAGTTAGCACCAAACTTGCACTCCCCTCGCCACCCCCAAGGTTCTTCAAGTTCACCTACTCCACAAACTTTTATAAATGTACCACCAAATCTCATTGAGAAGATCCTTCATTATCAATATTCAACAACCCACATGGATTTCCATTTGTCATCTAAGTATATGGATGTAGCCCATAGATTTAGAACTATGATAGATGCCCTCTCCAAACTCGAAACATGTACCACCTATAAGGAATTCTACCCTAGTATGAACGTATGTACATTGAATGGAGTTATAACTTGTAAGAGGTGTTTTTATTAGAGGAGAATACATCACTTCTTAGAAGCCACCAACATGGACCGTTTTGGGAAACCAATTGTGCTAAGTGTTCTCACCCAAGAAGAAGATATGCTTATTGCACGTGTTACTCCCATCTTGCAAGTAACCCATGCTCATGGTGTGAAATACAAATATAGTGGCCATACAATAAGCTTCCCTAGGGTATATAGACAATTACAAATTTTTACCATGTACAATTGTCCAACTAGATGTCTCAATCATCCAAAGACTAAATACAAGTGGGAAGAATTATGATTTCTATGTTAGTAGAAGTCATGTTCACAATCTTGTTTCATACAAGATCAAATTTGACCCTTACTACAAAGATGTATAAATTGACAATTTGGCATTATCAATTCTCCCTACTTGCAATACAAATATTTCACAAACGCTACATACAATTGATGATTGCAGTGAAAATATATCTTCAATAGATGCTCCAATTGAAAAGATACAATGTGATATAGAAGGTTGCTCCCAATATTCAATATCATTTATGATGATGCCACCAAACAAACGTCGTTAGCTACAAATCATTAAGATTCTTTACAGATAAAACAAGAGATTGATGACATGATAGTTTGGCCACCCATAAGTTCAACCCCCATTAATGAGTATAGTATTGAGTGTTCGTTTGACATGGCCTTTCCCACATTTTTCCCAAATGGTATTGCACTACACATGCAACCTCAAGCTAGAGAAGTGAAAATGCATGAATATGCAATGCATCTTATTCATTACCATGATAATAGGTTTGTTCAACATCCACGCTTTAGATACTTCCTCTTGAATCTTATGATGTGTCATCGTAACCAGTCTACTACATTTGTTTATATTAAACAAAAAGTTGAAGATAATACACCATCCACTATTGAAGACCTTTTCTCCCACTTAACTAATCTATCTGACAATCAACTTGATGAAGAACTTATGCACTTTGGGTCTACCTTATGAGTGACAATAGAATTATGAATTACACAACACATAGAGTTAACAAGTTTGATTACCCAAATAGGTTCCCCAACATTTTTCTTTACATTGAGTGTGACAAACACTAAATGGCCTGATTTGCATAGTGTTATTTCCCCAAATATTGCATCTTTGTTGCTTACCAACAAATAATGAATTAATAATGTGATAAATAACCCTCATACAACATCACTACATCTACACCAACACTTCATAATTTTTTGTGAAGATATAATTGAGAAGCTTATGGAGGCAACTAATTATTGGTATTGCTTGGAATGGAAGGGAAGAGGGTTTGCACACATACATAGTGTCATTTGGATTAAAACTGCTCCAAATATGAACACACTTGTTTGAGATGACCTTGATGCAATAAATCAAGCCAAAAAAATCTTCAAAAAATATGTCACTATTATGAACCCTCACTCAAAATTTGAAATAGAGAACATCCAACATAGATCTCCAACAGAAGATCCATGCCTTCTAAATACAACTAAAATAACTTTTGTTGATCCTTTTGTTGATTACAAAGAATTAGTTAATCATGTTCAAAGACACACTCATTGTACTACAAGGACTTGCCTACGTAAGAAAGGTAAAGAAATGTAATGTAGATATAAAGCTCCTTAGAAAGAATGTGGACAATCATCATTGCACCTTAATGAATCTAGACACCCATGCTTTGAACCAACTAGAAATGATGTGAGGTTGAAAATTCATAATTCATATATGCTATCAATACAGAGAGGAAATACAGATTGTCAACCTATTACATCTCGAGCATTAGTTCTCAAATACATTTCTAAGTATGCTTCCAAAGCTGAAATAATATCTAAAAGCTATGTTTAGATGTTGGCTAGAATTTGTTTAGATTCAAATCTAGACGACAATGTCATCAAAGCATACCAAAAGTTTATGGCAAAAATTATTGTTGAAAGAGATATTAGTGCACAAGAAACATGTCATGTGCTTCAAAAATTGCCTCTTGTGAATTGCAATTGTTAGTTTATGTCTTTGAATGTGGAGAGAAAAGTGTTGCACCACCTTAAACAAACAATTGATGATAGCAAAATAGAATCTAGCTACATACAAGCCTACGTGGAACATCCATTTGACCTTGAACTACTTACACTAATTGAATCAATAAGATCATACACATATGTTGCATCTTGCAAACAAAAAAAATGGAAATTAAGAAAGGAAAGAGCAATAGTACAAGTATTTCCAAAAACAATTGCAATTCCAAAAGAAAACTTTGAACATTTTGAAATGTTTTTTTGGAGTGAATTGCTTTTGTACAAACACTTTCGCAAGATCCACATAGATATAGGTTTGGGAAAAGATGACATTATTAGACATTGGAATCAATTAAATGCAGAAACGTATAATGTTTCGCATGTAGATTGCACTAATCAGGATGAATATGTCCAAGAAGAGGATAATGAATCATATGGTGATATGGATATACATGATTCATTACAAATTAATGAGTGGGAGTTTCTATCCCAGTTGGGCCTTGCCAACAATTCTACCTTAAATGATCTTGCCATGTTGGGAAAATGTGACTTTGACAACAAACATCCATGAGAAGACCACAATGTTCCTTTGAATATGCATGACCATGTCATTCAATTTATACATAGAAACAAGTTGGTTGTATCAATTCTTGAATCTTCTACCTCTCACTCTGCCAACAACTACAATTTATCACATCATCAAAAAATTGCACTTTCGATCATTACAAACCACTGTACATATAATTTATCCATTCAATTTTTATACATAGTCATGCAAGAAACTACAGTAACTAGAAAATCATACCTTATTAGCTACATAAGAAATGCATTACATGATTCAATGCTCATTGTAATAAACCCACTCCTTGTTCTTGCACCAATAGGCATTGCAACTTTTAATATCCATGCATCAACCATACATGCAATAGTTAAAATTCTAATTTTAGAAATGAAATCGCTATAGGGACAAGCATTGAAAAAATACCAAGAAGACACAAAAAATATTCAATACATTGTAATAGATGAGATGAGCTTCATAGGTCCCAAACTAGTACTAAAAATTGATTCCAGACTACATAAAGTTATACCCCAAAAATAACACCTTTGCTTCGGTGACATGTCAATGATTCTCATAGGAGACCTAGCCCAACTTCCTCCTACTATGGACAAACTGATCTATACATCTCACTCTAATGCAAAAAAAATGTGACACAATTTTAATACAATTGTAACATTGAAAACAATATTTCAGCAAGAAGGAGATGATCCACTTCAAATACAATTTCCTCAAGAACTACAAAATATGTTCAATGCAGAATCATTGCTACATGATTGGGAGTTGTTAATGACTCACAAAAATAAGAATCTCACTCCAAATGAATAGCTTGTGTTTGACCATACAACACATTTATTTGCTACTAATGAACAAGTTTCACTCCACAACAAAAAAAAATGCTAAAAGAACTAAATGTCCCTATTGCACTTTACATTGCAATAAATGCACACCATAGACTAGAGGAATCTATTCACGATGAACAACTATCTAAAGAAGTCTTATTATGTAAAATTCAATGTGTTATTATTACAACAAACCTTTGGATCGTTGTTGGTCTTGTTAACATATCTCTTAGAGAGGTAAAAGATACAATGTATCCACTAGGCTCTAAACCTCCTTTGTTGCCTTCATATGTTATTGTAGAGTTCAATAGCTATACTAGACCACCTTGGGATCCTAGAAACCAAAAAAACATTCCAATAAAATCCATATCCTGAGGTAATCATACACAAATGCCCCTGGCCACAGCTTGGGCTCTCGCTATACACAAATCACAAGGTCTTACACTAGGTAGGGCAATAGTTGGTATAGGTCAAACTAAAAAATAAGGCCCTGTTAGCATTAACATTGATGATATTTCTTTGGAGGAGTATCCTAAGCATTGAAGAGCATGTATCATGATTGACATGTCGCATTCATGATTGTGTTTGTCATTAATGACAACATAGTATGGTTTTTGTGAAGACTGGTAGAGTAGCAGACATATATCATGATTGTACGGACATATTTTTTATGTTCAGGTGATGGGCGACTAAGGACATGTTCCACACTATGTCCTAATGGTGAGGCTAAGTGTGTGTAACATAAGTCAAAGAAATATAGAAGATATACATGAGTTAAAGTAAGCAGTCAAAGAAATACATAAGATATACGTAGTTTACAGTAAGCAGTATAGGGACAGAGTACCTAAGAAACAATTTATGATGTTTGTATTGTATCTCCTAATAGAGATATAATCAAGGAACACAAACTTATACAATGATAGAGGATAATCTAATGGCAGCTTCAATAAGTACGCAAATCCTGAAGTTGTACATGTGAGAAGTTGTATAGACTATGAGCCAAGAATACTATGTGATTGCAAACTAATTAATTATCTTATTCTTGTACTATTATAATTAATTGAGAAAGCCTCAAGGCTAACTCAAGGAATTTTTTTAAGGACTTGGTATAATTGAAAGTGTTTTCCTTGATTGTAAAGAGTGTTGTGGATGTGAATTAAGTGTGAAGTGTGTGAACAAGAAGCAAAGTATTTGGTAAATGTGAGTAAGTGATCCAAGGGATTATTGGATGCGAAGTTTGTGATCTAGTATCAAGATTAGAAGGAGCAGAAGTCTAGTTGACAGGACAAAGGAAGAGGAAGGAGAAGTACAATTATATTCTATTATTCTACAAGGAATAATACAAAGATCATTTGAACAATGAGTTCATTGGTCTTGCCCCTGAATCTATTTGGATGGTGGGTCCATCTTCCCTCCACAACTCCTAAATAGGGTTGGCATAACTCCTAAATAGGGTTGGCACAACTCCTAACAGGGTTGGAACCTCCTAACAAAGATTCAAGGTCTCCTAACAAGGAGTGATATGTATTGAATGTTTTCATAGACTCCTAATGGGGTTCATTCTCTAACAAGGAATATTTATATTAGTACATCATCTTGTGGCTACCATCCCAGCCGAGGTTTTCCCTCTGATTAAGGGTTTCCCTAGTTAACATATATGGCGTTATTGTGCATGAGTATCTTGTTGTAGTTTTCGATTATATTGCTCATATGGTTAAGATTTAATAAGGTTGATAATTGTGATAATTGATTCCCCCCTCTCAGTTATATTGGTGGACTATATATTCTAACAATTAGTATTAGAGCTCCAGGTCTTTGAAGGGAAAGTTTAATAACTTCGAGAGATCAATGGTGAGTCACTTTAGAAAAGATAGTTTTAATTTTGATGGAGTTAACTATGATAGTTGGAAAGAAAAGATGAAGACTCATCTGCTATGTATGAGTCTAGGATATTGGATTTTGACAAAAGACAATAAAGCAATTATGAAAGAAGCCAACATTGAGGAATGTAGTGAAGCAAAAAGAGGTCTATTCATGTGCAATATGAGAGCTAGAGAAGCCTTACTACCAACTCTTCTTGAGAATGAATGCAGTCAAGTAAAGAGACTAGAAACATCTCATAAGATTTGGAAAGCTTTAGAATCTACTTTTGAAGCGGATATGCATACAAAAGGAATAAGATTACATAATTGGATATGCTCATTTCAAGATGCTAAAATGATGTAAGATGAACTTGTAAGAAGCTATGTTGGTAGGATAATTGGGATTGTTGAAGGAATCAAGTCATATGGTGGAACCAAGGAAGAATATGAGATTGTATGGAAGATCCTAAAAACTTTGACACTGCCATTCAAACAAGTAGCATAGATGATTGAACTTTTGATACCCTGTACTGAGAAGTTCTCTAGGGAAACCTCACTTGGAATATTATAAGCTTGCAATAGAAGCCAATTTAAGACAATCTAGAGAATTGACAGGAGTGGAGACAAATTTTAGTGCCTTAAGTGTTCATCCATGTTTATCTAGAAGTGCAAGCACTCATGGATATTTTGCTATCAACAATAGAACCAGATCTAAAGAAGACAAAAAGATTAAAGAAGGTATAGCCCTGCTTGTAAGAAAAGAACCAGATGGTAAGAGAATCTTTAAATGTTGGACATATAATGAATTTGGTCATTATGCATATAAGTGTCATAAAAGAAAGGATAAAATATAAAGGGAATTTTAAGTCTAGAAAAACCTAGAAATTTTTTGTATGCAAATAAAGATGAGGAATCTGAGCAAAGAGTTTAGAGTGAAAGTGATGATGAGATAGGGTTTTCGGTCAATAAGGAAGATGATCTTGACATACAAATTAGAGAAGAAAAAACTCTAGTTTCCCAAGTTGAAAAGAAATTTGATTGGATAATAGATAGTGGATGTTCACATCATATGACTGGTGATATGAACAAGTTTATCAAATTCAGGAATCATGATGGAGGTATTTTTAGAGTTGGAAATAATGCAGCTTATTACATCATAGGAATAAGATCTATTACTCTTGATGGAAAGACTAATATTGAACACTAGTGATGTTTATTTTATTGATGGTTTAAAGCATAACTTGTTCAGTGTTGGAAAATTTGTAGATTAAGGTTACCAGTTGTAATTCATAGAAAAAACTTGTATTATCAAGGATAAAGATGGTAAGCTGATTGGAATAGGTACAAGATCCAGAGGTAATGTATTTCAATTGAATCCTACTAAGATGACATGTTTGGTTGCTAAAGTGGATAACAATTGGATATGGCATAAGAGGTTTTTTCATATAAACTTTGATAACATTGTGAAGGTTAGTTGCACATTCACAGTTAGAGATTTGCCTAAGATAATGAAGCCTACTAATGTTGTTTGCAAAGAATATATCATGGCTAAGAACAAGAAGGTATCATTTTCTAGCAAGAAGTTCACTACCACAAAAAAGTTGGAGATTGTTCATACATATTTGAGTGGCCCTACCAGGACAAGAGGATTATATGGAGAAATGTATTTTATGATTTTTGTTGATGATTTTACTAGAATGATGTGGGTAGCATTTCTTAAAGATACATATGAAGCATTTGAGAAATTCAAGATATTTAAGAACAGATTTTAGAATAAATTTTGTTGTCAAGATTATATTTGTGATCAGATAGAGGAGGAAAGTTTACCTCTAGAGAGTTTAACATGTTTTGTGAAGAGAATGGAATTAAGAGATAATTATCTTCACCTAAGACCCTTGAGAAGAATGTAATAGCTAAGAGGAGAAATAGATCAATATCAAAAGCAACAAGAGCAATGATGTTTGAGAACGATGTATCCAAGACATTTTGGAGAGAAGAAATCAATATAGCAGTGTACACCATGAATAGAGTACAGATCAAAAAAGATATGAATAAGACTTCTTATGAATTTTTGTTTGGTCATACATATTTAGTAAAGTATTTTATAATCTTTGGAAGCAAGTGTTACATAAAGAGAGAAGATGATGTTGGTAAGTTTGATCCAAGAACTGATGAAGGTAGGTTTCTTGGTTATTCATTGAAAAGCAAAGCTTACATATGTTTTAATCATAGAACCAAGAAAATAGTTGAATGTGCAAATGTAAAAGTTGATGAAAAGCTTGGAATTAAGGAAATGATGATGAATTACAATTTTGATGATGAAGAATAAGATACTAGAATTGTTAGACATAATGTAGAAGTTTTCTTTGAGACTAACAATGTCTTGCAGAATGATGTGCAAATTGTTGAGAAAAGAGGAGAACAAAGATTTGAACCAAGAGAAGAAATAAGAGTTGAGGTAGAAACTCCTACCTCTAACAGGAACCTAACAAACAATCATCCTCCAAAATAGATAATTGGAAGCAAAGACAAAGGAGTAATGACAAGAAATAGAGTAAATGAGGAATTATGTTGATTTCTCAAATTGAACCTAAGAGTGTAGATGAGACATGAAAAGATGATCATTGGATTAGAGAAATGAAGGAAGAATTAGACCAGATTATGAAGAATGACACATGGGAATTGGTTCCTAGACCTAAAGACAAGAATGTTATAGGAACTAAGTGGGTATTCGAAAACAAGATGAATGAACAAGGAGAAGTTGTGAGAAACAAAGCTAGATTAGTATGTAAAGGATATTCACAACAAGAAGGAATAGATTATGAGAAGACATATGCCCCTATAGCCAGAATGGAAGTAGTGAGAATGTTCTTAGCTTATGCAGCAAATAAGAAGTTCAAAGTGTATCATATGGATCACAAATTAACCTTTCTGAATGGAGAACTTGAAGAAGAGATATACTTTGAGTAGCCTAAAAGCTTCCCTCTTACAAAAGAAAAAGATATGGTATGCAGATTGAAGAAATATTTATTGGATCAAAGCAATCACCTAGAACTTGGTATGTAAGGTTGGACAAGTATTTTGCTAAAGGTACGACATATATTAACTTACACTTGAAAGAAATTGAGAATGGTTTGTTGATAATAACAATACTTGTTGATGATAGAATTTTTGGAGATAATGATGAAGCAAGTGATATGTTTGCTAAAGAAATGAAGAATGAGTTTGAAATGAGTATGGTAGGAGAGATGAAGTGCTTTATAGGTTTGTAGATTGTGCAAAATAGTGATGGCATTTTTATTTCACAAGTTAAGCATCTGAAAGATTTATTGAAAAGATTTGGATTGCAAAGTTGTAAGCCTATTGGTACACCAATGATAATTGGTCACAAGTTATCTAGCAAGGATGAGACACCTATTGTTTAGCAGAATAAGTACAGATCCATGATTGGAGGTTTGAAATATCTAACTCACACTAGACCAAATATAGAAAATGGAGTTGGGATTGTAGCTATATTTCAAGTTGATCCTAAGGAATACCATTATGCAATAGTAAAGAGGATATTCAGATATTTGAAAGAAACATCTGATTATGGGATATGGTATGATAAATAAAATGATTTTACTTTATGTGCCTATATTGATACAAATTAGGCTGGCAAAATGAATGACATTAAAAACACCAATGGTGGAGAATTTTTTCTTGGAGGAAGATTGGATTCTTGGCTAAGCAAGAAACAAGATTGTATTTCACGATGTACAACTAAGGCAGAGTATATAATAGCAACAAATAATTGTAATTAGGTCATGCGGATGAAGCAAATGCTGAAAGATATTGGGATAGAATTTCCAGAACCTATTAACATATATTGTGATAACACAAGTATAGTAAGTATGTCTAAGAATCATGTATTGCATTCTTAGACTAAGCATGTATCTATCAAGTATCATGTTTTGAGAGAAAAGGTGGTAGAAAAAGAGATAAGGTTGGAGTAAGTCAACACTAAAGATTAGATTGCAGATATCTTTACAAAGCCCTTGCATAAAGACACATTTGAGTACTTAAGAGGTATGCTTGGGGTTATGCCCTTGCCTACTTTAGAGTAGATGATGCAAAAATTGCATCAGTTTAGTGGTATAGAGCACTATCATTTGATTGGGTTGAATGTTCATGTTTCTTCTATGGGGAAGTATCTGTAATGAGCAGAGTCATTAAGGACTCTTGGTAATTAGACTTGAACAATGTCTTTGGAAACTTGAGCTGGTTGAAGAATTGGAGCAGATAATTGACATAATTAGTTCTTTGTCATTGATGTCAATACTGGGGGAGAGAATGCATGAAAAAAATCTCCTAGAATATGGGGGAGAGAAGTGTGAAATATGGGGAAGAGAAGTGTGACAACATCTCCCAAGTATGAATGGGGAGAATAAAAGTGCACATGGAAAACATCTCTACTTTATTAGGGAGATTTAGAAAGATTCATGTAAGGAGAAGGAATACATCAGGAAGGGAGAAGCTGAGAGTTGTTTAGTGTGTGAACAAGTGATGCCAATCCTAAGAGATGCAGAATAAAGCACTATTCTAGAGGATTTAAGATTTGATTGATGAAGAGGATTTAAAAAGACAAGAACAACAATAGCAACGACAGAGTATTGTTTGGTATTCTTAGAACCTAGATGTTTTTCGTCTATGTTTCCATCAATTCCAAAGGGGGACATTGTTAGCATGAATATCAATGATATTCCTTTGGGGGAGTATTCTAAGCATTGGAGAACATGTTGCATTCATGACTATGTTTTTCATTGATGATAGCATAGTATGGTTTCTGTGAAGACTGGCAGAGCAACAAACAAAGATCATAATGATCATACGGACATATTTTTGATGTTCATGTAATGCATAGTTAAGGACATGTTCCACATTGTGTCCTAATGATGAGGCTAAGTGTGTGTAACATAAGTCAAAGAGTAAGTAGAATACCATTGTAATCACTAAGAAAAAATCTTCAAGAGAGGTCTTGAATATGGGATATCTCTCAATCCAAAAATGTAATTTGGAGTCATAGAAGGTGATTTATTAGGTCACATAGTTTCCAAAGGAGTTAGAATAGACATTGATCGAGTGAAGGCTATTGCCAATAGAAAAATTCCAAAGACAGTTAACATAATACAATCATTCTTTGGTCATATTAAATTTGTCAAAAGATTATGGATCTAAGCATTTTTTAATTGGTTAGCACTCTATTAGGTGGGAAATTGGAAGGAGAAAATCTTGCGGGAGGTACCGATCCTAGTGGGATAGAAGATCAAAATGCAAAAATTCTGGCAAAGTCTACACTATCACATGACTTTTTTATGGGTTCCAGTTCCACAAGATGTGGGGTCAAGAAAATCTCTTTGGATCCTTTACCTGCAAATCACATGCCCAAATAGGAACTTGAGTAGGAAAAGATTCCTTTGGAGAATGTGGAGGCGACCAAAGATAGGAAAGCAGAGAACTTGTCAGAAGGGTTAGGAGATCAAAGGGCATGGTCTTCTCTATTTGGTAGGAAATCTGGAGGAAAATCATCTTTTCCCTCCGGTCACATCAAAATCTTGCTAGGAGAAAGGTGAGTTTCAAATCTTTATTCTAGACCTGATTGTTGATTTCTTTGTCTCATCTATAGAATTTACTCTAATTTAAAAAATAATGGGGGCTAGACCAGATATAGATACTTTGAAAAATATGATAAAATGGAAATGGGTTATCTGTGGTCAAATTGATATAGCTCCTATGATGAATGGTTTCCTTTCATTTATTTTTAACTGCAAGGAAGATATGAATATGATCCTTTGTGGAGGGCCATGGTCATTTGGCAAAAGCACTCTCACTATAAAAAAAATTAGAACCAAACATGGACTTATCTGATGCCTTCTTCTTAACTACCCCGATCTAGGTTAAACTTTCCAGTCTTCCTTTGGAATTTTGGCATGAGGATATTTTTAAGGGAATAGTTGGTCCCTTTGGGGAACTAATTGCAGTGGATAATGCTACAGCTTCAAAGTCTAAACTTCAGAGTGCTAGATTATATGTGAAAGTGGCAAACCTTCTTGAAAAGGTGGAACTAATTTCAAAACTTGGAAAAAGGACACAAGAAATTATATATGAAGACCTTCCAAATACTTGTTTTTCCTGTAAAAAATAGGGCCATTGGGTGAAAAATTGCCCTAACAAAAGCAGGAACCAACCCAAGACTAATAAGGAGGATAAAAAGAAAGAAAAAAAGACTCAGAAGAAAGTTTGGAAACCTAAAGCTACTCTTGAAAAGGGTTTGAAGGATAAATTGAACCCTGAAAATTAGGAAACTACCATGATGTCAAATCTTGCCTTAAAGGATAACTTGAGCTTTGAAAATTAGGAGACTAGATTGTTGTTAGATCATGCCTCACCTGAGAAAAATAAAGAGAATATGGATGACTTGATGAAACAATTAGTCATCTACCAGAAGAATGATATAATATGGGAAGATCTAGTAGAAATGGAGGAAATATAGGAGGGAGAAATTCTAGAGGATAGGAGTAGATCTTTGGTTTCAGAGGAAACCCAGAATGTTGATTTCTAATCTATTGAAATCCAAAATGTTGATACTTGGCCTCTTGAGAGCGCAAAGAAATAGTTCCCTTTAGGAATGGATCTGAGTTGAGGAGAGGAGCTCAGAAGGGAAGGATCTGAAATAGAAACAAAGTTAAAGGAAAAAGACTAAAAAGAAAAGTAATGCAACTCCTAAAGGAGTAGATACTCGAAGTAGTAAACTGGAGCAACAAGTCAAGGTGAAATCGAATGTTGGAATTCCAAAGAAACCTGGAAGGAAATCTTCTATGAAAACTAGAGAGATTGAAAGTTTACAGAATATTGCTGATGGAAGACAGGCAACTATTTTGGATTTTACTCCTAAAAAATAAACCTAAAAATTATCACTTGGAATAATAGGGGATTGAAAAATAGTCATAAATTAGATGTTGTTCAAAATTTTGTTAGGGAGCATAAGCCGAATATTTTATTGCTTCAAGAAATGAAAATGGAGAAGGAGGGAATTGAAAAGATTAAGTCTTTTAATGATTACTGTATAAACGCGAGTAGTTCAGAAGGAGCTTCAAGAGGTACTATGATGTTATGGAAAAAATCCTATTTCTCAAGAACTATTTTGAATGCTAGTCAACATTTCATGGTGGTCAAAATTACAAGAATTGTCCAGAATAATGAATGGTATGTTGTTAATATGTATGCACCTAATATTAAGAATTCTAGAAAAAAGGTATGGGAAACTTTGTCTAGTATAAAGAGTAAAGACTACTATGGTAGATGGATCTTCATGGGGGATTTTAATGTTCCTCTTTATGACCATGAAAAAAAGGGGGGAAATGTGAGTGAGCTGGATGGGAGACTGGATTTTATGGATTTCATTAATAAAGAGGGTTTAATGGATCTGGATGTTCATGGTATAGAGTTTACCTAGAGTAATAAGAGGACAGATGATGATTGTATTCAAGCCCAATTGGACAAAGCTCTTATTTCTCCTGATTGGACTAAAGATTTTGTATGAAATTTAGAGGCATTACTAGAAAATTAGGTCGGACCACTTTCCACTGATCTTTACTATTGATATGGTTAACATCAAAAAAAACTTTCCTTTTAGGTTTGAAAAAATGTGGATGCAACATCCATAGCTTGAGAGTAAATTTGTTGAATGGTGGAATATAGATATTGATGGAACTGCTCATTTTAGGGTGGCTTCTAAACTAAGAAATATCAAAAAGTAGGTTAAAATCTAGAATAAAAGATGTTTTGGTAATATTTTTGAGAGTAAATCAAATATCAAAGAAGAACTGCAAAATATCCAAGATTGGATACATAAGGAAGGATACACTCTTGATCTTGTTAGAGAAGAAAATGAAAAATTGGTGGAGTATCATGACATTGTTACTAAAGAGGAAATTTATTGGAGGCAAAGATCTAGATTGGTTTGGCTGAATGAAGGAGATAAAAATACTAGGTTTTTTCACCTTTCTACTCAAAAGCATAGAGCTAAAACTCGTATCTCAAATCTTAAGAAAGGTAATATGAAGATTACAGAGGAAAAGGAAATCTCATAAGAGATGGTCTCCTTTTTTTTCTAGTTTGATGACATTTGACTCTAATATTGATCCTACTCACCAAGCAAAACTTTTAAAGGTTATTCCATCTCTGATTATTGAAGAAAAAAATAAAATGTTGGGTGTTATTCCTAAGGAAGAGGGAATTTTTAAGGTAGTATGCTCCTTAGGAGGGGATAAATCTCTAGGACCAAATGGTTTTACTATGTTCTTTTTTCAAAAAGAATGGAAATTGGTTGGGAAAGATGTGTACGATGTTGTTAAAGAATTTTTTGAGGCAAAATGTATGCTAAAGGAGATCAATTCCACCTTCCTTTGCCTTATTCCTAAAAAGTTTGGGGCTGATTATCCAGACCAATTCAGGCCTATAAGTTTGTGTAACTCCTTCTATAAGATTATCTCAAAAGTCCTCACTTCTAGGTTGCTTCTGGTGCCATCGTCTCTTATTGTTGAACAACAAAATGGTTTTGTCCTAGGTAGACAAATTCTTAGCTTTGTTATTGCTATACATGAGAATATTCACTCATTATCTTGTTCCAATAACCAAGGTTTTATTAAGAAAATTGATATTGTGAAAGCTTATGACAGAGTGGAATGGGTTTTTCTTGAAAAGATTTTATTGGCCTTTGGCTTTAGTAATAGTATAGTGAGGTAATTCTTCAGTTGATTTCTACAACCTCGACTATTGTTCTAGTGAATGGATGTTCCTCTAAATTCATTAGCCCTTCTAGGGGATTAAGACAAGGAGACCCTTTATCCCCTATTTTCTTCACTATTATGGCCGATTGTTCAGAGAAGTATATTGGGAAATTGGTTTTACAAGGAGAAATTAAAGGTTTGTAGCCTTCTTCTCAGCCTCTTACCTACTCCCATGGACAATTTGTTGATGACACTATTTTCATGGGGAAAGCTAAAGTTAGGGAAGTTATAAATCTTTAAAAGGCGCTCAACCTCTACTCTTCTGCTTCGTGTTAGTTAATTAACTGGAATAAAAGCTCTTTGTTTTTTGTTAACACCCAGTTTTAAGATAGAACAAAATTGCTAAAATTCTTGGCTGCTCAATAGATTCTTTTCCTTGTATTTATCTGGGTCTCCCTTTGGGGCCTAAAGCTCCAAATTCCTTTTGGGATAATCTCATTAAGAAGATTAATAAGAAACTTATTGGTTGGAAGGGTAACCTTTTGAGCCAAGCTGGCAAAATCACTCTCCTCAAAGCTTGCCTCCAAAGTATCCCACTTATGTTTTGAATCTCTTTAGAATTCCAACAAAATTTGCATATACTATTGACAAAATCCAAAGCAATTTTCTTTGGTCTGGCACCAAGGAAAGGAAGAGAATGGCTTTGATAGCTTGGGATCAAATTTGTAACCCTATCAGGGATGGTGGTCTAGGAATCAAGTCAATGCTAATTATGAATAAAGATATTCTTGCTAAGAAGGGATGGAGAGCGTATCATGATGATAAGGAGTGGAGTACTACATGGAAACATGAATACCTTTTTAATACTCCCTCTTTATCTAACTTTGTTTCATATCCTAATGTTCTCTCCCCCTCTTCCATCTGGCCTGAGCTATGCAGGGAGCTAAGAACATCTTAAGTAAAGGATGCTCCTGAAAAGTTGGAAATGGGCAGAAGGTCAGATTTTGGGAAGATGCTTGGATCTTGGACTATCCTCTGATTGAGGATTTTGAGGATAGGACCCAGACTGATAAATGTAAGCAATTGTATGGCACTCTTGTGGGACATTACTGGGTTAACAATAGTTGGGTTAGCCTTGTTGATATTAACTAGGATTTCATAATATCCAAATTATGTTGAATGCCTTTTGTTTGTATCCCCATGAGGAAGATAAAATGATATGGAGTGCTGATACAAGTGGTTGTTTCAAAGTTTCATCTGTATTGAAATCTAAGGAGAAAGGTGCTTGCCCTTTATGGACTAGAGCTTGGATAAAAGATCTTACTCCAAAAATAAATATCTTTTACTGGATATTGCTTCAGAATAAAATTCTTACTCAGGACAGTCTACAAAAGAGAGGCATCAATGTGGTTAATTGGTGCAACCTATGTAAAGAAGGTTATGGAGATAGAGATCACTTGTTCTTAAATTGTACTTATAGTCAAAAAAGTATGGAGTACTATCCTCAACTTATGGAATATTGCTTGGGTCCATCATAACAACATTGAACACTATTTTCAGAGTTGGAATTGCCTGTCTAAGGATAGTGATGTCAGTTTCCTATGGAAAATTACTCTTCCCCACCTCTGGTGGGGAATATGGAAAGAAAGAAATAACAAAATCTTTAGAAACAAAGAAGTGATTGAGTGGGTGCTTAGCCAAAACATTGTCAGAGCTATAAAGGAAAACTTCAATTCCCAGAGAAAATGCAACAAAGATTTGCAAATTGACAATCCAATGCAAACTACAAGTTCTAAAATGAAGAAATAAGATCAAAGACTGAATACTAAATGGAAGTCTCCTCCTATGGGATGGATCAAAGGGAATTTTGATGGTGTTGCTAAAGGAAATCCTAGAAAAGCAGGGTGTGGAGGGGTTTTGAGGGATCATATTTGTAATATTATAGATCTGCTATTGCCATCCTTATTGGTACATCAACTAGTCATAAAGCTGAGGTTACTGCAGCTCTTTATACGATGAGGCTAGCAATGGAAACTAGTTACCAGTACCTCTTGATGGAAGGAGACTCCTTGAATATCATAAATATGCTTAATGGTAAAAGCTCGATTACGTGGTCTATTGAAGCTAGTGTAACAAAAATTAAAACCTTAATTGATAAATTTGAAAAAGTCATTTTTTCTCACTCCTACCGTGAAGGAAACACTGTGGTTGACTGGATTGCAAACCAAGTTGTCCAACGAGAAAGTAAGCTAAGGTGGAATGATGACCTAAGCAGGAGCGTAGATTTGAAAGCACTTATTATGACATAACTCACATGAAAAAAGGTAAGATTTTCCAAGATTTACAATTTAATAATAAGTGGAGGTGGGATTACAGAGGACAGTGTTATATTCCCTAGGAAGTACCTAAAAGTGATTATTACCTGTGCTTGGCACGTAAGTGTTTTAATGAGCTCCTTGGTTGTTTTTATGAGCACCTCATCTTTTCTTATATCTTTATGTCTCCTAATCTTCTCTACTTTGGCATTTCACAGAGAAACACAATTTTTGGATATGGGTGGGGAACCAAGAAAACAAGAACCAAAGAACTGTAAAGCATGGAAAGCCAAAGCCCCTGTTTGGTAGATTCTGGAGAAAGGTAATGTTACTACTTACCTGGAGCGCCTTCATGGCTACAAACCACATATCACATAAGCCTTCTTTAAAAATTGGTTCAAAGACAGGGTTTCCATGCATGGCGTTACAGTTCACTTGATTGAAGATTTCATCATTGAAGTCACAAGACTTCATAAGGAGTGCATAAAGTTCAGCAAGGAAACTAGTATTTCTAATGCTGCATTCAAGAAATTTTCAAAAATAGAAGAGGAGGAGAAAAATTTGGAGAAAAATGGAGACTTTTATGGGCTGAATCAAATAAAAGTTATTTGGTGGGACGTCCTCTCTTGCATATGTGAGTACTTCATTCTAGATGGTAGGGAAAAAAGAGTTCATAAATTTCATTTTGTTTTCTTGAATAATTTTTGGTACAAGGATAGGATCTCTTTTCTATTTTATCTAAGGTACTCCTTGCTTCAAAGCCTTCGAGCCCATAGGAAAAAAGAATCTCTTCCGATTTTATATGAAGGGCTAATCCTTTTAATTGAAAATTACTGTAAGAGTAAGACCATTATATCTTCCCTGCCCTCTGAGAAAAAGAGAGGTTTTGTTAGTGAAACCCATTCAAGGAAGAGTAAGGGAGACGAAGGGGTAAGTGTGAAAAAGAAGAGTCTAAAGTACAACACACCTTAGAAAAATGCTGAGGAAATTATTGACTCTGAAAATTCAGACAAAAACGATGAAATTAATATGGAGAATGAGGAGAATATGGATATGGGTGACTTTAGTTCAAACCTAGAGGGTTACCCTGGCAGTAAAGGTGAGCTTGGAAAAGAAGAGGATGAGGAAAATTATGACAAATATATAGAATCAAAAAATATTAGAGAAGAGGATAAAAACCAGAGTGAGCAACCCCATAAAGCTAGGGAGGAAAATTGGAGGAAGATAAGGGGAAGGAGAAGGATGACCCAACTGGTAAGGGTGCTACACTTTTGGAGGAAGATTCAGGGAAGGAGAAGGATGATTCAACTAGTAAGGGTGCTATGCTTTCTTTCCTTTACATTGCTAAGCTCAAGGAAAACTCCTCTCTCCAAGGTGATTCCTGGATGTACAATGATTTAATGACTCTAAAAAAAAGAATGGGAAAGATGCAGTAGGACCAGGAAACTGACTGGGCCAAGATCATCCAGTTGGAAGTTTAGGTTGGCAATATCCTGGAGAAGTTAAAGGAATATGAACATGAGCTCCGTCTTTTGATCAAAGAGAGTGGTATCAAGATGGAACAGGTCACCTCAAGCCTTTGTGCAATTGCTGCTAGCTTAGGTAAGAAAAATAATGAAGAAATCATGTCTCCTAGCAAGCCAAGCAAAAGAACAAGACTGAGTTCAAGGAAGAAGGAAGCTGAGGTAACTGGGGGATTTGAGTTCTCTACTACCGACATTATCCAAAACACTATGGCGGGCAAGGAGCTGGTGAAAATGATCAAGGAGTTGGAATAGCTGCTACTGGTGGTTCTGGTAATTGGTCTCTGGTTTGGGTTTCTTAGCTAGTTTTTCTTCCTTTTGTTTAAACTCTAGGTTCCAGGTCCTTGTAAAACCTGGTTTTGTTTTTTGGTCTTTTTTTGTGTTTTCAGGTCCCTGTAAAACCTAGTTTTGTAACTTTCATACTACAGGTTTTAGGTCCTTGTAAAACCTGGTCGTGCTTTTTTGAACATCTTTTGTTTTTCTGTTAAGGGTTTTGGGTCCCTTCAAAAACCTATTTTTACCTTAATCTAAAACATAAATATAGAAGATATATGTGATTTACAGTAAGCAGTGCAGAGATAGAGTACCTAAGAAATAATTTATGATGTTTATATTGTATCTCTTGACAAAGATATAATCATGGAATGTGAAGTTATACAGTGATAGAGGATAGTCTGACGACAACGTCAATGAGTGCACAAGTCTTGAAGTCACCCATGCGAGAAGTTCTATAGACTATGAGCCGACAGTGCTATGTGATTGCAAAATAATTAATTATCTTATGTGATCCTATTATAATTAATTGAGAAAGCCTCAAGGGGCCGACTCAAGGAATTGTTTTGGGGACTTGGTATAAAGGAAAGTATTTTCCTTGATTGTAAAGAGTTGTGGATGTGAATTAAGTGTGAAGTGTGTGAATAATGAGAAGAGTATTTGGTAAATGTGAGTAAGAGATCCAAGGGATTATTGGATGCAAAGTTTGTGATCTGGTATCGAGATCAAAGGAGCAGAAGTTTGGTTGACAGGACAAAGGAAGAGGAAGGAGAAGTACAATTATATTCTATTAATCTACAAGGAATAATGCAGAGATCATTTGGATAGTGATTTCATTGGTCTTTCCACTGAAGTTGTTTGGACAATGGGTCCATCTACCTTCTACAACTCCTAATCAGAGTTGGCATAACTCCTAACAGGGATTCAAGGTCTCCTAACAAGGACTGATATGTACTAAATATTTTCATAGACTCCTAACATGGTTCATCCTCTAACAAGGAATATTTATATTAGTACATCATCTTGTGGGTACCATCCCCACTAGGTTTTTCACTCTGATCAAGGGTTTCCCTAGTTATCATATCTGATGTTATTATGCATGAGTATCTTGCTATGGTTTTTTATTATATTGCTCATATGGTTAAGATTTAATAAGGTTGATAATTGTAATAAATAATTGCCCCCCCTAGTTATATTGGTGGACTATATATTTTAATAGGTCTCACCTTCACAACAATCTCAAGAGTCAAATCCATCCAAGGCCTTTGTATAGAGCCTTCCTTCTCATTTGACTGGTTCTGTAAGACGAAAAAAAAAATTGTACAATATTATTAGAAAGAAAGAAGAGGCACGTTTGCACTCAATTTTGCATGCAAACCATATGCATGAAGCTACTTCTACAGAAAATGGTAATGTTTGACATTCTCAAACTATTCATTTTTTCCTTTATTGGTTTCTTTTTAGGGCTTCTTAAGAAATTCGTTACTCTTTTCTACAAGTTGACATTTGTTGAATTCAAAGAAAGTGTTCATACATAAGATATGCTCAATATAATTTCAAGTATGTCAAGTTACTTTTTTAATACTTTTCAAATTCTGCTAATTCTTTATTTTATAATAATGACACACATGTACTTCCTCTTATCAATTAATCTCATTTTCCTTTAACGTATTGGTTTCTGTTGCCTTGCTAGGAAGAGGACTCCAATTACTGGTGTATTTACAATAAGCAAAATATTTCAAATGTTGTACAGTTCAAATGAAATCTTGAATTGGGATGTTAGACATTAAATAATATATTAAAGTTGTACAATTTCTAAACCTCGAAAGAAGGTAGTCATGGGTATATGCATCAACTCTATATAAAGATTTAATTTTATACTATCATATTTGAAATCCCTCTTTCAATTACACATCTCTTTAAATTTATATTTTTAAAAATCTATCGGTGCATCCTTTTCACCTTCTTCTAGCGCAAGTGCTAGTTATTAAATTATAAGAAATAATAATAAAAATTATTAGTACTTAAGGTTATGTATTATTGTAATGATTTTTGGATTTCTTGCATTAATTGGTAATTAAAACAATTTATGTGTATCAATCATAGTTTATCATATTATTTTATTATGAATTTTATATGTGTACGATATAGATAACATATTTTAAACTTTATATAAATGTGATTCAGCATCACGTCATTGGTCAAATAGATTTGAGTCTTATATGGGAACAATTCTTTTGACACTTTTAAAAATATCTACAATTATTCTATAGTCACTTATCACTCAATTTTGTTGTTGAAATTATGATAAATTTAAATTAATTTAATAAAGATTATAAATAAACATGTGTTAAACTTTTTTTAAAAATCTCACGTAGTAACTTTAAATTACAAAATTAATGTTAAATAAAAAAATTAATTAAAAAAAAAAAACATATTTCTAATTTTAATATAATTTTATTTTGAATTATAAACTTGTTAGCCTTAGTTTGAGTCGCCATTATTTTAAATTTTCTCTGATTTCCTTTGAAGTGCGAAGTCATCAATTGAACCAACTCTTCTCGGTCTCATATCTTGTGGATATCACCAAGCTTCGCATATAGGGATTTACCCTGTGATGTCCGTCGCAGTGCTCATATCTTGAACCACTTTGAACCTCTTCGAACCTCGGTTCAAATTAGTTCAAAGTAGTTCAACCAAAGGATTATGATACTAATCATTTTTCTACGGGTGGGACCCGCTAAGCATAATGAAGATGTTCATCTGAAACTCTTCAAACCTCATTTTGAAGCAGTTCAAAGTAGTTCCATTACTGAAGATTTTTTGAGTGCAAGTGCTAATGATTCTCCAAGGATGACCATTTCCTGAGAAATTAACTAAGATGTCAGAAATAATGATTGGAGATCTTGTCATATTTGATTTTATTTGAAATGCATGATCCGTTGTCATTGTGGTTCAAAAGGGGCAAATCTTTCATTCACGAGTTTGATTGTTTGTCAAAAATGTGTGATTATTATAAAGACATCCACAAAGAATTATTATTTAATAAAGGTCTCTTGTCATAGTTTCAAGCGTTCGAATCAAGGCACAATGAATTCACCATGAATGCCTCATTATGAGGCCATCCTTTTGCCAGTATGTTCTCCTTTCCTTTTTAAAGTACAAGTTTCCACTTTAATTGTTTTATCGTGCAAAAAGGTGAATTGAAGGAGAAGCAACTATAAATGAAGGAAAAAGGTCTGGTTTTCTCTCAGCAAATTACATGTGAGAATACAAGAAATCTCTTTTTCTTTGCTCTGCGTATGTTTCAAAGAACAATATAGTGTTGGGCATTTATTTCCTTTACTTAAAATGAAGTTTGTTTTACATTTCTTTGGAAACATTTTTAGTTTAGAGTGTAAAAGGCCTGTTATCTCTGATACTAATTTGGAAGGTGTCAAAGTTGAGAAGTTGCAAGAAAATTTTCTTGAGCAAGCTAACAAAATGAATGGTTGTCTAGAAATTTTAACCAGTGGTTTGATTGAAGCTGCGACTTTCCCTCCTACCCTTTTGAGTCCTGAGCTACTTCAGTTGTGTATTGACCACTATGATGTGAGAACCAAAAGTATTTTGAATAAAGATGGGGAAATAGTATTATCCATTTCTAGGGAAACCATTTCTTCACTATTGCATTTGCATGAGTGTACCTTTGCTGCTTTTAGCCCTACCCAATCTTTAGTTGAGTATCAGGAGAGTCTAGACAAGTACTGTAACATGTTGGCTAGGAAGTGGACAGAGACAAACTATAGAGGTGGCTCAAGGCTGCCCAAAATAGTCATCAAGGATCATATGAAGCCTCATGTTTATGACATCATGGTATTATTACACTGTGTTAAAGATTCTTTGGATCTTTTTCTCTTTGAAGACTGGATGTACCATTACATAGAAATCATTCTGAAGGGAGAACAACTATTAGATTAGGCAAAATTAATAGCTAGTTCATTGAGAAGTTAGCTTAAATATGCTAAGGTGTTTAGAGAAGATTTTTACATGTCTTCCTATTTGACCTATTGCATTGCCTGTATCAGCAATATTACTTCTCTCCCTCGTGAAACTTGGAATGAAGATGTAAATGTCTACCAGTACTATCCTCTACTCCAAAAGGATAGAGTGTTGGAAGATTTTAGGAAAATGCATGATGTGCTGATAGAGAGTGTGCACTTAAGCCTAAAAAAGGCACCATTATCGAGGTTGTCCTTGGAGGCCCAAAAGTTAATTCAAATTTATAGGAGCTATTTTATTCAATTTTCTAAGTTCACATACTTAAGAGTAGGGGGATTTGAAGAAGAACCAACGAAACTGCCTCGATATGCCCTAGATTGTTTTATCATAACTGAAGTTTGTAGACAATTTATTTCGGTGATTAAAGACAACCTACCTCGAGAAGACTGGGAGTTTATTTTTCCTATTAATCTTGATCACTTAATATGCAGTAGCATGATTAATGCCTCAATGGTTGGAAGAAACTTGCTTAGCTTTAATTTTGGATCCTACCAAGGGAAGAGAAATTTCAACAGCAAAGGTTTCACAACTAAAATACTTGGTTTGAAGGGTCAATCACATACGGCTCCACGTTTAGAAGATCTATGGAAAGATTTTAATGATGAGGAAGAGGTGATAAAGAGAGATCATTCAAGGTTAACGCTTCCACAAATTAATTCTCTCAAATTGAAATTCTAATTAGGAGTAGTTGAGGATGGTTTAGATATTGTCGAACTAGGATGGGAAGAAGCAAGTGAATTGAAACAATTGGAGGTAGATTGGAGCCAAGGTGAAGAAGATGATATAAACTTGAGGACTAGATCTATCCTCACTCACACAAATAATTGGTTAAGGAGAAGAAACATAAACATTGTCAATGAAAAACAAACTAGGAAATCCCCAAAAGTGGTTTCTTTCTCTGAAACATTGACCTCTGACATTACAATTTTGCCTAATGTTGTAGGTAGCACATCAGCTCCCAATAAGCAAAAAGGAACACCATATCCTAAACAAACCATGACCCCTAGAACCAAGCCCAAGACCAAATCCGAGGCATTCATGCAATAGGAGATTCAAAAAGAGAAAATGATGGCTCAAGGACAAGGTTTAGGAGAAGACCTTAGCTTTTTGGATACTCTAAATGGTGATGTGCAGCTAATTGAAGCTCCTAAATTAGATCCACCCAAATTCATGACTCCTCCCAAGGAGAGTCAAGGAATGACCACTACTCCTACTATCCCATCATGGTTATCTAATTCAGTCAGCAAGAAATGAAACCTGCAGCCTGTGTCTACAACTGTTAAAGATACTATCACCAAATATGCAACTCATGGTTCTAAGAGTAAAAAGTTGGCGAGTGATGCACACTTGATCAAGGATACAGCAAGAGGAAAGGTAATGGAAGAAGTGGCTACATACAAACAGAAGGATGAATCTAGAGAAATTGACCCTAAAGGCTTTAAGGTCACCACTGTGGAGTTAGGGGCTATTACCAGAGACATTGGTAACCATTTTTTCAAATTCTCTACATACAACATGCTAACCCAATCAGAGAAGGATAACAAAGAGAAGAGAGATTTAAAAGCCTTGGTGATCACTATGGCTGCCTATATACATTCGCTGATGAATTTGGGTGCTCTTCCACTGGTTCAGACTCCACAGTCTTTTGACTCCAATTCCTTAGACAACCGATAGTTGGTTAAATAGATGCAAAGGGGTAAACTACTTTTAGATGCAGTATAGGAATGGGTGACATCCATAATAAAGGAAGGTAGTAAATTCATCATGGATTTTACTACCACGTGTACGGAAGGGGAGGTGATGTTAGGTGAAATTCAAATCCTTGTGCCAATTTGAGAGGTTGATCAGAGTCGATGCCAAGCTATCATGTTCGAAGTTCATCAGGTTGAAAAATATAGAGTGTTGAATTTTCTAAACAAAAATCCCATAAAAATTGTGAACTCATGCATATTGTTCATCCTAAAGAGTAGTATGGGTTGGAAGGAGTCAATTTACAAAGAAGCCATTAAAGAAATGCGATCAGTGGAAACTAAAATCACTGGAATGCATAAAGAACCTCTAAAAGATATGCATGTTATTAATCCTACAAGAATCTCGCAATTTGAAGATGGCAACATGGACTCCAAGGTCTTAACCAAAAACTTCAATAATGTGGTGACAAAAATCAAGGACAATGATACACCTACTTCGAGTGACTTCACTACACTAGCGAACATCGAGTCAATGTTATATTTGAATAAGAACCTCATGCTGTAGCAAAGCAAAAGGATTAAAGAGCTTAAATGAAAAAAGGATGCTTGTAGGTCCAAACTACTCAACCTAAAAAATCCCCACTCCCATGCAATGCAGAAATTCACAAACACCTTCAAGAGCAGGAAATTGCTGAAGTAGACCATAGCTGATGGAGAAAAGGCTAGTGATTAAGTTTAGTTGAAGCAGTTATTTTTTATTTATCTTTTCAAACTACTTCAAAAAATATTTCTTATTTTTCGTAGCTATTTTAACCAAAAGGCTGTACTTTAATGGAGGCTTTTTCAGGTTTGTAATGAACTATAAATGTTGGAGCATTTAACTAGTTAGGGGTTAGATTTAGAGTAACCTAAATATACTTTGAAAAAGATAGTACTGTTCTAAGTTGATTATACGAAAATAGTGATAGACAAATAAAGGTATATATAGAAGTGTTCTCTTATATGACTTTGTATTAAGGAAAGTCTTTGAACACACACACACACACACACACAACACATTTTTGTTGTGCTTTAAAACTTTGCATTTGAGGCAGATTCAATCATGATTACTTTGTGGGCTATGATGATCAGTTATGTATGATATCTACTATTATTTCTATGTTCATTTTCATTTATGTCTCTCCAAGATTAGTTTGAATTGTTGTGACATTTAAATTCCTAGTTAAATCTTGTTGGTGGGAAGACTATGAGCTTTTCATTTTTTTTTGAATCATTGAACATGTAAATTATTACCTCATTACCCAAGAGTACATGAGTGTTCCTTAAGCACTTTCTGGCAAGAGTGTGTATTTAGTTAGTTTTGATCTTTTAGGCTTATTGATATATCTTTGTAAAGAGAGTTGTATCTGTAAAATTCAGAGGGAAACAAATAACACCATGTTTACCCAACTATTATGAACATTAGTGGATTTTCCAAGCCTTGGGCATAGATTAGATTATTGTTTAAAGGAAAAGACAATATGTTCATTAACAAAACTTAAATATAATTATAACAACTCAAACACTGCAGTGATCCCATTGGAAGGAAGGCAATATGCTCTTCTAAGAAATACCAATTTTTCTTCCTTGAATCCTTTCCCTGCTCGATCTGATAAGATTGCTTCTGAAGGCTTTTATTTTGAGTCTCCTCCTATCTGCCCGAGGTAAAAAGTAGTCAATAGATCTATGTGTTGTTGAGATAAAAGAAAATGATTCTCTACTACAAAGCCTTCTTTCACTAATCTGTTGGATGACACTGAGCATGATGTTGATGGCACAAGGTTTAAGCACAATGAGGGGGAAATACCCTAAAATTGGCAAACGATGTATGCGCAAATTACTATTTCGAGGATTTCAAAACTAACAACTAGAGGTAATTAAGCCAATAGGCTTATTGTGGGAGCTTTGCTCACAAAAGTTATATTTCTGACTGAAATGTTATAAGACTCATTGGTTTTTAAACTTTTTGATTGATTAAAATGCTATGCTTAAAACCAATTACTTTAGAAAATTTCTAAAATGGAAATATTATTCTTTCCATACTTTCCTTTAATGTTGTACTTTGTTTACTAAATCAATTAAAATAAGCATGTAAAAATCAAAGCCTAATATTTTATAATCAATAAGGAATCTTTCCATACAAGGATAAAGGTTGTATTCAGGATCCCATAAAGCTGGCAAATATTTTTGATAAATTTATGCACTTATTGTCTAATATAGAAAATACTATATTGAATCCTAAATGTTCGTTCCCAAATGACTGATGCCAACGTTCTGATTATCTGTTGCCTTTCTTGTTTTTCCTTTACATTATTTATGAAATAAGTGTTTTGTTCAGGCATCTAATTAACTTCATATTCTGAGTCTTCTTAATTTATGATATCAAATTCTGAGGGAGGAAATTGTTGCATGTAAAGACCAAGAAATGATTCATATTTGTTAGAAATATAGCATACAAAATGACTATATTCTTGAAGAGGACCAAGAAGTTTTGAAGTTGTATAACATACTTTAAGGATAGTTTTGAGTTTGTTACAGTTTTAGGTTTAAATTTGTTTTGGATCTAATTGTATAAGGGTCCTAATTAAATTGAGCCTTTAGGACTATTATATATATATATTTAAATATTTATATTTTTAAACAAGTAACTTTTATTAGCTGATTACATTCTTTACATATAATTATCTATTTATTGATTTTAATGTTCTTATATTTAGATGTTCATATGTTTATTTATAACATTGATAAAAATAGTGTACATTGAGGTTACTATTATATTTCATATCTTCAAATATTTAAATATTTATTCATTAAACTTGATATAGATGCTGAAATCATTATTTAAGTTATATTATACGTTGAAATTCTTTATTAAGAATTTTATTTTTTGAAACCAAATATTGTAAGACTTTATATATTGTAAAGATGATAAAATTCATTTTTAGGAATTTGAATTTTCTTTTAGTATTATCAATCCTAGAAAATATTTCTATTTTTTTGTTTTTCTTTGCAAGTTTGTAATTTTCCTCTATTTATATAATATGTTTAGAAAAATGTAAAATGCATACTACTAAATTATTTTTGATTTGTCTCTTATTTTCTGTGGGAAATGTGTATCACTTCTTTAGTACTCACTGGAATAAACAAAAACTAAATTGAAAATTACTAGATAATCGGTGAGAGATCAAATAGAAAAAGCCTACAAAACATGAAAAGTTTATGGATGTAAAGTGGGTAAAAGCGTATTTTTTATGAAGGAAACATGATTTTTATTAAGTTTAACCACTGTACTTTCTCTTCTTTATGAATTTATGTTTATCTCGATTGTTATGATCAATTTCCCATGAAAAAATGGTCTTGGATCTTCCAACTATAATTCCTTTGTGGGTTTTTGTTCAACGATTTATCTTTTAATCACCGTATCTTTCAAATGCTATACACAACTTCGTTCTATGAATTAATTTGTTCATTTTGTTTGATCTTGTGAACTCGAAGTATTCTATCCTTTGTGCATATGTTCATTCCGATTAAATGGTGCTAACTTATAGGGTATAAAGTTTTAAAAGAATGGATTATGTATGAGTGTACAATTTGAGAAGAAAAGAATATATAATGAAATAGTTATCTTAAATAAAAATTACCACATTGCTGTAATACCATTTTATTACATTTAATATACTTTAACAATAAAAATTAGATTACCATTAGTAGCATATTTCTTCAAAACCTAGATAAAAATAAAATTGATAGATAAAAATAAAATCGACTAATCTAACTATTACATAAATTTCTATTTTTAAGATAATAAAATATTGAACATAGGAAATTGTAAAGCTAATAAATTTATGTGAATTTTTTTGAGTAAAAATGTCTTAATGTAATTTTGTTTGATAGTCTATAAATTTATTTTGTAGTCTAAATTATTGTTTTATCCTAATAAGATTATTTGTGATTTTTGATGATGTCAAAAAATCATTTTTAAAAGTTTAAGTTTCCTTGCATTATCAATGTTGAGGAAAGTTTCTTTCTTTTTTTTAATAAGGTTTTTAGTCTAAATTACTCTTTTTCTTAGTAAGATTATTTAGGATTTTTTTATGATAAAAAATTATTTTTAGGGATGGAGCGTGAGCGAGAGAAATAGAGATTTAGGAGATGGGGGCAACGGTCATCTTTTAATGGCAAAGGGTTGTCTGGGAGGTTTGCAAATAGGCGCTTAGGCTTCAGACGCCATGAGCGTTGGTCCTACTGAGAACAGATCAACAGAAGATGGCCAATGAATCGGTTTAGGTGGAATGGGGGGCAACAAGAAAATCCCTTTCATCATGGACATGGGCATTTTAAACCCCCTCAAAGAAGGCAAAATGGAGGGAATGAGTGGAAATGGGGAAATGGAAGGATTAGATGAGACCAGCTCTACAGATGGTTTGATAAGTTCGATTACTCTAAGATTGCACATAAGTTCTACAGGCTGAAACAACCATTGGAAACGATGATGGGGGAGAAAGAAACAGAGAAGGATCCAGCTCACAACCCAGAAGGGAATGTTACTTATGAGGTAATGTCTGTCATTCATATTAATAGTGAAAACTAGCTTGAATCGGTAAGAGAATTAAGAGAGAAAGTTTTTTTCTTTACATGGCTAGGATCATGGCCATCAGTTAGAACTATTTAACTGGGATGCAAATCTTTATGGGGGATAGAATGTGGATTGAAAACCCTAACAAATGGTTTTTATATGGGAATAACATTGAGTAGAGTAGATAAAGATGTTATTTTGAACAATGGCCCTTATCTATTGGAGGGAAAGGGTATCATTATAAATGATTGGGTGACAAATTTTGACCTGACCAAAGAAAAATTACAGTCATTCCCTAGCTAGGTCAATCTTCACAACTTACTAGCAAAATATTGGGGAGAGGAACTATTAGAACAGATTGGAAACACGATAGGAGATTATGTAAGATCAAAGGTAGTTCTAAATAAAATGGACTCATCTTCCCATCTGAGGCTCTTAATCCTTCTAAAGGAAGGAAATCCATGCCCATATTTCATTAACCTAAGCATGGAATATGGTGTTTGGGAGCAGCAGATTGAAATATGGGAAGGGGAGGAAAATAACACTCAAACATAGGCTTTCCCGAATATCAGAAATAGGAAAGGAAAAGGTCTGGAGGCAGATAAACTTCTAGAGGACTTAGATTTGAGAGAACGTCAAATGCTACAGGAACAACAAACTAGTTATCAGTCAACCACAAATAATGAAGATGATAACCAGGAACCCTCAAAACAAATCCTGACAGAGGGAAGGGGTTTACAAAGTCAAGAAGAGGAGAAGGGTGATAAGGGGGAAAAAGAGAACTCCACTCAATCGGTAATAGAAACTCCATGGGAACAAGGGATGGATCAGAGGGAAAATGCTATGCAAGGATGCAACCAAGTAGAAGATAGAGATCTACAAAGGAAGGTTAACATTCCTCCTAGTCTAAGCAGGTTGACTGAACGAAATGAAGATCCTAGTATGCATGATAAGCGGTTTTCTAATAGGATGAAAGGAAGTAATGATTGAAACCCCCATAATAGGGGAGTATTTAGAAAATGATGATATAGTTTTTAAAGATATTGAAGTCTCCCCAGGCATAAATCTAAGTGAATCCTTTGAGGAAACCCTGGACAGCTATAGTGGAAAGGATGGGGAGGTTTCACCCATAAAGGAGGACCTTTTAAATGATCTTGGCTTATCAGATATGCTAGGTATCCAAGAAGAAAGATCACTCGAATAGACCAACTCCAAAAAGAAGAAGTCTAATGTGGGAAGCTAGAGAAAAAGAGGTCCAAAACCCATTAGAGTGAAGCTGGAAATGGTGTGCAAAGATGCTAGTCAATCCAAAATTCTGAGATCAAGAAAAGGCCTAGCCTTTTTTCGGGAGCCATGAAAAAATTATCATGGAATGGCAGGGGCTGCAATGCCCTTGACAAGATTCAATTGATCAAAAGGTGCCTTGATCAATTGAAATCGGATCTAGTGTTTCTTGAAGAGACCAAAATAAAAGAAGAAGATTTTGCTAGCTTTAAAAAAAAATTCAAAAGATGGGATTGCCTGTTGACAGGTGCACAGGAGCTTCAAGAGGAATGGTGATTCTATGGAAATCTAAAACTATTACAATTTCAGAGTCAATTTCAAACACAAACTGGCAATGGGCAAAGGTTTATGTTAAGCATCTTCATTGTTCCTTTTTGGTGATAAATGTTTATGGCACACACAATAATGCTCAGAAGCGAATGCTATGGCAGTCTATAGTTGAAAAAGTGCAGGAGCTTTACAATGAGGTGACAATATTAGGTGAGGATTTTAATGCTATTTTAAATTTGGAAGACAAAAAAGGGGGGAAAGGATGGCTCTCTGAAAGCCCAAAAGATTTTAGTAATTTTGTCAATGACAATGGATTAGTAAATATAAATTTCAAAAAAGGGGAATTCACTTGGACTAACCGAAGAGAAGGATTCATGCATATAGCATAAAAGTTGGATAAGTTTTTAATGGCAGGGAATTGGGCGGAGGCAAACTGGTCTTGTAATGCTGAAATTCTTCCTTATCAAGGTTCAAATCACTTTCCCATTTTTCTTTGGATTCAAGATGAAAGAATGCTAGATAGGTGTCCCTTTAAATTTGAAGCAATGTGGCTGAAAGCAGGCTTCTTAGATATGATTGCAGATTGGTGGACGAATGCTCCACCCAGAAAAGGTAACAAAGCTTTTATTTTCTTTAAAAAGTTGCAATTTCTAAAGGAGCAATTAAAAATTTGGAACAAAGAACATTTTGGTAACATTTTTTATTAAAAAAAGGGATCTTGAAGAAAAGTTAAAAAATCTAAGTCTCAAAGTCATAGAAAATGGAATGTTTGAGGAAGATTTTAAAATTTAGAAATTACTAAGGAAGGAATTGGATGATTGTCTAAATAAAGAAGAGATATATTAGAGGCGGAAATCGAGAGAAGTGTGGCTAAAAGATGGTAATAGAAACACCACTTTCTTCCATAACTCAGTGAAAGTTAGAAGGATAGCAAATAAAATCTTTGAAATTCAAAATATGGAAGGAGTTTTAAAGAAAGACAATGAGGAAATAAATTAAGAAGCCATTAATTTTTCTCACATAAAGGCCAGCAGGAAGTAAGGGACAGATATGAGATTGAAGAGGTTCTGAATATCATTCTTGCAGTGATAACTAAAGCTCAAAACAAAGCTCTTATGGACCCAATCAAAGAATGCGAAGTTTTTCAAGCTTTAAAAGGTTTAGCAAGGGGCAAAGCCCAAGGGACTGATGGTTTTCTAGCAATGTTTTTTCAAAAATTGAGCACTATTTTTATGAAAGATTTATGGGAAGTAGTGGAGGAGTCTAGAAAAGGGGGTTTCATTCTCAAAGATATCAATAATACCTTTATAGCTCTTGTGCCAAAGAAGGAAACACAACAAACCTTTGAGGATTTTAGACCTATTTCATTATGCAACACAGTTTATAAGATCATCTCAAAGGCTATGGCTAATAGACTCAAGCAATTGCTCAAATCTATCATTTCTATAGAGTAGAGTGGTTTTCTTCCAGGGAGATTGATATTTGAAGGGGTAGTTGTGGCACATAAGGTAGTGCACACCATTCGTACTTCAAAAGCTCAAAATATGATGGTCAAATTAGATATTAGAAGAGCATATGATGAGGTAGACCAAAGCTTTTTGCTGGATGTGCTCAGCAAATTTGGTTTCAACAGGGAACAAAGGGAGCAAGTTTTATGGAGGGGGACAAAAATCACAGAAATAGTGTAATCCCTCACACATCTATAATTTGTGGATGATACTTTTTTAGCAAGAGTATCCAGTATAGAGGAAGCAAAGGAGATGAAAAACACTTTAGAGCTATATGGTAAAATTTCAGGACAATTTATAAACTAGAAAAAGTCAGAGATTTTTTTCTTCAATACCCCTCATAGTGTTAAATGTAGGATATGTTGAATTTTGGATATAAAAATGGGGCTAATGCCAAATAAGTATTTAGGTATTCCCTTTTTTTCAGGAAGAAACAAGGCTAATCTATGGGATAAACTCATTGAAAAATGTCAAATGGAAGGATGGAGAGGTAAATGGTTATCCTTGGCTGGAAGAATACTTATGCTCCAAACAGTTATTTCAGCTATGCTGGTATTTGCAATGATGTGTCTTGATATTCCAAAAAAAGTGGTTTGTATCATCAAATGAGAGAAAGTTTCTTTGGAATGGAGCCAATGAAGACAACAAGATTCCCCTTTTAGCATGGGAAAAAATATGCCGACCCAAAGAGGAAGGGGGTGTTGGTTTGAGAGATTGGAATTTAATGAATAAAGCACTTGGAGCGAAATTAATATGGGCAATATATGAGAACCAACAACTTTATTAGGTAAGAATTTTGAAAGGAAAATATCTAGACTCTGTGGAAAATCATAGGATTTTTACAATCTGGAACGCTCCAAAAGGTTCAGCTATATGGAACTTTATGTTATCCTATAGAGAAGTGATAACTAAGCACATCTCATGGTAGATAGGGAATGGGAAATTTGCAAAATTCTGGGAAGATTCGTGGAATGGGTTGGCAACTTTAGGAGAAGCTAATGAGAATAATGAACTAAAATCTTACTTTAAAGAAAGGTGGGGAAATTTAGTTAAAGATTATTTGATTGAAAAGGATGGCTTGATTGGAAAGAATGGTGCTGGTGAGATGTGTTAAGGGAGGAGTTGACGGAAGAACAGAAGATGCAGATGAAATATATGTTCAAGGATAGGAACGTGATGCTAAGTAAGAGGAAGGACAAAGTTATATGGTGTGGATCCTTATCAGGCAAATATTTAGTCAAACTAGGTTACAATTTATTAGTTGAAACAGAAAAGGAAGGCTTCTTTTCTAAAGACCTATGTTGGAATAAGGGTGCTCTGTCCAAAGCTGGGGCTTTTGCTTGGCTAGCTTATAAAGGAAGAATTCTAACAATAGAAAGATTGAGGAAAATAGGTATTATAGGCCCATCTAGATGCCCATTATGTGAGATACAAGAAGAATCCACAGACCATCTTTTAATCCAATATCAATATGCAAGAAAATGTTGGGATATGGTCCAACTTAAATTACGCTAGCAAGGCCCAAGAGCTCAGACGTAAGGGAGGTCTTTGATGGATGGCCAAGGATGAATGGGAAATCAACTCTATTGAGTATATGGTTAGTAGCTCCTTCTCTGATTATATGAGAGTTATGGAAGGAAATAAATAGGAGGATTTTTAGGGGTGAAAAAGAGAGATTGAGGAGATGCTTAAGTAGAATAATTAATGCAATAGAAGAAACAATAAGTGTGTCGACAACAAGGAAACAAGCAATGAAGATCCCATTTACAAAAGAAGACAGATTTATGTAGAACATGTGGTCAGGGATTAGATTCAAATCACCATCAGGAGCTTTGGTTACCAATAGCAAAAAGGTGAGCCAGGAGAAGATTGTATGGGAAGCACCACAGGAAGGTTGGATTAAAGTAAATTTCAATGGAGTTGTAAATGGCAACCTAGGTGTTTCAGGGATTGGGGTTGTTATCAGAGACAACAAAGGGCACTTTCTTATGGTAGGAGTGAAAAAACTTCCTATCAGAACAAATAATATTGCAGAATGCCAAGCAGCTCTGCTAGTAGTTCAATTAGCTATCAAGGAGGGGATTAAAAGGATTCATTTAGAAGGTGATTCTTTGATTACAGTGCAGGAAATTTCCAAGTTGAGTGTTAATGCATGGCACCTGCAACCAATTATTAATCTCATAGAGCAAGAATTAACTAAATTTGAAGACTTCAACATATCTCACATAAGAAGATAAGGTAATAAAGAAGTGAACATGCTATCTAAATAGGCACTAAATTTGAATGAGGAAATAGTAAGGATAAAGAAGGCTAATCTTAAAGGTGTATTTTTTAATATATTAAGCGCACAAGTTTGTAAGGATGGTAACACCTACTAATTAATGAGGCTGGTAAACTGGCATGATTTTATAAAGATCTTCAATCTTGACAAGTGTGTGAAATCTTTTAAATGGAGTGACCACAGGTTTTTAATTAAGAGAAGTGTCAGGATATATATATCAATGATGATATAGCGTTAGCATAGCATGAATCTTATGTTTTTAATAAAAAGAGAATCAGAGGTTTAAGTGTTTTTAGCAGTTGGTAAGGTTTGTGATAGCAACCATGGAGCTTATATTTACTTTTAAAACCCAACAACAACAGAAAGCACTATTTGGGCGAGTTGCAGACCAAAGGTTCAAAAAGATGGTTAATTGTCCATCTCAAGCAGTGGTGGAAGCTTTACAAGAAACATTGGGTCCACTTTTTCAGGAGGCAGAGCATAGATGGAAAGTCCAGGTTGATATTGCTGCTATGACAATGGCGTGGGGTTTAGAGGTAGGTGAGCATGAACAAGTTGTTGGCTAGGTAATGAAGCAACTTTTTGAGGATGCCCTAATTCCAAACATGGAAACACTATTGGAATGGGCACATTCGGGCTGGGCTTTTGATTTTAGTGAGGGATATGAAGATGAAGAGGAAGGAAGGGAGAAAGGCATCTACCCGTTTGTGAACTGGCCTCGTGGACAAATGGATAGAGAGGCTTATGTCAATGAACGTTGAGCAATGTGGAATGCTCTCAAAAATGTGATCATGGAGTATAATGAACAGAAATAGAGTGCAACTTTTAATGTGGTCTTCCCAAGAAAGCAACATTAAGATAAAGGAGTGCGTAGAGGACAACGGTGAATGGAGGATGTAGGGTTTTTTGCTCTAGTCGGGTTGGTTTTTGAATTCCTTTTTGAAGTCTGTAGTTTATGCATGGAAGTAACGAAAAGGGGTAATCAAAGTTTTGCTCAAGAAGGAAATTGATGGCTCAATGTGCCCAAGGATGGCAGATAAAGAACGAAGGAGGATCTTCAAAGCGGAAGAGATTTTGAAACAATCTTAAGATGACACCCTGTAGCAGGTTTTTTGGATAATTTGTTATAGTTCTTTTGTCTTATTATGTGAAAGTGAGTCAGGGGGGTCATTTTCTTTAAAGCTTTGTTTATTAAAGATTAGATATGTATAGTGGGTAGCCTTCGTAACAGATGTAATTTTTGTAAGTATGGGTTGGTGTATAGGTAGCAAGTGAAAGATGGTTTCAATATATGTAGATGACAATGTAATTCTGTTATGTAACTTTTTATTTTTAATAAAATATATCTTATTATCGATCCAAAAAAAATAATCATTTTTAGAAAATTAAGTTTCCTATTACATTATCAATCTCATTCTAAATTTTCTTTCTTCTTCGTAAGTTTCTAATTTTCCCTCTATTTCTACAAAATGTAAAATGTTTAAAATAGTTTATGTTTAAAAAATAAGCAAACAAAGGAGAAGAGGATAGATTTTAAATAATTGTGATGTTTTTATTTCAATTTTTTCAATTTGTTACATAACATTTTCATCACAAATTTATTTAATTTCTTTTATAAAAAAATCCTATACGCTCCTCGTTGCATGCACAAAAGCATGTGACTGCTAGTTAAGCTGATAGGCTTATTGTGGGACTCATCATTTTTTAATTTCTGATTGATTTTCCAACAATACACTTAAAAAAAACTTAGTTTAAGAAATTTCTAAAACTGAAATATTATTCTTTTGATACTTTCTTTTAACATTGTATTTTGTTTCCTTTAAAAAGATTTAAAAAAGGTAAACTAAATCAATTAAAATAAGTATGTTGAAAGAAGAAGTGAAAATAGATTTGTATTTTGAATTATCTATTTATTGAGGCTAATGTTCTTATATTTAAATGTTTATGTATTTATTTATTCAAAATTTCAAGCAATATTTAGAAAGATATTATTAGAATACAACATCTTCAATATTTTCATACTATTTTACAGTTTAAATTCATTTTTCTTTTTTCTTTTGGGTCTGTGATGATAGTTAAGGATGATAAAACTCGATAAAAAGGCAAGTAAAATGTTATTTTGAATATAAATATGCATTATTTGTTGCATTATACCTCAAATGCAAATGTAATGGGTTGGTACTAATAAGAAACATTTATAAGAACAGTTGTAAGCTATGTAGTAATTATTTGTAAAGGCGATTGAGAGGTACTAATAAGAATTTGTGAGAATAATTGAAATCAATTGTGAATGAGTAATATCGTCTAGACAAAAAATGAAATGGAGAAATATTTATTTTTATTTCAAGAATTGCTTAGAGTATTTTTCTCTCATCAAATGACCATTATGAATTTATATTAAAAAAATTTCGTTCAATCTTTGCTTTCATTTTTTGTTTCTTCTTGTATAATATTCTTGAGTTCTTACCATCTAACGACAAGGCTTACATACTTTGTGAATGAATATTGTGGCTCTTTCAAGCGAAATGTAATGAATTCCAATATTGATTACAGAAAAAATAGCAGCTATCAATCAAAAACCTAAAAGATTCATTTATTTGATCTTTTCCTCCTGTAATGATTCTTAAGGGTTTACATAATCGAAAATCATTAAGTTTTTTTATCGAATTTGTAGGCGTTAATGCTTGAATTTGTGAGGGTGAAATTACATAATTCAAAATCATTAAGTTTTTTTGATCAAATTTGTATGCACTATTACAACTACAAATAATGCTTTAATAGCACATACAATCAAAACTAAAACAAATAACACATTAAAAAATAAATCATGATATTGTGTGACGTCTTCGCACATGCTATATCGACCAATCTTATACTTAAACTATATTCTATCCCTAAATGTATTCCTATCACTAACTCCGATACTTTATACCCCTACCTCAATCTTAAATTTAACCCTAAACTCTATGCATAACTATAATTCTAAATTCGGTCCCATGTGATAATGTGTAGACTCAACAAGATATTGAGTTGTAGAATGCACATTTGCCCCTCGACACAAGTGCCTCTACTTGGGGTGGTTTTTCTGGTTGGGATGCGCTTGTTCACGAGGAACACCTGGGTGGTGTGATGTTTAGGCTAGATTGGTGCTCACCAATAGTGGACAACCTCGATAGTAGCTACATAAACGATTCCTGGTCAATGGGTGCACATGGTCTTGTTGTTGAATCTGCATTTGCAAAGATGGAGGAAGAATAATTAGTGAATATGAGAAATTCAAAAATTTTGAAGTTGGACATAATGAGATAAACTTAATTTCCTTAAGTAAAATTTTTAATTTCCTTTTCATCTCGAAGAGAAACTTTCTAATTTATGTTGTATTTGGTTTCTATCCATGCCTTTTATTGATATAGAATAGATACTTTTGTTTTAAATCTTATTTATTTTCATTTTAAAATATGATGAGGGCATAATCACTTAGAGATCATAACACAATTTGAGAAAAATAATGTTGGTAATTGAATTTACTTTCTCTACATGTTGTAATGTTTTAATATATTATTACTATTATTATATTAGTCTATATTTGTAATTTAATGTTTCTATTTTCTATTTAGCAATTGCTCTTACATATCTAAAAAATATTGAAAGATCCTATCAATATTTAATTTTTAATTTAAAACTATTTAATATTTTTTTTTAAAAATTTAATCAAATAAATTTAACTGATTTGTATGTAATAGAAATATTGTTTAAATATGTATTTGTGATAAATCTATAAGTGTCTTATTTCTATTTTCTATTTATCAATTATAAATTATAGTTAAAAATATATAATTTATTTAAATATGAGAAAAAAAGATGAAGATTTCATTATAAATATGTAATATTTTAAAACTATTATTGATTAAATAACAAATAAATCTTAACAGATGGTTTAATGATGAACTTTGCATTATGTGCATGTAATTGAAATATTATTTTAAAAAATATATTAACAAATAGATTTTATTTTATTTTATTATTTTTTTGTGATCAATAAAAGGCCAAAGCCTTTCATTATATTATTAAATAAATAAAAGAAATTACAAATCCTCTGTTCAAACGGGCACTGGAAGGAAAGAATGAGGAAAAAAAAACCTTGAGTCTTGCCCAGGGCATAGTCCTTTATTATACAGAATTTAAAGGGGTATTCCCCAGTTTATTGCTTTAACAAATAGAAATTGATTTGCATGTAATAGAAATATTTTATAGAATTATATTTGTAATAAATCTATAAGTACATTGTTTCTATTTCATATTTAACAATTGTAAATTGCATTAATTTAAAAATACAAATATTTCTTAAATTTTAAGGAGAAAATCCAAATATTATATTAAAATCATATTTTACTTTAAAACTATTAATGATTCAAGAAAAAATAGAAATTAATTATTAGCTTTGAATTTATTTGAGGCAAGAGCCTACAACACAATGATAAATTGTGAGCCTCTTATCTAAGAGCTCTTGGGTTCGACTCTACCCAAGCTTAATAACTAATATTAATTAATTAATTAATCTTGGCTTCGGCCTCTTATCGATAAAATAAAATTTAAAAAAAAAAAAAAAAAACTTTGAATTTATTTGTATGCAATTGAAATATTGCTCAAATATTTTAACTTATTTTGACACATTCCATTTAACTTATTATTAGATGCGTGTTTTACTTTAAATATCTATTAATTAAAATCTTGATTAATATTTTAATTTTCAATGAATAAATATTTACAATCAAATACATTAGATAGACATTTTCTTGTAGCACTATTAAATATTCATAAACCAAAAAATATCGCTGAAACATATGCAAATCATTGAAGTTCTATGGGTGATTTCTATTGTATGCTCTCCAAATGGTCATTTGCAGAGATGTTGGCCAATTTGATTAATTGTCTCCATCATTGTTGAGTTCAAAACTCCATTTTCTAATAAGGTTTTTGCATCCATTATACTTGCAACACATAGTATAAAATTAACAACAAATATTTATAACCAAAATAACCAACAAAACTTTACTAAAATGTTTGCACCAACAATAATAAGAGTAGATAAAATTTTCATGTTTAATTGCAGTATAATAAAAGGAATGAATTTGAGAACTACACAAATTTCCATAAAATAATGTATATTAAATTTTTTAAAAAAAATGTTGCACCTTTAAGAAATAAAGCTCAAAATAAGGAATGTAAGATTTGATTAGTGAACAGTATCTATATATATATATATATATATATATATATATATATATATATATATATATATATATATATATATATATATATATATATATATATATATATATATATATATATATATATATATATATATATATAAGTAATTTCTAAAAACATTTAAAAAGCATCGTCAAAAAACTGTTGGAAAATCCAAAAATCAATAACTAATAACAAAAATTATGACAAAGAACTAACTCTGCTTGCGAAAATGCCGAAAGTGAAAACTTCACTCAGTTATCCAGGCCCGAATCGAGGGCAGAGGAACAAAAGGAGACTCTCCAGAAATGCATGGGCCATTGAAATAGCGAGACATGGAAGCTCTCTAGCGAACCAGAGCAAATTTCTTAACCTAAAATATGGTAAAATGGATGTAAGATTCGATGTTCCTATGGCCAACAAATTCGAGGCTCTGGATAAATCAGTAGTCGAGGCCACCCGCCTCCGTCCAAAAGAAGGGCCTCAAAGACTTACAATCAATGCGAAAGCTTCCTCTGATATCAAAAAACTATCTGGAACGCACCCCCAGTTGCCTATATTCACGGTAGAACATCTCAATAACCAGATCCGAGTTTTTAACATGACTAAATATGTATTTCCAAATTCTTTCAAATCTTTGTCCCCTCCAGGAAGCGCTTCAATTCGCTTTAATCTTCCAGATGTTAAATCTGATTTAAAACCAGCCTCCTCTCCAATCTATATACCCCCTCATAAATGGCTTAGCAACCCATCCCCTTCTCCTAACCCTAATTGTTCTCTTGGATCGCTGCAACCAAACCCCCTTGACAAACCAGTTCACATCACCATTGATGATGTTGAAGATTCTTGGTTTGACTGTCTGAAGAGAGGGATCTTCGCAATTTGGACCGGCCCTTCCAAAGACATTCATCTCTTAATGGAATGGCTATCGGACAATTGCCAGGAACAGGTAAGTATCTTTCACCATCATGAAAATGTTTTGTTTTTAAAATGTGAAGAAGAGTCTGTTAAAAATGAGTTTATTGCTGTCTCGAAATGTTTCTTTAAAGGTTTCTGTGTCAAATTTGTTGAATGGGTTCCTAATTTTCATATTGATAAGGTGGATTGTATGATCCCATTATGGTATTCCATGTCTCTTCCTCCGGAGCTATGTGATGTTGATATTATCTATGAAATAGGCTCTGCAATAGGAGTAGTTATTGCTATTGATGCTTCCTTTTTTAGCTGTAACAGTATAAAAATTCTCATCAAACTTAATATTAATCACCCTTCAGAGTTCCAAAAGAAAATTATTACCAGGAAAGCCTCATATGATATAACCTTTCAAGAGTATAAAGGGAAGATCATTGATATACTGAAATCTGAAATTAAAAATAATCACAGAACTGAGGTCCTTCCCCTCACATCGCACTTCAGGGAAAAATTCCTAGGACTAAGTTCTAAATTAGTCAGAAGGAATAAAAATTCAGGAAACTACCGATCAGAGATTCAGATTGGACAAAATTCTCAGGCAAAACAGAGGGCTTCATTGATAAAAATGATGCCAGATGAGAGAGAAGGTACCCTATTAATCTCAAAAGCAGATTTAATAAAGGATACAAGAGTATTGAAGAATGGTGTTTGTAGCAAAAATGACAAGGAACTCAAGGGAACAGAAAAATGTGACAACAAACATAAGACCAACAAAAGGGGCTTTGATGGAATTAAGATTCAGCTTCCAAATGACAAAAGAGAGCACCCCAGAAAAATGAAAGAGCCAACTGTTAGACAGTACAAGGAAAAAAGTAAGGCCTTAGAGCGAAATGAATTATTAGACAGAGCAGACAATAAGGATTATAGGAAAAACAAGGAGAATTTGGGAGATCAAGTTTTCCCTCCCTCGGAATTGGATTCTGTGAATCATACAGAGAAGGAAGCCCAAGATGATAGAAAATGGAAGGAGAAGGAAGAATTAGCAAAAATCAGAATTGAGGTAGGCAATAGAGAAAAATTTGGTCAAAATCATGAAACAACATGCAAATCAGATGGGATTTGGAACAAAGACCAAAATCTTGAGCAAGGCACAGTAAGGCATGAGGCTCCTGCAAAGTATAAAGAAAGATGTAATAAGGAGGATGGAAATGAAGAAAGCAGTCAGAAATCCGAAAAAATGAAGGGTCCTAACATATACATATATCAGGAGGAGATTGATGGGAACAAGGATACTGTAGGACAAGGAGAGATACAAAACAACATTACAGAATCAACAAATAATCAAGATATAGGTGAAGCAGAAAATGTCATGCTTTTCTCTTCTCCCAAGGTGTGGATGGAAAAAGCAGCTTCTAGAGCAAAAAAACAGGATTCTTAGCATTTGAACACTGATCTTATCCCTGAATTAGAGTTAACCACCCCGCAAATTGAAGGTGCTAGAAGAAATTCAAAATTTTGGCAGACACCAGATGGATATCCTTCCTCGCCGTTCACCCCAGAGGAGATTCAGTCACAGATTCAGAATGATGGAAAAAGACTAGAAGTCTCTATCATTAAAGACTTTCAACAATTTTTAAATGAGGACCTAGAATTTACACCAAAGGTTGGATTATCAGAGGTTGAGGCTAACAGTCTTGAGCAGCTATCAGAGGAACTTATTAAGGTGTTTGACTTTGATAATTTAGATAAGAGTACTACCTCTCAGAAAGAGAGGCTGATCCAAAAAATTATCAAACTGGGAGGAGATGATTATACTGCTGAAGATCTCCAAAGGGATATGATAAAGATCCAGATGGAGGATAGTGCAAGGAAGCAGGACAAACAGGGTGAGAAGAAGTCAAAAGACAATCAGGTAGGTGAACGGACAAACATGGGAGAAAGAGAGAATAAAAAATTGGAGGAGGACAGTCTCGGGAGTAAAATCTGCAAAGAACTGGAAATGGAAGAATTTGAAAGAAAAAAGGAATGCATTTGTCCAACAGCACAAGAACTGGGTATATTTCAGCAAGAGCTTGGTATAGAAATGAATCAGGAAGGTATAACCTCTCCAAAATATGGTAAGCCGAAAGGGAAAAGGGGGAGGAGATCACTGAAGGATTTACGTGAGGCTGAAGGCCTAGCTAGAGAACAGAGGAAAATTGATGAACTCCTAAACATGGGGAAGGGGAAGTGCCTTCCTAAGACTACATGAGGATAACTTCATGGAATGCTAGGGGTCTAAATGCCCCCAGCAAGAAAAGGTTATTAAAACAACATTTAAAAAGTTTTAATTCAGAAATAATATTAATTTAGGAAACAAAACTAAATAAAGCAGAAGGAGACAAATTTAACAAAATGTTAGGAATGTGGGGTTCAATCTTCATAGAGGCAATAGGTGCCTCGGGGGGTTTAGGAATTGTTTGGAACCCTAAGAAAGTTAGTCTAACTTATTTAGTTAATAACAATAATTGCATGTGTGCTAGTATATAGAGCCTAAAATCAGATACGAAATTCATCCTAATCAATGTGTATGGTCCTAATAATACAATAGGAAAAAAAATTGTTTGGGTTGAATTAAGTATGGTTATTTCAGAACACAAAGATTGTCCGATTATATTAGGAGGTGATTTTAATACGATTTTAAGTTTAAATGAGAATATAGGGGGTACTCAACATCTCTCGCTATCATCAATAGAATTCAAAGTATGGATTGACAAATTTAATTTATTAGAAATTCCTCCAAGCAATGGTATATTCACGTGGAATAATAGAAGAAAGGATAACGATTATATTGCAGAAAAGTTAGATAGATTCTTTATTGTAGGAAATATCTCTTCTTACAATAAGAACTTCCAATCCTTCATTCTTCCCTTCGTAGGATCAGATCATTTCTCGGTATGTTTGGAGATTTCAGAACCTTCTAAACCACAGAGAAATCCTTTTAAGTGTGAAAAGATGTGGTTTCAGGATTCAAAATTTTTAGAACTGATTAAGACATGGTGGACTCAAGCAAACTTCGCTGGGTCCAGAATGTTCGTTTTCATTTCGAAACTCAAATTGTTGAAAGAAAACATTTTGAGGTGGAACAAAGAACACTTCAACAACATTTTTAAAGAAAAGTTGGAAGTTGAAGATAAACTGAAAAACTTGAACCAGGAAATTATAAAATATGGCATGAATTATGAGAAATATACTTTAGAAAAAGAGCTCCTCATGAAACAAGAAGATATTTTATCCAAAGAGGAAACCTTCTGGAGACAAAAATCCAGATAGAAATGGTTGGAAGAGGGAGATCGAAACACAAATTTTTTTCACAATTCTACTATTCAGAATCGATCTCTACAGAAGATATCTAGTATCTCGACTCCGCAGGGTTTGCGTACAGAAAATCCTACAAAAATTGCAGACATGATAGTCTCTCACTTTAAAAATTTACTAAATAAATATGAAGGGTCTAATAGGGAAGCACAGGCCCGAATGCTCAAATTTATTCCAAAATTGGTCACAACAGAAGAAAATAAAAATCTAAATAGACCAATAACATTGGAAGAGGTAAAGACTGTGGTCTTTAATATGAGTCCAGACAAATCTCCAGGTCCAAATGGGTTTCAAGCTTTCTTTTTTCAAAAATGTTGGGATATACTTGGAGAAGACCTATGGAGAGCAATTGAAGCATCAAGAAATGGTGGATCCTTGCTAGCTGAAATCGATTATTCATTCTTCACACTTATCCCTAAGAAGGAATGTCCAAAAAATCCTGGAGACTTCCGCCCTATAGCTCTGTGCAACACTATTTACAAAATTTTCTCAAAAGTTATAGCCAATAGACTCAAGGCAATTATGCCAAAATTGATTTTTCAGGAACAAATAGGTTTTGTTCCAAGTAGATCCATTTTGGATGGCATACTCATTATTTAGGAAGCTATTCACTCAGCTGCCATAGATAAAGAACCATGTATGTTTATGAAATTAGATATACAAAAGGCTTATGATATGGTTGATTGGCATTTCCTATGCAAAGTTCTAGAAGCATTTGGCTTTTCACGTCAATGGGTAAATCTAATATTTAAGTTTATCTCAACTTCGAAGATTTCTGTTCTCATAAATGGGACTCCTGAAGGTTTCTTTGAAATCTCCAGGGGTATTAGGCAAGGAGACCCTCTATCTCCCTCTCTCTTCATTCTAATGGCTGAATCCTTTGGTAGAGCAGTCTCTTATGCTTATCAGGTTCGAAATATTTCAGGAATTTCTGTTACCAGAAACCTCCCTAACATTACCCATCAACAGTATGCAGATGACACTATTTTACCTGGCAAGAGTTTGATCCAAGAAGCTATGGGTTTTAAAAATATACTTCAAAATTATATGGATGCTTCAGGGCAAAAGGTTAATAAAGATAAATCCGAAATATTCTTTATGAACACCTCTCCAAAAATGGAAAATAAGATATGTGGAATTATGGGATATAGAAAGGGTATGTTCCCTTGTAAGTATTTGGGTATCTCCCTGGAAAGGAACTCGAGACACATCAAAGTTTGGCAGGATACGATTGAAAAGGTGGATAAGCGGATTGGAAGTTGGAAGAATAGATGGCTCTCTAAGGCTGGTAAGATTACTAAGATACGATCTGTCCTCTCAGCCATCTTGATTTTCCCTTTGGCATGTCTTCCTCTCACAAATTGGATTTCCAAGCGATTTGAATCTAAACTTAGGAATTTCCTTTGGAAGGATAAGGAAAATGATAAGAAACTCGCTCTCATTAAATGGGACAATTTATGCAAACCTAAAGAATATGGAGGTTTAGGATTGAGGGAACCACAATGGCAAAATGAGGCTCTGGGAGCCAAACTTGTATGGAGATTATACCAAGAACATGAGCAAAAATGGGCTAAAATTTTATATCATAAATATCTAGATCCAACGAAGCCAAAATCGCTGTTCAGAATGGGAAATTTGCCGAAAGGGTCAGAATGCTGGAATTTCATGGTAAAATGTAGGGGTATTATCAGCAAATACCTAACATGGGACGTGGCTGCAGGAGATAAAGCCTTGTTCTGGGAAGACTCCTGGGATGGGCTCCCCCCTTTAAACACACCTCCCAATTTAGAAAACCTAATAATAAGGCTAAAATCATTGTGGGGTAGTAAGGTCAAAGATTATAAAATTAAAGAGTTGATTGATGGGGAACTTCGATGGAGATGGCGGCCAATAGATGATTTAGATTTTGATCCGGAATCAGTTGTAGCCTTCAAAAAGATCATCTCGAATAGGAAAATAAAATAATTCGAAAGGCCAGATAGTCTTATTTGGGCTGGTTCAAAGGATGGATTATACAGCGTGAAACAAGGTTATCAAGCTATTATTCATTCACAGCAATGGAACTCGGTGGAGATCCCATTAAAATTGTGTTGGGATACAACTTGTCTTCCTAAGGCCGATTTCTTTCTATGGCTTGCCCTTCAGAACACAGCTTTAACAACAGACAGACTCACTAGATTTGGTATAAATGGTCCTAATTGGTGTGTCATGTGTAAACAGAACAATGAAGATGCTGATCATCTCTTTCTCAACTGTCCTTTTGCACAAAATTGCTAGGAATGGCTCAAGTCCTGACTAAACTGGGCTACCCCTCTACATAATTCTCTTAAAGGGCTCCTATGTTCATGGCCCACAAATATGGGACATGGGGTCTATAGCAAATTCTGGAATATTTGCCCATCCATAGTTGTATGGGAAATATGGAAAGAAAGAAATCGTCGTATTTTTAAAGATCAAGAGCAGAATCTAGGTAGATTTATTCTAAATCTAGAAGCTTCAATAGTAGAAGTAATGAATGCTAATCTGAGGAAGACAACGCATGTGGAAGGATCTTTCTCATATTGGGATGGAATTATGAAGAAATTATGGTCCAACCTTATCAATCCACCACTGGTGTATGCGGCAAGCAATAAAGAGGAAAGGGAAAAATGTAAATGGGTCCCTCCTCCCCCAGGTTGGCACAAATTGAACTTCGATGGGGCAGCGAGAGGAAACCCGGGTATAGCCGGGATAGGATGTATTTTAAATGATGAGAATGGCAGATGGGTAGCAAAGCTAGCTGCCCCCCTTCCTCTTGTTTCCAATAACGTGGCAGAACTTGAAGCCTTGGAGAAGGGTCTTCAGCTCTGTCTTAAATTAAGCCTCCCCAAAATCCACATTGAAGGCGATTCTCAAGTCGTTCTTAACGCTATCAGACAAAAAAAGACCCCAAATTGGGTCTTGAATTCGAAACTCCAAGAAGTGTTAATTTTAATAAAGCATTTCGAGGAGATCAATATCAGTCATATTTATCGAGAAGGTAACTCATTGGCAGATGAACTTGTCAATAAGGGTGCGGATGGAGAATCAATTTTATTGTTCAAGTCAGATATCTCCCCCCCCTTTATAATAACAAGATAGTTACTTATCAATATAATCAACTGTAGATTGATACAAAAGTTACCTTTTTGGGCAAATCCCAAGCCCAGATTTAGTTCCTATTCAAAAGAATTGCATTTATATTCAACCAATTCACAAGCATTAATATTTAGCGAAATATTATCACATCAACTCAAGATATAATTTAAGCAATGTATCATATTGTCAAATATTTATATTCTTTAAAATAATGCTAATTCCTATATCCTTCTCATTTATAATCCTTCATAATAAATCACCTATCTTATAGTATTTAAAAATTATTTTGAAGGTCCAAATTATTAATAATTACTTAATACTAGTAATATATATATATATATATATATATATATATATATATATATATATATATATATATATATATATATATATATATATATATATATATATATATATATATCATTTATATTATTTTAAACTACAGGTATATAGATATAATAATATTTTCTTATATATATATAACCAGAGATCAAATATGTTAATCTATTCAAAGATATTAACATACCTGTGTTAGATAGTAACATTAACAAGTATTATAAGTATATAATTAGAATTTAATTATTGAGTATTTTTGGATTAGGATTAAGTCTATTATTTTAATCATTAATAAATTACGCCTTATTTATGATATGTAATTAGCATTCGTAATCTAATTATTAGATAAAACTATCCAAAACCTCCTTCTAGCAACATGAATGATTATTTAGTATTGATATTAATTTTCATTATTCTTTCATTTCAAAAAGAGTATGTGTTGTTCCTTTTTCCTTGTATGTCTCTCCAAAATCGTTCCCAGTGGAGTATTTAATTATAGTTAGTTAATACCCGTCTGATTCGAGCATGCCAAAGCTGAGCATGATCTCACTCCCATCATCACAAGATATGGAAGGATCTCCCAAGCTTGTATGAATGACCTAAATTATCATGACAGGGTACAAAGTTAGGTTCCAACATCTGTGTGAGGTATATGTTAGAGTTCAAGCCAGTTCGTGATTATTCATGATCTCTGGTTCATTTAAAACTTTAAGGCATTCCCAGAATTGTAGCAGAAGGAAAGGTTTAGAGTGAAGATCTTTGGTCATAGTTTCCTCCCCTCTTAGTCTCTACTTAGAACCTTTCGTATTGTAGTCCTCTGATCGAAGATGGAATCCAACATTCACATCTTTCACTCTATCAAAACTAGAACTATGGCATTCTTAGGCAAAATCAAGCCTGAAAGATGGAGCCGGCTGTTGAGAATCATTGATGACATGATTAGATTTGCTGTTAACAGAGCACTGGGTGAAGAAATTTTTGATTATTCTGCAACTTGGAGGACTAACAGCTCCATCATCAGCTCTTTTATTGGGATAATTTTTAGGGCTAAGATCCCTAAGGAGGACATTATACGGCCTTTTTTTGACATTCTCAGCCCGGCGTGGAGGAAGGGGCTGAAAAAGACCGTATACAGCATAGATGATAATGGCAGAATTTCATACCCTAAAAAATACATGGGTCTCCCGGAGGGTGATGAAGAATTGAAGACGGCCCCTCGTCAACAAGCCCTAATCATGAGGGAAGGCCTAGCCTTCTATAAGGAATGGCCTCGTATGGAAGCCAACATTAATTTTCTTTTACACTGGAGAGGGATCATTGAAGAAGACAGCAACGAATGGGTATACAACCACCTCAAACTGCTTAATACATACATTGAGCCAGGAGTCTCCTTCGAGGATCTGAATGCTATCAATTTTGACATCCTCGAGTCTGAAAAAATAAGCAGGGTCTCACTACGAATCGATCTGCCCATGAATATGGCCACGAATGATATTGAAGATGAACCCGAAGTGCTTATGGTCACTCGGATAGAATAAGGATGGGGTAGGTCTCTCAGTAGTAAGGACTTTTATATGTAGTGTGTTAATATAGCTTGAAGAATCTGGTCTTAGGTTTGGTTTAAGTAGCTAGAGTAGCTCAGTAGTAGTATAAACTTTATGTTATACTCTGTATCGAACAGATTGATACCTCCTAATTTTGCGCTCTGTTTTGGAATACTAAGGGTCTAGGATCTAATCTCCTCCCATATAAAATCTTTTCTATGGTATATATATGAACACGATAGAATTTCAAAAGTTTAAAACCCCCCTCTAACTTGGGTTTGGATGGAAAACGTGTATATATAACTCTGTCTTTTAAATAGTAGTATTTAGTTTAAAAGTATGAATGTTGTAGATGCTCCGGTTGGCTGTGAGAAATTGATCATCTGATTAAATTTAGGACTTCATGTAGTAATCCTTTGATGTATGAACATTATAGAACTAATTTGTCTCTGTGTTAAATTTCTTCTGGGTTTCTTCCGCTTCCTTTTAGAATAGTATGTGTCTGTTTCTTATGGTTCCCCTGTAAGTTTATTCTAGAAGAAGTGCTTAATTAGAACTTTCATCTTATTGATGCTTCCTATTATGATTGTTTTCCAAGTTTGTTTCTTATTATGTTGATGGGATTAACATAGATTAATAATAGTGCTCTGATCTAAAATTAAAGGATATGCTCTTTAAAATTCCATTGTATGAATGAGGCTACTTTTGAGATATCTAGATAATCTTTCTTGAGCAAGATTAACTAGGCCTATTTTGGTTGGAGAAGCACTTGATTAATCTACTAGAGTGTTTATTCTCAAACCCTCAGACCAAACAGGGTATCCTCTTGGTATGCCTTCGTCAAAGAGTGGATTAATGGATAATTCTTAGGAATTATTTGGATAGAGATTTAGTCTACTGGATTGGTCTTTTAAAGTATATGCTATGAGCAGTCATCTGTGATTAATCCTATGACTTGAGGTTTTCACAATATCTGTGTCTTGGAAAATACTTTATTACTGCTTTCCCAACTATTGGTGTTTCACGGGTATTGATCAGGTGATATCCCATTTTGCTTAGCAAGGAATGTACTCCTATAAACAAAGTTGTAGTTTAATAGGAAAGATTTAGACAACCGAAAGATGGATACGAGCAGATTCTTTTGCTTTAGATCCTTCTTTTAGGTTGGAGATAAGAGGATATTTGTATTTTACTCGCCTCGAAAGCAAATGTGAATAATAGGGGTATGCCCCGAAACCGTATGTATTGAAAATTTGAAATTGTGATATTATCTACTGGGGTATGCTCCTTTTATCATTGCAAAAACTGGGGTATGCCTCTTTTATCAATGTATAATATAGGACTGCGGTCCTGGGCAAGACTGGAAGGTTTCTTTCCCTGTTCTTCCCTACCAGTGCCTGTCAGAACGGAGGAATTTCTGTAAGACTTTGATTTAATTATAATTTAATCAAGGCTTCGGCCGTTTATTGATCAAAAAAAAAAAAAAAACAAAAATTATGACAAAAAATTAAATTAAGAAAATTTACTTGCCAAAATTATTGGTTGTTGTATTTTATTGTCGGAAAAAATTATCAACAAGAAAGGCTTTTATTTTCCAGCGAAATTTAGTAAAGTCTGAGAGCAAAGCTACCATATAAAAGCCTATCGACTTAATTAGAATTGTAATTATGATAAGGATTAACAAGGATGGATTACTTAGATAATTATGCTTAGAGTTAGAATTAAAGGATGAGCGTAGTTAGCATTCCAAAAATATTAGGATTATAATTTAGGCTATAGTTCTTTGATAAAGCTGACTTAAATACATTTTTTTTAACCCTTTATTTGCTAACCCAATTTCTACTTCAAAATGTAACCTCATTCTTATTTAAATCTCCATCCTTAATTCTAAGCTTCCAACATCCATTCCAAGTTTAGATAAACAAAATAGTGTCACTTGATACATTAAACTTTAAACCTAATTATTCTCGTTACACTAAACCAAATTTAACAATAACATTAATTTAACATAAAATATGAACAAGATGACCATAATCCTAGATAATATTATTAAGTTTAAGAGACATAGATAAACCAACCAACTTGAAACCTACCCTGAAATCTAAAATTATTTTTTCACAACCCTAATTTTATCTCTAATTGCACTCTAATCTCATACTTCAATATAATTAAACCATATCAATAATCAAGTTCCTACAGTATTCATACTAAGATTTCCCTCCAATTACACCCCAACCCTAAACTAATCTTAAATCTAACCCTAATTGTCCTTCAATAATATTAATTGAACTACTCCATCCTTATTTGAACTATATCCATAATGGTACTCTTAACCACAACCCTAATATCCACATTAATTAAACCTTAATATGAACCCTAAAAAACACCTAATTTGACCCATAACCAAACCATAGAAGGAAACCTTCATCATAATTCTAACATGAATCACAATTCTAATCCTTGCTCTAATAATACAACTAACCCTAAACCTAACCCAAAAGATGATTTAAATTGTATACCCCATCCACAACCCCAATCCTATACTTAAACTATATAATATCCCTAAATGTATTCATATCACTAACTCTAATACTTTATACCCATACCTCAATCTTAAATCTAACCCTAAACTCTATGCATAACTATAATCCTAATTGATAAATCTTAATCCTAACCCTATTAATAAAGTTTAAATCCTAATTATAAATGTTTGTGGTAAAATTTTCTTTGTAAAAATATACATTTCTATAACAAAAATTAAACGTAACATTGCATGAAAAGAACCTTTAGCTAACTTAAAAGGATTCCAATGTTCTTTTTCAAATCATAGTATGCCACTTCAACTCTCCACTACAAGCTTTCTTATAACATCTCATATGCTACACATCATAGTTTTGAACACTCCAAACTACAAAACTTGAAAATCTATACTCTTTACTATTATGTTTTAGATCATATGTTAACAAGATGATTTCTAATTATTCTTCTGAAATACAATATTTTTGTTTTGAAGAATACTTTGTTTTCTTCAACTATATGTCTTTGCTCAAAAACACCATGGAATTAAAGTATGCCAAAGTGGAAATTTATTGAAATTTATATTAATAATAAAAAATTATGTTTCTTCTCTATTGTGTTCTAACTTGTATAGTTTCCACATTTCCTATGTATTCTCTAACATTGTACTAAATTGTTGCATCACATAGATTGGTTTATGTTAGTACTTCATCAAGGAGTATCTTTGTTTATTTGTAATATTTCTTATCTTTGGTTAATTTTAATATTTCTTAACTTGTCAACTCAACACCATATATTCAATTAGATTTCTATAACTAATAATTAAAAAATATACTACTACTTATTTGTTTAGCAACAAAATACCTCTTCTTTTTCTTACATTCAATTAGACAAATTACTTCTATTAGCTTATTGTTGCACATACATAAACATGCAACTGTTAGTTGTATTCCTTTGGGGCCTATGGAATCAAACCTTGAAACCCCTTTAATCATGTGACATCCCTATCATAGTCACCCACTTTTTGTGGACTCGGGGCATGTAGGAAGGAGAAAGGCAAATGGGTTTTGATCCCTATCTCCCTATAGAGCTTCTCCATACTCGTATTTGATCTATGATCAACAAGCTTCTAGGTGGTTTTGAAGGGATGGAAGAAAAATTTATTTCTACTTCTATTGTAAAAATCTTAATGTTTGTGGAATTAGGAATGAATAAAGTAAATTCTATTTTACTAATTATCAATCAATCCATTTATTATTTGCACCCTAGGGTTTTCTGAGGTAATATTGAGGGAAATTTTATTTTAACCTCTACTTGCCCATGTTAGCAAAGAAGGACAAGATGTTAAAATCCCTTAGAGGAACCTACCAACCATTCTAGTAAAGAATCAAATATTTATATTCAATTTAATGAGAGGAATGGGGTTTTGTCATTTTAGAACCTTAGAATACAATATCATCAAACCCCTTGCTTGAGCCTCCTCTAACTCTAAATGGTGGAGTTCCAAATAAGGAATTGGTAGAAGACAAACTATCTCACCCCGATAGTCCCACCATTGATTCCTTAGAGGTAAAATTGAGGGAGGGTATTGAGATTATGAATGGTAATGAGTGTAACTTAGTTCCAAAAACTGATTATAATGATAGTTACAAGGATCCAACCACTCCTAACATTTCCCCTAACATGGCCATTGCTTAAAAGATACATGATTACATAGTGACCCTCCCATCTGATGTTGGTAACTCTAAGGCCCAAAGCCAAAAAATAGTAATTTTGAGAAGTTTTTTAATTAATCAACAAAATATCTTGTCAACACCTTCACTAATGAGATTGTGAATAGAGAGGAAATTATTATACAGAATAAACAAGATGCTTGAAAAATTCCTTGAGCTTGGGGGAGTGAAGTACTCTAAAGAAGGCTTAATTAAGGACCTTATTGACATTACTAATCATAAAAAATATTATAGGGATAGATCAAAGTGATGGAATTTGGGAACTGTAGATTGTGCCTAGGTCAGTAAAAAAAGAGGGAGGAAATCCTTATCATAATTAAGAATTAAGGATGGGCAGGTCAAAGGATAAACTAAACTTATTAATATCTTTTATGCAGGGAAGGGAAAGGTCATTCCCAAGGAATCATGAAGATCAGATGACATGTAATGTTAGGGGCTTAAATAGCCCTAACAAAAAAACACTCAATTAAGTGCACTATAAGCTCCCTTTATCCTACACCATTCCTAAAATTAGACTCATCTTAATTGGACATATTTTAAAGAAAAATTGTAATAAGAAATATTCTTGGTAGCCCTACAAATAGAGCATCTGCTAGGTTGGCCATAATTTGGGACCCTAGAGTTGTGTCCCTTATTTCCCAGAAGGTTGAAAGAAACTAGATATTAGTTTCTTAATTAGAAACATTTAAAAAAATCTATTTTATTTATTGATTAATGTCTATGGACCTATCCAAACTAAAGAAAAAAATCCACCTTGTAGGAAATTGAAAATTTCCCCAGGTTTTATCCGGACCTCCCAAGTATAATTGGTGGAGATTTTAATACAATATTAAATAATAATGGAAAACATGGAGGTAGATAGAAGATATCACAAGTTTCTATAGATTTTAATAATTGGTGGATAAATCAACACTTCTGGAGATTGCTACAACTAATAATGCCTTTACTTGGAATAATAAGAGGAAGGGTTTTATTTTCATCATAGAAACATTGGTAGATTATTCACCCATGGTAGTTTTAATTCATTTAACTTAACCTTTCAAACAAAAACAATTCCTCTTTTAGGATCATATCACTTCTTCAACATGCTAAATTTGGTATCAAATGAGCCCCTTAAATAATGTCCCTTCAAATTTGAATAGACACGATTTAAGGATGTCTGTATAATTTAGAAAATAGAGGAATGGTGGCATGGCACCAATGTCTTTAGTTCTAAACTATTCCAAGTTGTGCATAAACTAAAAACAATTAAACTCAACCTCGTCTAGTGGGATAGAGATTACTTTGACAATATATTTAAATCCAACAATTGGGTGGAAAATCAACCAAAAGACAACAATGAGGAAGTATTAAGATATGGAATGAATTAAAAATTCTATCTAAAAGAGAAAAAGTTATTGATTGAATACAAAGACATATTGGCTAAAGAATATTTTTTTTTGAAAACAAAAACCTTTGGAGACATGGTTGGAAGAAGGTGATAGAAACACTAAATATTTCCATAATAACACCAAGAAAAGAAGATTAGTAAACATAATTACTAAGATGTGTACTAGGGAGGGGAAACCTCTAGAAGATTTGGCTTTCATTATTTTTGAGGTAGTGGCCATTTTTAAAAAAAAATTCTTGGTAACCAGGAAGGGTTTAGACTATCAACCTAAGAAGAATTCCTAGTTAATATACCAACGTTAATCAATAAAAAATAAAACAAATCCGTGATGATTTTTTTTTCAAAAAAAAAATTATAATGTGCTTTATTTCAAATAAATCCAGATAAATCTCTTGGGCCAGTGGGTTCCCAACTCACTTTTTCTTAGAAATGTTGGTATTTAATGTGTGATGTCATCACTCAAGTCTTAGAAGTAAGAACGTTTGGAAGCCCCCTTAAAGAAATTGATAACACCTTCCTAGTATTGATTCCTAAAAATAAATATCCAAAGAATTTTAATTAATTTAGACCTATAACTATATGCAATACTCTTTACAAGATTCTTACCAAAGCATTGGCAAATAGACTTCATAAGCTTCTTCCTACGATCATCAGTAAGGAACAGATGTCAAGTAGACTTCATAATCTTCTTCCTATGATCATCAGTAAGGAACATTGACAAGTAGACTAGAAGTTTCTTTACAATTTCCTATAAGCCTTTGGCTTCTCAAAGGCTTCAATTCATATAATCTTTGAATGTATTTCTTCTCCCAAGATGTGTGTTTTAGTCAATGGATCTCTAGAAGGATTTTTCTCTACCTGTAAAGGTCTAAATAAGAGGGATAATATATCCCCCTTTATTTTTATAATAATGATCGAATTTGTATGTGTATTTATTTCTCATGTTGAGAATTGAGGTTTTTTAAAGGGGTTCAACATAACTAGTAACTTAGAATCGACTACCCACAAACAATTTGTGGATGAGACTATGTTATATGGGAAGGGGACGTTTTGGAAGCTAGAGCCTTTAAAAGCTTCCTTGATTCATATTATAAATCTTCAAGACAAGATATCGACCAAAATAAATCCAACATCTTCTTCTTTAATACTAAACAAAGTGATGAGAATGAAATCTAAAAAATTATGAACTTTGAGAAAGGAGCCTTACCTTGCAAATATCTTGGTAAACCCTTGATGTAGGGGTTAGATCATCTAGTCTTTGGGATAAATTTTTGGATATAAATCATTCTAAATTATTTTCATGGAAATGCAAATGTCTTTCATTTTTTGGCAAGATTCTAATGCTCATTTGTGTCATGTCTACTCTTCCCATCTTTAAACTATCTTGTTTTAAACTTCCTATTAGGAAGTCTACCATCTTAAAAAGGATGCACTTCATTTTGATACCTTTTAGACCTCTTTATTTTGGTTTTGCTCTGTTCTCTTCATCCAAATATTTCCTACATTTTAGATCATCTCTCATCTTCTAGCATGGTCCTTTAGGTGTTATTTTATCACCTTTTTGGTCATATCTCTTGGCAGTCCCAAATTTTCCTAATTCTTTTTGCACCTTCTCTGAGGCTTTTAGAACCACTTTATGGATCCCTATTATGAATAGGTTGAATTGATTAACCTATTCTGGGAAGAGTTTGACCTCTTTCGTGAGGAAATTTGATTGCCCACCTTGAGGTTCCTCGATTTTGCCAATTGTTTAACTCTCACTCCCTAGTCGATCTACTATGTTTTTAATCTTGAATTATTAGTATACAAGGAGGCTTGGGAATTTCATCTTCATATACAATAATTCTACAAGAAAAAAAGAGTAAGCGTATACACATTCATAAGGCATTTTTGAAGCATTCATCAAGTTCAAGCATCTCTTTCTTGCATCAAGCTTCTTCCTTCAAGGTGGTGGTGGAGTTTGGCTTCTAAGGAGGGGATCTATCATTTCAAGCATTAAATTTCTTCTATCTTTCATAATGGCATGTCACATACGTTCCTATTCATGAGGTTTTGGCTTATTTGATTTCCTTATGGATTATTTGAGCCACAACTATTACATTGGCACACTTGATCATATATCAAATTCAATCACATCTACAAAGGTAATTTTTCATTTGATATATTTAGTCCTACTACATATAAGGATTTATTATTATTATATTTGCATCTCAACTTCAAGTTTGATTCCTCAATGTAGAGCTTGACCAAGGCAATCCCTCATCCAACAAAAACCAAGATTTTATGTGTGCAGGAGAAGGCTATTAGAATTGTGACTACAAATCTTAAAAACATTTATCGAACTATTTTCAAAGAAGTTGGGTCAAAGTTGCTACACTACCCTAGAAACACTGATATTTTGATCATCTTCTAGAACATGGTGGCATTTTTAGTGTCTTCTTGAGACTCTATAAAAAGTAATATTTTGGGGTTTTTTGGTTGTGATTGCAAATTTACAGACAATAGTTATCTCCAGTACATATCAATGATTTTCAAGATTAAAAAAAATATTCCTTTAAACATTTCAAGGTGAGTACTTTATCATTAATTTTAGCTTTTGGTCTAGTCTTATTTTCAAATCTTACTTGGGTCGATCACATACATTTAGTACCTAGACATATCTCACACTTCTCATTTAATCAATTAAATCAACACCACTTTTACATTTACACATATTTAATCAAATTTACATTGCATGAAAGAATGATGTGATTTTATTTGATTTTAGCATCCTTTTATCTCCTAGGGTTTTCTAATCTAACTTGACTTTTATTGAGAGTTATGTTTGGAAACCCCTCTTTCTCTTGTATTGAATGACTTAGTTTTAAAGTGACTAGTTAACGAATTTATCTCATCTAATTAACATCATTACATTCATTTATTCCATTTTTGCATTAAATATGAAGTATGGAGGCTTTATTAAGCTAGTGAGAGATTTCCTTTGGCAAGGTCCATCAAATAAGAAGAAATACTATGTTATGGGTTGAGAAAATATTTCTAGGCAAAAAGAGGAAGGAGGTTTTGGGATTAAAAATATGCAAGATCAAGGTAAATCCCTAGAAGCTAAGAAAATTTGGAGAATGTTTAAGTAACCACATTTAAAGTGGGTAAGAATCCTTAATCATAAATATCTAAAATCTGCATATCAAGCTTCTATCCTTTGAATTAGAAATCCTAAAAAGGGTTCTAGAATTTGGGATTTTATGTTAGAGTATAGATTCATCATTATGGGAAAATTAACATGGAACTTAGGAGATGTGAATCAAGCTAGGTTATGGTTTGATTCTTGGGAAGACTTTAAACCTATTTGTGAGGAAGTGTGCTTCTATGTAGTTTGTCCTTTCCATGAATCTGTATGGGATATCTATATTAAAGACTAAATTGAATCCCTTAACAAGGACCTTTCACAAGGATGGAAATGGAAATCTTTCAAAGACTTAGAGGATTCCTGATAGATAATAGGTTTTCCTTGAAGATATCCTTAGAAAAACAAGTATCTACTTTAACCTAGGGCAGATATGGGATGAGACAAAATCCAGAAATTATAACACAAAAGATGGCTACACCTACCTCTACAATAAAAAGCTACGACTAAATAGGATCTCATGCTAATAATTTGTTGTAATAAAATATGAATTCCCAAATTTGGTTGCTTCTCCCATCTTGCCCTTCAAAACAAAACATTTACATTTGATAGACTTGTGAAAATGGGCTTTCAAAGGATTGTAATTTATTCTTTGAGTGAAAAAGTGGAAGAGTTTATGGATCACATATTGGCATATTGCTAAATTGTGAATACTCCTCTTAGTGTTGGACTTGGTTGCTAGAAAGGCTATGTCTAAAAATAGCCTTCCCTACATCTATCCACAACATGTTGTGGGCTTGGCCTTTACTCATTTCTAATTATATCTTAAAAGGCTTATAGATCACTACTTTCTCAATATTTATTTGGGAATTATGGAAAGAAAGGAATCATAGAATTTAAAATAGAAAGCTCTCTAGTGATCAATTAATTATTAATGTTGAAGTTTTGATAGTTAATAATCTCAATAGAAAAATCTCTCATTTGGGTAGTCATCTTAAAATTACCTCTTGGGATGGGAAAATCAGTCTGATATTGGTGGGATTAAAAGTTCCTCCTTTCTACATCTAGGACAGTGTTCAAATAGAGAAAAGAATGTTATGTATTTGGTAACTTCCTAATTTAGGCTGGTATAAATTGAACTTTGATGGAGGTTTTCTAGGAAACCTAGGCATCATAGGTATTAGATATTACACTCATGATAGTCAAGGCAAAGAAGTTGCCTTTTTGGCCAAACCTATAGGGATTGTATCTAATAATGAATTTGAATTATTAGCTTTAACTAAAGGAATACTCTTGTGTTCTTAGATAGGGGTCAAAATTGTGAAAATTGAAGGAGACTTGGCAATAATTATCAGTGGCCTTCTTAAAGGGTCTATGCCTAGTTAGAAACTTGATTCTTTGTTAGCTAGAGCTATCTATATTTTAAAGAAGTTTAATAAATAAAAATTTAACCATATCTATAGGGAAAGCAATCAAAGAGGAGAGGAGTTAACCAATAAAGGGATTGATAGATCAGTATTATGCTTACCTAATTAGCTAAGTTCGGCTTTATTTCCCAAAAATTATTTATAGTTGATTATGACACTAATAGTACCCTTGTACTTTATGACTCTAAGAACTTGATCATGATTTTAAAAGACATGCTTTTCTTGAGCTAGATATCTTAGTTATCATGCTCTCCATCTATATTCACCCTTGTTATTTTTCACCTTTCAATGCCTCAAATAATTATTCCTTACAATTACCCCCCTATGTTTACACATACATATAATTATATATAAATGTATGTGTGTAGATACACATACACACACACACACACACATATGTATATATGTATGTATGTATGTATAGATGTATATATGTATACATATGTATTTGTATATATGGATGCATATATATATATATATATATATATATATATATGTATGTATGTACATGTATATATATATGTATGTATGTATGTATATATATACATGTATATATATATATACATATATATATATACATACATACATTATATACATACATACATATATATATACATACATACATATATACATGTATATATATATATGTATGTATGTATGTATATATATATATATATGTATGTATATATATATATACATACATACATTATATACATACATACATACATACATACATATATACATATATATTTATATATACATATATATATACATGTATATATATGTATGTATATATACATACATACATACATATATATATACATGTATATATATACATGTATATATACATACATGTATATACATGTATATATATATGTATGTATGTATGTATGTATGTATATATATATACATGAATATATATATACATGTATATATATATATATACATGTATATATATATATACATGTATATGTATACATATATAGATATATATAAATATATGTATATATATATACATGTATATATATACATGTATATATATACATACATGTATATATATATATATATCTCTATATATATTATATATATATATATATATGTATGTATATATATACATGTATATATATACATACATGTATATATATATATGTATATATATATATATACATGTATATATATATACATGTATATATATACATACATGTATGTATATATATACATGTATGTATATATATACATGTATGTATATATATACATGTATGTATATATATACATGTATGTATATATATACATGTATGTATATATATACATGTATGTATATATATACATGTATGTATATATATACATGTATGTATATATATACATGTATGTATATATATACATATATATATATATATATATATATATATATGTTTAAAGTCCACCAATATAACTGAGAGGGGTGGGGGGGCGGGGTGGGGGTGAATCAGTTATATAACTATTATAACAATTATCAACCTTATTAGTCCTTATGCATGTGGACATTATAACCAACAACCATAACAAGATACTCATACACCATAACACCAAATATGTTTAACTAGGGAAATCCTTGATCAAAGGGAAAACCTCGATGGGGATGGTACCCACAAAATGATGTACTAATATAAATGGTCCTTGTTAGAGGATGGAACCTATTAGGAGTCAATAAATACATTTACTACATATTAATCCCTATCAGGAGACTTTGAATCCTTGTTAGGAGATTCCAACCCCATTAGTATTGTTGAAATTCTTTAGAATAACTGAGTGGGGGGAGGGTGAATCAATTATATAAGGTCTAGATGTACAAATAAAACTTTTCAGTGCTTAATCAGATCCATATGCATAAAACCATAATATGCATGCATCCATTAGATCATACAATACCTTAACTTAGTAGGTTATAGTCCTAGGTCAAAATAACTCTACAAAAATGTAAACATGAAACACCATAAGAACATTCACACAATTTGACACAAGGATTTTACGTGGAAACCCAATTTGGAAAAAACCACTTGTAACATGCTACCCAATTTCACTCTTTTGAAGTGATGTCCTATGAAAGGCCAACCCTATTAAAGGTTACAATAAACACTGTTAAATGTGACTTGGTTAAAGGATTTCAATCATCCTATTAAGAGTGAGCCTTGTTAGAGGAATTTAGAACATTCCATTAGAATGTCACTTGGCTAAAGGATTTACAAATGACTGTTAAGTCAACCTTAATCCAAATGATTTTATCCACACTGGTACAATTGTTAGAAAGCAACAACAAGACTTGATTTGATAAAAAATTACAACTCACTTTAGATTACACAGTCCTCCATTTTTCTTTGCATTCATACTCTTCAACTCTGATAGCTTCTTCACCTTTTAATCATTCATCCCCTTAAGCCTTCTTGCTTTGTATTCCAATTGTAGTCTCTTCTATTCAGCCACTAGATGAAGCAACACCCTAGACTTCTTGTCTTCCTTAGGTTCTCGCACATGAAAACCTTTGCTTCTTGCCAACTATCTTTATAAATAGAGAATTTAGATCTTTTTTTGCTTAACCACAATCGCCTATTCTAGGGTTAGGTAAGATTCAATGAATCTACCCACTTTTCCATTTGAGTTCCTCTAGAAACTTCCTCTACAATCTTCCTTGAATTCATCTCAAAATGGTTTACCTTGAATTTTGTGCCACCAACTCATCATAGTCATCTTCCACATGCTTCACATAACTCAAGAAATCAAATTAGTTGGCTCAAATTTGTAAAATCTTTAATTTAACATTGTTTGTTGTCACTCAACATTTATACTATTCTATCACTCAGCCTACACTAGTTCACTCAGAAAACACTAAAGTTTACTGATGCTCACCATCAACTAAACTTTACTCAACATATTTTAACTTTCACTCAGCTACCAATGTTTATCTTCTTTGCTGGGCACCTATTGATTTTCACTGGGCTTCTATTGTTTTTGACATGGCTTGCATTGTTTGCTCAACAAGGCTTGACAAACACTTTTCTTTACTTGATCTTCTTCCAGTCTTTGCTTGAGTAATCTTTCATTGCAAACTTTAAGCAAATAAACAATACACTATAGTATCAATATCTTACTTGGTCTTAGTGCTCCTTTCATACACCAAATAACTCAACCTTTATCTAGGTTCTCTTGTTATCTTCTCTTTTCAAATCCCCTTCATCAATCAACCACATGATAGCATTCAGACCAAAAAGAAAATTGTCTCACCAGCAAGTAGCAGGTTTGACATCATTGAAATAATAATGATTGTTTCATTACAAATTCTATACTTCAAACAATCTCTTTTCAATAGTTAGGACTTGTGCCAACATTGTTAGGAGTTGTAGAAGGAAGATGAAGCCACTATCTAAATAGCTTGAGTGGTAAGAAAATTGAATTCACTACCCAATTGATCTCCATATTATTCCTTGTAGAATAATAGAAATGAATTGTACTCATACTTCCTTTGTCCTGTCAACCAGACTTCCTCTTCTAATCTCAATACCATATCACCAACCGCACATCCAATAATCCCTTGGACCACTTGCTTGTGTTTACCAAAAACTTTGCATATTTCACTTCAATTGCATACTTCATCAAAAGGAAAATAACCTTCCTTTATACCATATCCTTAAAAAAATTCCTTAAGTTGGCCTTGAGGCTTTCCCAATTAATTATAATAGGACACATTAAGATAATTAATTATATTACAATTATACAACATTGTCTGCTCACAATCTTTACAACTTCTCATACATGTGACTTTAGACCTTGCACACTTATTGACATCATCATTAGACTATCTACTGTCACTACCTAAATTTTCATAACATAATTCCATCTCTATTGGGAGATATAATTCATTCATCAGAAACTGCTTCACAAGAACTTTGTTTGTATACTACTCTCTATAAATCAATCATATCTTTGATTCTCTATGTGTACTTAACCACATCATTAGGAAATAGTGTAGAACACGTCCTTAACCACACTTGACCTAATCATTAATTCTCTATCCATACGACCTCCATCTCTGTCTCCTACTATGTCAGTCTTTACAAAAACCATACTATGTTGACATCAATGACAAACACAATCATGAATGCAACATGTCAATCATGTTAAAAATCTCCCACATTCTCTATCAATGCTTAGGATACTCCCCCAAAGGAATACCATCAACATTCATGCTAACAATCTCCTTCTTTGACATTGATGGCAACATAGATGAAAAATATCTAAGTTCCAAGAATACCAAATCAACACTCTACTACTACTGCTATTGTTCTCTTTTTTTCTTTTTCTTTTTCAATTCCTTTTCATTAATCAAATTTGTAATCCACAAGAACATTTTTCTTTCTACATTTCTTCTTTAGTATCGACATCAATAATTCACACATTGATTCTCAGAAACAACTCTTAGTCTTATGTGCAATCTCTCCTCCATAACATAACATAGGAGATGTCTTTCACGTACGTACTTTCTCCACAACTAGAGGATATTCCCCTCCCCCCCCCCATTCATGGTACTTCTCTCTCCCCATTCATAGGAGATAATTTTCATGCATACTCTCCCCCATTGACATCAATGACAAAGGCTTCATTATGTCAATCATCTGCTCCAAGTCTTCAATTAGCTTGACTGTCCAAAGACATTTTTCAATACCAACTACTAAGAGGTCCTGATGAGTCTACCCATCTCAAGTACTCTCCCATACATGAAGTGTCAACATTCAGTCCAATCAAACAATAGTGTTGTGTACCACTAAACTAATATAATTTTTTCATCATCTACTTAGAAATAGGTAGGGGCATAACCCCAAGATACCTTGAAAGTACTCAAATATATCTTTAGGCAAGGGCTTTGTAAAGATATCTTCAATTTGATCTTTAGTACTTACATACTCCAATTTGATTTCTTTCTCAGTAACTTTCTCTCTCAAAACATGATACTTAATAGATATATGCTTAGTCTTAGAATGCAATATAGGATTCTTAGACATACTTATTGTACTTGTGTTATCACAATGTATGATAATAGGTTCTGCAAACTGTATCCCAATATCCTTCAGCATTGGCTTCATCCACATGATCTGATTGCTATTGTTTGTTGTTGATACATACTTTGCTTCAATTATACTCTGTGAAATGCAATCTTGTTTCTTGCTTAGCCAAGAAATCAATCTTCCTCCAAGGTAAATGCTCCACCACTAGTGCTTTTTCTATCATCCATACTCCCTGCCTAATCCACATCAGTATAGGCACACAAAGTGAAATCACTTGATCCATCATTTCATAATCCAAAATCAAGTGTACCCTTTAGATATTTGAATATCCTCTTTACTGATGCATAATGAGATTCTTTAGGATCATCTTTAAATCTTGCCACTATCCCAATTGCATTTGTTATATCTAGTCTAGTGTGAGTTAGATACTACAAACCTCCAATCATAGATCTATACTTCTTCTACTCAATATAAGTGTCTCATCTTTACTAGATAATTCATGACTAGTTACCATAGGTGTACCAACATGCTTAGAAATTTCCAAACCAAATATTTTCAACAAGTCTTTCAAGTACTTTGCTGGTGATATGAAAATACCATCTCTATTTTGCACAATCTATAAACCCAAGAAAAACTTCATTTCACCTATCATACTCATCTCAAACTCATTCTTTATTTCTCCAACAAACTTATCACTTGCTTCATCATTACCTCCAAAGATTATGCCATCAATAAATATCACAATGATCAACAAACCATTCTCAATTTATTTCAAATATAAGTTACTATCTATCATACCTTTGGAAAATCCAAGTTTTGCCAAATACTTATCCAATCTTCCATACCAGGTTCTAGTTGCTTGCTTCAGACCATATAATTCTTTCTTCAATCTGCATACCATGTCTTCTTTTTCTGTCAAAGGAAATCCTTCAAGCTACTCAATGTAGACTTCTTCTTTAAGTTCTCCATTCAAAAATGCTGACTTCACATCCATTTGATACACTTTAAACTTCTTGCCTGCTGCATAAGCCAAGAACACTCTCACTTCTTCCATCCTAGCTACAGGAGCATGTGTTTCTTCATAATCCATACCTTCTTGTAGTGATTATCCTTTGCATACCAATCTATCTTTGTTCCTCGCAACTTCACCTTGTTCATTCATCTTGTTCCTGAATACCTATTTAGTTTCTATAGCATTCTTATGTTTAGGTCTAGGAACCAATTCCCATGTCTCATTTTTCTCAATCTGATCTAGTTCTCCTTCATTGCTTGAATATAATGATTATCTTTACATGCCTCATCTATTCTCTTAGGTTTAACTTGATAAATCAATCATAATTCCTCATGTACTCTATTTCTTGTCATTACTCCTTTGTCTTTACTTCCAATAATATTTTCTACAAGGTGATTCTTTGTCAAATTCCTGTTTGGTGTAGGAGTTGTTGTCTCAACTCTTATCTCTTCTCTTGGTTTAGATCCATGTTCTCCTCTTTGTTCAACAATTTGTACATCATTACAAAGAAAACTTCAATAGGCATAAGACTATCTTCCTCATCACCAGAAGTATAATCCATCATTCTCTCTTTAACTCCAAACTTTTCATCTATCTTTACATTTGCACTTTCAACAATTATCTTAGTTCTCTAATTAAAACATCTATAATCTTTTATTTTGAATGAATAACCAAGGAACATACCTTCATCACTTTTTGGATCAAACTTACCAATATCATCATCTCTCTTTATGTAACACTTACTTCCAAATATTTTGAAATGCTTTACTAATGATGCATGTCCAAATCATAGTTCATAAGGAGTCTTGTTTGTACCTTTTTCTAATTTTCACTCTATTCACGGTGTATATTGTTGTATTGATTGTTTCTCTCTGAAATGTCTTGGATACATCATTGCTCTTGCTACTTCAGATACAAATATATTTCTTCTTTCTTCTATTCCATTTCGCTCAAGAGTTTTGGGTGCTGACATCTGTCTCTTAATTCTATTTTCTTCACAATAAATGTTAAACTCTTTAGAAGTAAACTCTCCACCTCTATTTGATCTCAAAAATTTAATCTTTACACTAGATTCATTCTCAACTCTATTCTTAAATATTTTAAACTTTTCAAATACCTCAGATGTTTCTTTAAGAAATGTTGCCCACATCATTCTAGTGAAATCATCAACAAAAATCACAAAGTACCTTTCTCCATACAATCCTATTATGGTAGCACCACTCAAGTATGTATGAACAATCTCCAACTTCTTCGTAGTAGTGAAAATTTTGTTGGGAAGTGAAACCATATTTTTCTTAGCCATGATACATTCTTTACAAACAATGTTAGCAGGCTTCATTATCTTAGGTAAATCTCTAACTGCAAATGTACTACTAGCCTTCACAATATTATCGAAGTTTATATAAAAAAACCTTCTATGCCATATACAACTTTTATCCACTTTTACAATCAAACAAGTAATTTCAATAAGATTCAATTGAAACACATTACCTCTAGAACTTGTACCTATTCCAATCAACTTACCATCCTTATCTTTGATAATGAAAGTCTTCTCTGTAAGCTACAATTGATAACCTTTATCAACCAATTGTCCAACACTCAACAAGTTATGCTTTAAACCATCAACAAAATAAACATCATTAGTGTTAGTCTTTCCATCAAGAGAAGTAGATCTTATCCTCATGATGTGACAAGCTGCATTGTTTCCCACTATAAAAATTCCTCCACCATGATTTCTAAATTGAACAAACTTGTTTATATCACTAGTCATGTGATGTGAAAATCCATTATCTATAATCCAATAAGATTTCCTTTCAAATTGAGAGACTAGGGAATTTTCTTCTCTAATTTCAATTTTAAAACTCTCTTCTTTTATAGCCACAAATCCTAATCATCATCACTTTCACTCTGAACTCTTTCCTCAAGTTCATCATCTTTATTTGCATGCAAACACTCTTTAGGTCTTCTAGGCTTGAAATTTCTCTTATAACCTTTTTATCTCTTTTAGGACACTTAGAAGAATAATGACCAAATTTATAACAACTCCAAAATCTAAAAAAATTATTACAATCAAGTTCTCTTCTCACAAGCATGGCTATCCCTTTTTCAATCTTTCTATCTTCTTCAGATCTAGATCTGCTACTACTAGCATAGTTTCCATTGGTGTTTGCACTTCTTATAAGAAAAGGATGAATACTTAATGCACTAAAATCTATTTTTGCTCTGGACAATTCTCTAGATTGCCTCAGATTTGATTCTATTGCTTCCAATCTTCCAAATAAAGTCTCCCTGGTGAACTTTTCAGTGCAAGGTATCAAAAGTTCAATCATCTGTGCTACTTGCTTGAATGGTAGTCTTACAGTTCTCAAGATATTCCCCAAAATTGCATCTTCCTCTTTAGATCCTTCACAAGACTTAATTTCTGCAACAATCTTAGATGCTCTACCACTATAGTTTCTCATAGATTCATCTTCCATCATTTTAGCATCTTGAAACAAACATATCCAATTCTGTAATCTTACTCTTTTTGCATGTTTATCTCCTTAAAAAGTAGATTCTAAAGCTTTCCAAATCTTATGAGATGTCTCTAGATATTTTACCTAACTATATTTGTTTTTAGGAAAAGCTGACAGTATTGCCTCTCTAGCTTACATATTACACATAAATAGATCTCTTTCAACTTCACTGATTTCCTCAAGCTTTCTTTCTTCCATAATAGCTTTGTTTCTCTTTGTCAGAAGCCAATATCCTAGACCCATACATAGCAAATGAGTCTTCACGTTCTCCTTCTAGTTCCCGTTCCTAACCAAGATCAAGACATTACCTCTATTTTCCCCATTACTAATTCCCCTCCATCTCAAACGTTAACATCCATTGATCCTCCACTTCATGAAGATGTTCCTTCCACTTCATCCACTAATACTCCTCCATGTCAAGATCAAATCACTCCATCTCATGGTTCCATTCCCTCCACTCTATTATATGATTCATTCCACCTCATAATCCTCTTATAAGTCAAGATCAAAGTACCCCTTCATTTATATTTCGTGATCCCAATCTATCTCAAGATCCAATTATCCCTCATTATCCCCCTCATGATCCTAATCCTCCACATGATCCTATCGCACCTATCTAATCCACTCATGAACCCCTTATACATGGACTCACATCCTCTATAGAAAATAATAAGTGTCATATTGAAGAAATAATGTCTCAAGATGTTGGTAAACATTTCGCTTCTTCCAAATCCAAAATTCCTTCATCAAAATCTAAATGTTCGCATCATCCATATTCCAAGTTCATTTTGGGCCCTTATATCCATATTATCATTCCTTCCTCATTTCCATCCATTTTGGGACATTACGTTCTAAAGCAAAACCCTTCATCCATTCCATCCATTTTGGGTCCTTACATACGTCCATCTACCATATCCAAGTCTTCCACTTTATCCCCTCATGCTCCTAATAAAGATAAAAGAAGCACACATTCTTGAATTCCTTCCAATGTTCACCCTCTATCATTTCATCCAATAGCCTCCATACCATTTATCCTCATGCACCCATACCATGGCCAATGGAAGCAAATTGGATGTCAAAGATAAAGTGAATAAAGCAAAAAATCCATAAAAATCTAAGGATCAACATCTCACCTCTAAAAGACATGTTCAAGAAAAGAAAAATGTAATCCAAAAGAAAGAAGAAATTAAAAATCTGCAAGGCTCAAAATAAAAAATGTAAAAATCACGTGGATTCCAAAGCTACTTAATTGAGCAAAAAATTTGAAAGAAAAGTTCAAAATGGCATTGATGGCTTGATTTTTCACTCAATTTAAAAATGTTGATATCTTGTGAAAACTAGGAAGAATTTGGTTGTCAATTGCTTAGGATTTCTGAAAATATTGTCATCCTCAAGAAAAAAACCCTAGAACTAGTACCATACCCTACATTTTGATGAATTATTCATAAAGTTTGTGTGCAAGTATAAAACAGGAATACATCAAAAACTTTGGTTATACATTGAATTTTATATCCCTAAGTCCATTGATCATTTTCATATATTATAAGTTGTGTCCCTAGATGGATTTTAACTTGTGATGTCGAAAATCTTGTTAATCTCTTCATGTCTCTATTTTCCTTTCTAACTGTTTTGGGGTTGTGAAGATATGTAGCATTCAAGCTAAAGGGCATCGCGACATCACAGTCATCAATCATAACTTCCAAGTTAAGGCTGCGAAGAGGAGATTCATTGAAATCGCAAGGTCACAACTTATTTTTGGCTTAAGACATTTTAAGTTGCAATGATGTGGAGTGTAACCATGATAGTCAAAGTCTAAGCTATCGCTAATTCGTGGGAATTTAAGATTAACCTAAGGTTACAGTGGATAAGTGGAGATAGCCTATGTCATAGCTTCACAAGGTAAAGAGGAGAGTTTAGATTTTAAGTTGTGAAGCCATGAAAGGTAACAATAGTTAAGTTTGAAGAGATGTTCACAACATCACAAGTAGTAAAATAGATTCTTACTTTTAAGTTGTGAAGTAGAGATCAATCAGAATTTGCAGCATCATAGCTTATGTTCCCATGATGAAATTTAAGTTGCGATGATGTGAAAGGTGACCATGGATAATCAAGTTTTATGCCATCTCAACATCTCTTGAAGTTAATAGTAACCTAGGGTTAAGGTGGAGAAATAGAGATAGCCTACCATCACAACATCACAATGTTCAAAGGTGAGTTGAAGTTAACAGTCATGAAGCAATGAAAGGAATCTAACAATTAATAAAATGGCTATCACACCATCACACGACTTAAGATTATTATATGATTGACAATTGTGAAGAGGCAATAAGGTCAAAGTTTGGGTCATCGCAACATTGTAGGTAATAAAAGAATTAAAACATAATCTGTGGAGAAGTTGTGAGACAGTTAGTCAGAAATTTTTTGCCACTTCACAAGTTCAAAGTGAAAATTAAGAAAATAAACAATGAAGTGGAGATATGTGGTTTTGCACTGTCACTAGGGTTAATTTACAGTTAGGTTTCAAGGAAGAGATGATTCAAAAAGGAACCATGTAAAATTTTCAATTGGTCACCACAATTAATGAAATAGAGGATTAAGTGATTAAGAAGTCACAAAACAGTCAAAGCAATGCATTTTTCCACTTCATAGGATGTTTTTAAACAATTTGTTTTAATGTTGCAAAGACACAAACATGCTTAGTAATGCACCTATTGCTACATCTCAGTGATTAGTGGAATGGAGCAATAAACAGTTGCAAGGTTATGATAAAGGTTTGAATGAGGAGTTCAATGTTTTCTAGGCACACATAGTGAATGAGAAAATAGAGTTGCGAAGTGGAGAATGGCTCAAAGCATGACATTTCACAATTAAACCGGCAGTTAAAGAATTAGGTGGAGAAGCTGTGAAATAGATAAAATAATAGTTTTTGCATGGTTACAACTAGAAATAAGGAAAAACAAAAAGCCACCAAGAAGTAGAGATAAAGAAGGGGTTGCCACTTCCCAACTCTCAGTTTTAAAGCCATAAAAAGGCTAAAAAATGCATGTCTGAGCTAGAAAAATAGAAATGAGCTGGAGGTAAGAATAGTGTAAAAAAGTGAAGACAATGCATCTTTTCAAGGACTGAAAGGATTTGGAGCATGCCAATTTTAATGACATTAGTACCATGCTCCAATTTGCAGAAACAGATAAATTCTAAGAAGAACAAAGATTTTTATTATCAGTTGTATAGTGTTTAAAGTTTCAGAGCAGAGTTCAAATTGCAGAGCAAATGCTAGCATACAGAGTTTGAAAATTATTGTGATACTTGAAGCTATGGAACAAAAGGAAGGATATTTGATAACACATGCTCAAATTGAAGAAACTGTAGCAAAAGCAAAAAGCCTTAGCCTTTCATAGATGATTGGTTACATGTTTTACTAGGTCATCTAATCTCCAATTAGCTAATGATTGTGCATTCAAAGATCCCTACTATTTTTGCATAGATGCAGAGGTACCTGACAGAAATGGAAGTGATCTCTTCTAGTACTTTTACAAGAACAAGGTGAAAAAGGTTTCTATTTCCAACCCTTGGACTAGAAATTTGGGGAAGTTGATCATGCTTGAAGTCTTCGTAGATGTTGATTTATTCAAGGCACCAATAAAATCATACAACCCAATCAGCAAAGCATTCGATAGAAAGGACAAAAGTATACTCTATGCATTGGACAAAGAAACATTCATTAAAGCTTCTAACTTGGGAGGACCTATGTCATTACCAATTGACATTAACAAACTCAATGAGAATTTTAGAAGTCATAGGAATTTCTACATGGGTAGAGATATGGCAAGACACATCCCAATGACAAAGAAGAAGAAAGGAGAGATACCAGAGAAGAAGGAGATGAGAGACTTTATGCCTCTTGAATATTTTCAAAGATATCTTCAAAACACGATGTTTAGATTGAACAAAGTCTTGTGTTCAAATGGAACCATGAACGCTACTGGTGCACACTACATCATGGCATTTAACATTTAGGACCCATACACTAATGTAGGGTATGGTTATGTTACATATATAGCTGGTATAATCCATGATGAGATTGTTGTAGCATAGGAAGGAAGGATGGAAAATTTCAAGTCTCATCACGCCTCGCTACTCATGCACCTGATTATGTACAAGAATGTACAATCCATTGATCAAAGTTTCTTTGGAAGCGCAAAGGGAATGGGGAGAGAGATTGCCTATGCAATGGTGGACAAGGGTATGGAAAATATTCTACCCTCATTCTAACACTATTTCTTTCTACAATGATTTTGTGTACCCTGTTATGAACATGTTAGGGGCTATAGTAGAAAGGATACCTAGGAGTGTTAGGAAATTGGTTAAGCCCAATCTGTGTTATGATGAGGGAAAGTAATTAGAGCAAGAGTAGGGAAGTGTATTTATTTTTGAAGATTATACAATTATTAGGGTTTATGGATGCCCTTAGCCACCCCATCTTCTCACAAAATATATTCCAAAAATATTAGAAATTATGGAGTTTTATGGTAGTTAAGTTCTTTGAATATAGAATATTTAGGTCAAAATGTCAGCAAAGGCACCTATTTGTGTAGATGCTCCAAAGTTGGAGATTTTGACATTGGTAAAAAGGCAATTAAGGAAACTGATGCCTTCTTAAGAGATTATTAATTGCCAACTGCCCCTACTAGAACATGTGACCCTTATGGTGTGGTTAGGACTGCATTGAAACAAATGAGGGGATAAAATCTTCCTCCAACCAAGAGTTTATGGGAGGAGGATGTAATTGCTAATTTTTTGGATGATAATATTTGTAGAGAGAGGGTGATCAAATTTAGAGATGTGAGTTTTGAGCAGGAAATGAAAAAGGTTGATCCATCCTTCAAGGGATTTTATCATGAGGTGGATTACTGGTGTAGATTCAACAAAGGCATTGATAATTTTGATGAAATTGCATCTCAAGTTCCTAAGGAGATCAGAAAGAAAGTAGATCCTAAATCTATTTATCAAGACATTATTATTGAAGTTAGTGATGATGAGGACCAACCAGAAAGCTCAAAATGGACTCATCAGAAGAGAAAGAAGCAAAAAATGGTCAAGATTCCATCAAAGGCAAAAGAAAAATCCTTGTAGATGCTACCAAGGAGAAATCAATATTTTGATAATGCAAGGAGAAGCTACTTGATAGCTTAGGCCACCGAAGATGAGCAAAGAGCTAAAAAGTTGGAGCTTCAAGCTTAGATGATTGATGATAAAATCATTGAAGCAAATGGGTTCATGAATGATGAAAATTTCATCAAAACAAAATAATTTAAAAGTTTTTTATTTAAGTTGAAGCAAAATGAATTGTCATTACAAATGAAGCCAAGTGACTCTGATGAGGTAGTAACTAAGATGGTCCAGAAACTACAAGAGTATGATCCTGCAAGTGAAATTCTCACCGTAGAAGAGTTAAGAGAGCTAATACAAAGGAGTGGCATGATTGTATTCCTAGGATGGGATATTAGTTCCTCATTCTTATTAGATCAAATGAGGAGGCATGAAAGAACTATCTCATTTGAATATGAGAGTCAACAGGGGCAATTGAGAGGGTTTGGATATAACATTGATGCCCAAACTATGGTAATATGGAGTTTAGCTCCAAAAAACTAGAGGCCAACATTCATGAAAATTAAGGAGTCTCCTAGGGGAAATGTGATATTTTGGAATGTTCATTCCACATCAAGTAGCTATATATAGGGGTTGTTAACTTCAGCATCATTGTTAGGTAAGAACATAATTGATGTTTTGGAAGAGCAATTAGAAGAAGCCTATGAGAGGTACATCAAAACTAGGAGGCACTATGGGGAGGAAATGAAGAAAACCTATGTACTAGAATGAAAGAATCTCCAATTGGAAAATGAGATAGCGGTTTTAAAGAACATTGTTAGATCTACCACTAAGATTAAGGATAAAGATGTACAAACAAAGGTTTATGCACCTAAAACAAAAGATGTGATGGGCCAAGCCATGGCTATTGATGAAGAGGAATTGGAGTCTAGAAAAGAGATAGAGATTAGAACCATCAAGAATTTGCTAATTCACAAGATAAATTCTTTAAAATTTGTTTCACTAAATGTGCATAGTAATTATCTTGTTCTGCAAGGGGTATAGTATCAATGTTATGAGGCAATTACTTTGTCATCTCACTTATTAGCCATATGGGGTCCTCATACCCATTTTTTTTGAGAATCTTGTACCCATGCTTACACAAAAGAAAGATTTACCAAAAGGGTTAATTATTTCTATCTAAAAATTGATTCATAGGGTGAAGGAATTAAATGGTTTCTTTGTAGGAAAATTATAGTTGATTCAAAATAAGATGAAGTTAATTGCTATAGAAACACCAAATTTTGTACCCAACATATTGGATAGCAATGGAGGAGTCAGGGAATAGTAGGAATGGTCATCCTCTTTTGATGACATTTTGAATCACTCTAGGTTTATGGCATACTACAATGGTGAGGCAGACATTGGAGTGGTCTATGATTTGATTGATATGTTGTACAAGCTTGAGTTAGAAATGAGTAAAGTAATTGTAGAGGTCAAGGCCATTACAAATGCCAAATGGAATAAATGCCTTGAAGAGTTTAATGGAATTAGAGATGTCACCTGGCCTAACATTGAAACTGACATAGCAATTTGGGAGGTTATTGCTGGCATAAAAGCTCTGCCATCAGGGGACAATGATTAAGTAGTTAGAGGTGCAATAAGATGGTAGAAAAGACAAGACAAAGATAAAGGGTAGTGAAAGTGACAGGTTGTTAAAGTACAAACAAATTCATGTTGAAGACACTTGAACAAAGTGCCACCTAGCAAATTCAAAATTGTTTCCCCAATTTTGTCTAAATACAAATAATATTTTGTAAAGTAACAATGTAAAAAATATCTCTGTATTTCAAATCAATTTTTGACACGTGTCTTCCCATTAGAAGCTTGTTGCAATCCTTATCTATAAAAGGATTTCCAAGATGTGGAGTGAGGGTCCGATTCTTGTTGAATTTTAGTTGTTATGCTATTAGAGTTTATCCAATTTCTTGCGTCAATTATATGTTGTTTCGGATTTGCACTCTTACAACACAATGAATATTGAATGATAGAATTTGTCATATTCTGAAGTATATTTTGAATCTTATATTAGTGATGTGTTATTTTCAAGGAAAATTAATGCAAAGAGGGAGTTATGAATATATGTCTCTTAGAATTTTGTCTCCATTTTCATGTGATTGTTATTTTGAGATTGAATGAGCAAAGTTTTTTCAATTTAATGCAACTGGGATAGGTTGTATATCATTTCATTGTTTCTTTTAATTTAAGGAATTAAGTAAATGCTTCTATGAATTGATATGGTTTCTAGGCGTATAAGAGGGATATCATAAGAATGGAATTCAAGGTTAACAACTGATAAATTTAATTGCAAGTCAATTAAATAGGTCAAGATTTATTGGTATGACTTTCTATGGCAATGGATAAGGCAGTGGTCATAAATTGTGATTGCAAATTGATATAGTCATCTAATTGCACAATACACATTTAAATCAAAATCAATTGTCTATTTTTGTAATAAAGAACTGAATTGCTAGTCATTCTCTTATTGTAATAGCTTCCATGGAATCTATAGTTAGCTGCTATAAATCAAAGAGTTAATTAAAATTTCAAGAAGTTTTTTGACCATTTTCTGCTATAAGGGATAATATTTGTGAAAGAATATCAATGAAAAAGCCAATTAATCCCCAGGTGCACCCACCTTGGCCTTGTAGAGCCTATAGTGTAGAAAACCTTTTGTGTTTTGTTGAAGTTTGTCCAGATCTAAAATAAATTTTAGTAAATATGGAAACTAGCTAATCCTTAGGCATTTATTGATCTTCTACATCCTGGTATTGTTTTGGAACCTGTAGTTTTAAAACACCAACAAGCATCCAATTTCACTATTCTAAAGGCTTCCTTTATTCATAATTTTTTCAAACTTCCATTTTCCAAATCCATGTTGGGTCCTTATGTACCCAAATCCATCGTCCTAAATCCATCATCTCCTTCATCCATTTTGGGTCCCTATATCTCAAAATTCAAACTTTATCCTACATATCCTCCAAAATTTCTTCTTGTCCATCACCCTTCAAGTTGTGTGCCAATGATGATCTTTCCACCTCCTTCATCATCTCCTTTGCAATTCTTCTAACCTAGCATCCATCAACCAAGTCTTCCTCCCAATCACTCCACCCCCTTAATCCAAACATTTTCATAAGTCCTTGACCTCCATTTCCCAAGCCATTTCATCCTTCTTTTCACCATCCTACCAACATCTATGAGAAAATAGTAAAAATTCCTTGAAAACAACAAAGAAAGAGAAATAAATATCAAGGGATACCATCCATGTATCTATATGCTTGAGTCCTCCCTTTGTATCTAGTGTGTTCCAATTCCACTTATCCATCCATTCACTTGTCCTCTTCCAGTTTCACTCTACACTAGGGCCAAGCCTCATCCATACCAAACTACCTTGCATATCTCCCATATTTCTATATACTGTCAATCATCCTTTTCCATCTTTGATCTTGACTATCCTATTCCTTCCATCCATTCATGCTCACTTTCCATATCCATTTCTCATATCCATCCATTATCCTACATATTTCCATCTACTTTCACATATTTGATCTTGACATCATATCCATATCCATATCTTCTATCCCTAGTCCTTGTTAGATTCATTTCCTCCATTATCCATCCATAGTCCTATATAATCCCATCCTCCTTTCACATGTCCTTGATCTTGATTATCCCATGCATTTCCTCCATTCCATATTCATACCCTCCCTCTTATGTCCTATATTCATATCTCTTCCACTTTCATACCTTTGCTTGTGATAAAAAACTAGAGGAACCAATAATAATAATAATAATAATATCCATGTATTCTTTGGAAACAATTCATGAACCTCAATGTATATCCTTTATACACCATCTTTCCATTTCCATGCATCCTTTCCCACCATATTTCCTTCCATTTTCCTATCCTTGGTATGGGGCATTTTAACTCCTTTGAAACATGGTCCTTGGCTCCCCATTGTCAAATACCATATCCTTTGGTCCCCCATATTCTTTCACCTTTCATTGCATCCCTATATCATCCCATCCATAAAAGTCTCCCCACCTTTTCAATCCATTTAACATTCCTTGATTCTCCCTTGTCATTGGTTCTAACCTATTCTACCTTCCATCAATTTCACTTTTTCCAATTCTATCAATTGATTTATCCTCTAATCCAAATCACATTCACTTATTCTAATCATTTCATACAAATTATTTTCCACCCTATCTAACTATGTTTTTCTTCTAACCCAAGCTTATCACAATTATTATGCTAATTCAATCAAGTTCTTCCTTCATCCACCATCTTGTCCAAATTATTCTATTCATCATCTCTTCTCATGACACTGAGCTTCATCCCATCAAATTGATCTTATAAAAATAGGGATTACAATTAGAACTTAATAAAATCACACTGAGAATAAATGATTTGAGAAACTTGTTCCTTTCACCATAATTGCTAGTGAACCAATCACAAACATTTCAACAAAATTCAATCAAACGATCAATCTTTGCTCTTCAAGATGATTCCTTACCAAGTCAAGATATCAAATTTCCCCATCACAATAAATTTCATGGCAAGAACTGTAGATTGAATGACTACTTGGTCAGGAGGTCTTTTTGTTGATTTCATTTTGTATATCAATGGCTACCTCTATAAGTTTGCCTTGATCATTAATATTTTGGTGACACTTGAATGGATTACATTTACTACACATTTCATTTGCAATATGATTTATTTTATTGATTCTTTGGCACATCAATGTCAATTTTTGAGTTATGGTTATGCATTGCTCATTGGGGGCAACGGGTTAGCACACTTTCCACCAAGATCCCTAAAAAGACTTTGGGTGTGCCTAGACCTTTCCAGTGTGTATATGCCATTTGTTCCATCGTAGCTATGAAATCTACATTGTGTTTGAGAGTATAGTTTGTGCAAAGGAACCTTGTCATCTATGCTACTATAGCATCTGATACATAACTCCTTTTGCAAAATCAAACTAGGGTGTGCTCTCCCATATGAACATAATAAATTTATTTAATTAAATATGTTCACTTACCTAATGTATTTGAATTCAATTTAAATACTTACCCCTAATGTATTATATTTATTTAATACAAAGTGCTCCATAAATCCTCTTTTAAATAAATTCCAATTTATTTAAATCCCTTCACTTTATTAAATTCTCTAATACTATGATTAAATTAAGTCCCATCTATTTTAATCCTAATCCCATCTAAAACCTAACCTACCACACATTACTATCATTTTCCTAAGCCTCCCCACTAGCTAATCCCACTTTATTATCCTAAATACCCTCATAAACATATTTTAGCCCCTAAGTGGTTGCTCACACATGTGTGAGAAACTCAAAGTCCAAGGAGACCCCTTTCATTAATTTCTCCAAAAGGAATCTTACATCTTTGTCCCCCACTCCTTTCCCTAAGGTTTCTCACATGTGTGAGCAAATCTTGAGCCACTCAAATCATAAAGGCTCTTTTTGACTTTTGCATGGCTTGTCCTTTAGCCCATGTGTCTCCCTTATGGCACCTATGTGGATACCACATAGATGCCACCTCCTCAAAGTCTCCCTAAAGCCTATAAATAGAGCCCTTGTCTCAAGCATTATTCATCTCCTCCAGATGCATTGTTATCATGCTAGTTTATGCTTAGAGATTTCTAGTGATTTTAGAGATTTCTAGTGATTTTAGAGATTTTTAGTACTAGTTAACCCTTGCGCAATTGTTTATTTCTTATATTTCTTTGCATATTCATGGTAGAGTTGTACTCTTAGATTTATTTCTTGCATCCACCTCCATTTCCTAGAATTCTTTTAAGAATGGCTTCTTCCATAGCCTCCTCTTGAAGCATCCCTTACTCATATAGAATAGATTCATTCATATTTTCATCATCTTGGGATTCATCATAGTTGTGTTTAAGGAGAGCACATCCACATCCCTTAATCTTGAATGCACCAACAAGGTCTCATTTGGGTGCCCTTGTTGAGCTACTACAAGGTTGCATAGGATTCTTATCATTGGTTGTATTAGTTGTAAAACTCAAGTAGTTAGTAGTTATTTTGATTCCATTTTTTATATATGCACATGCTACTAATGTTTTCTTGTTTATGCATGCTCCCAATAGATTAGGTTTTTCACATATACAATCTTTCCATTAGAAGATGCACACAAAAGACCCCCAAATATATATTTAATCGTAAGCATGAAAGAATTTTAAAGAAAAAAAATAACATTCATAAATTCTAGGTAAAGATATTTGCACATATTAAGGCTACACAATAGAATCCTGACTCTTGTTTAGACTATGCGATAGAATTGTAATTGTTGTTTACTCTCACAAGATTTTTTTGGTTATATTTTTACACGTGAAGGTACTTCAATGTCTTTAGCGCTAGTATATAGTAATCCAACTAGTTGGTGTTGTGTTTGAACACACAAGCTAATGTTGTTGCTTTTTTTGTAATCAACATTGTTATATAACCGTGGTAGCTCTTTAGGGTAGTTCTTTGTCATTTATTGACTTGTTTATGTTGTTGCTTCATATTGGAAAAAAAATCCCAAAATAATTAGCGGGTGCTGGCATAAAAATCCTCTCATGCATTCTATTTGATAAGTGGACATTAGTTATTACTAATCACAAATTATTGTTAGATTTATTTATTCTGGTCGTAAATTGCCTCATCATGTTTATCAAACTCACAACATCTTGTTTGAGTTTGATTTAATCTTGTTAGCTTTTAGATAAGGGATCTATATCTCGATCCTCTCTTGGCATATGTAGGTGAAACTAATCAAGTCCCTTGTGGAGAACATTGTAGTAGATATCTCCTTTAATCAACTTGGTGGTTTTGTGTACTATATGTTTTCTAGAGGAGGTGTGGACAAGATGGTACCATTCTTTTCATTATTAGATTATGTTGTTACAAAAGGACAACCTTTTCAACTTTAAATATGCCTAAACTACTCCAACAAGAAGAATCTATAAAATATTAACAGGATTCAATTTTTTTAAGTAGATAATTTGATAGGGTAGAATTATTTATTTAAGTGAAACATCATCCTTGTCAAGGCTTGGTGCTATTATGAAAGTTGTATTGTGGGTGCCCATCATGGGCTTATTTCTACGTATGCCTTGGAGATGTTGCTCTTGTATATATTTCATGTGTTTAATAAATCTTGTAGTGAGCCCCTAGAGGTAATGTTGCTTATCAAACTTCTCATGATAATAATTTTGTATGACAATATCAAGTAGCCTATTAGTTTATATAATTGGAAATTGTTGTAACTCACACTGATTAATTTGAAATATACATGTTTTGTATCATTTTTTAGTCTTTTTCAACAACTTTGATTGGGATAACTACCATGTTAGTTTGTGGGGTCCAATACCTCTTTCTTCACTACCAGTTCAGTTCAAAATGCTCAAAGGTGGTTGGCAAGACAATTTCTTACATTTAATAATTGTAATCAATTTGTAGGCCTGCTCGAAATGTCTCAACTATAGATTCTTTAATCCCATACACTTTTTGCAAGGACAATTACATTTATCAACTTTTCTTAAAAAATAAGACCATAATCTAGCAATTGTCTCATTATTTTGTTCTGGGTTCATATTGTTAGGCATAGTCTTTCTTCACAAGTAAATATTTGGACTATAAATATACAAAATGTAAACATACAAGCATTAGTAGTATCTTGTATATAATCGACAATAATAAAATATTATAAGATTATACAAGATTTACAAATACACACATAAATCATGCTCACAAGATTAGGCCAACCAATTTGCACATTCCTTCCCAAATCATCTTTCCTAACATCTTTCCTCCACCATAATTTGGACTTAGTATTTTCATGTGATTAAGGAAATTTTTATTCTCTAATACCATGCACATGTGTGCACGTGATCACACACACACACATGCTAGCAATAATAGTTTTCCTAGATCTAAGGACTCTGCATGCATATAAAGTTGAATATTTCAACCGTAAAAGCTAATAGATCATAATATTTGTATGGATGTAACAAAGTTGATTTTATCTATTTGATAATCTAAATTTATTATAGTTGTCTGAACATATTTGTACTTTGTCAATACAAATTAATGGATGATGGAAAGAGTATCTATTAGCCCATTTATTTCCTTCTATTAAATACAACTAAGACTATCTTAAGGGAGCTCACTTGAGCTATATCTCCATCTTATTTCCTTTTATGCATTATAGTTTAGTGATTGATAATGTAAGTGTGTTTTATTCCTTTTATAGAATATGTTGAAGATTGTTGTATAAGTTATAAGACTCTGTTCTTGTGATTTTGGATAGTGTCAGTGGACTAGCTAATATAGATATTTATTTATTTTTTCTAGTGTTTGAATTTATTTAAAACACCATAGTGAAAGAGTTATTTTAGAATCATGTTTTGTTCAAGTAGATTAGGTATAGCTTTAGAATATTAATAAATAGTTTCTTGTTGTGTTCCTTTGAATAATTGGATTGAATTTTAAATATAATGGTGATGCATGGACTGTACCAACCCATCTCAAGTATATGAATCCAATTTGATAAAATATGAACCATTTCCCATAAAGGTTACTCCAATATAGCATTTACTTGGAGAATTTAAGCTTATAGTCTATTTTATCAAGAATGGTTACTGTAACTCTACATTTTTTGTTTCATTGCCAAGGATGGTGTTAAATCATCATTTATTTTCATTGATTTTTCTTGTTTTAAGTGTAGTTATATTTCTTTATAGAATAGATTTAGGAGTGATATTAGAATATGTTCTTGTGGAACTCCAATTGAAGTTAGGTCTTTAGAAGATAAAAGAAATAATTAGGAAAATGATGCCACTATTCAAAACAAAGAAGAGGTCAACTAGAATAATATCATATATGATACTAAATCTATTGAAGAGGAAACAATAAGAAACTTAATAAATTCTTGAAGTTAGAACAAGAAGATGTAGTGCAAATTGATTACGTGCAACTAGAGAAAGAGAAATAAAAAGAAGATGAAGAAGAGAAACAACTCACTAAGGTTGCTCATGTTGATTTTGATTGGGATGTTTGAGGCATACACATTATTGTTGATGAGAAGGAAACCCAACATTTGTTTTCTACATATTTTCTCTCCTCCAATCATTTTTATTTCTTCTCTTTTTTCCATAAAAGTGAAATTTGACTTTTGCATCTTTTGCCGCTTACCCTATGTATCTCCTATGTGGCTCTTATGTGGATGTCATATCATTCCTTCTTGAAGCTTCCTAAACCCTACCTAACCTATTTTTTTTCCTCTTTAAATTTCTATAAAAAGGAGGCTTCATTCCTCATTTCAAAACTTAGCATTCATATTGTTGGAGCAATATTAACACTTTGAGCTCTTTAGCATCCTTAGCATTTTCATTTCACACTTGTTGCATTTTCATTCATAACTTAGATTTCATTTCTTACATGGTAGCTTAGATTTGATTTGATTTCATATCTTAGTTTGAATCTTGCTTTTTCATTCTTAATTTAACTTTCATTTGAATCTAGTTTGGCAATCTCTTGAATTTGCATTCTTTAGAATAGATCTTACACTATCATTCTGTGAAGATTTAGGGCAAGTTATTCATACTTGTTTCTTTAATACATTCACTCATCCATCTTAGCTTTCATTTTATACTTTATTTTATCTTAGGTTTGAATTTTTTGATTTGGAGCTAACATCTACAAGCAGTCACTCTTGGAGCACAACAAATAATGAAAACACAATCAGTCTGGGAGCAAAGGACTAACATGTGATATTTGTAGCTAATTTTTTTTTTGAAAGATAGCCTTGCTATATCTAGTTGGCCATGGAACCCTATCCGCGTGAACGGACAAGAATGTTGCCCAAAAATGAGCTCTAAAATACCAAATGGAGCTATGAAAGACAAAAATGTAGAGGTGATATATGGAGTGTATACCTTTTTAAGAGCAAAAACAAAATGTTGCCCAAAAATGTGTCAAAATGTCAATGTGGAATAACCTGCATGCAAATTATTCAAGGCAAATGTTAAGGTAAATTGTAAATGTGCTCAATGGTCTTATGAAAATCAATGGTCTTCAAAAGCAAACTCACCTCAATTAGCTCTTGTGCATGCAAACCTCCAAACCTCTTGGCCACAATACCCAAATAATGAAATGATCTTGAACCTTTTTTTCTTTTTTCTTTTTTTATTTATGAGCCCGATTTGGTCAAATTTTTGACCAAATCGAACTCATAAACATTAAAATCCTCATCTAGTCAAAATTTCAACCAAATCAGGCTCATAAACAAAAAATAAAATGAATTTAACAAGCCAAACAAGGCCTTGATCAAAATTAAAGGTTGAAAATTGACCTAAAATGTATTATTGATAAGGCTAATACAACATATAGTATAGCCTACGATGAATCATCTGAAGTAACAAAATTGATCCCAAAACCTAAAATAACCAAGATTTCTACTAAAATGTAAAAATGCAAAAGAAGAAGAAGAATAAGAATGTGCTAGGAGAAAAATGTGGAAAAATAATCTACATCAATGGAAAGAGCTCTGAAAGACCTTTCCAACAATATAAAGAATTCTCAAATAAGAGATTGGATGCTCAAGGTATGTCTCCTAGAGTGTAAAAGACAAATCTTGAATATGGCAACAAAAAATACCATTCAAAAAACATCAAAATTGAAAATTACCTGCATAGTTACACCAATATGATGGGCTCAAAACTAGCCTTCTGGTGATATCTCATTTGCCAAAAATGGAGTCCAAATGAGCATGATATGGCAAAAAGAAACATATAGCTCCAAACTAAGATGGAAGGACTTGTAGGGTCACTGATATAAACAATGGTGGCAGCAAGTGGCGAGCCCAAATTTGATTGTTAAATGGTTGTCAAGGGAAAAAAGACCCAAAAAATTAACTAATTGCCAGAAAATATTGGTATGGCAGAAAACATGCCAAAATTTTTCATTGTGACCACGAAGTATGTCGGAGATGAAAAAATAATCTGGTGGCAATAAAAAGTCACATGTTCTAAAATATTCTCTAGAATATCATAAAAAAATTCCAAGAAAATTACCATTTGGGAACTACATGTAGAGGGCCCAAAAATCATCTAGAGAAAGCCCTAGAAATTGCCAAAAATGCATGGCAAAAAAAACTTGTATAGATTCATGAAATTGAGTAATGTATTGGTTAACTGTTAATGGAAAATATCAACAAGGCTTGTTGCATAGGAAGTACCCATAACATTCCCATCCAAAGTGTAGTTGATGTCAGCATGTACCAAGGAAGGATGAAGGAGTGGGCACCCAAAAAGGTGCACGGGACCATTCTCTATTTCCAATGACTGCACATTAAGGCTAAGGAATGAGAAGATTTTTGGCAAAGAGCCAATATTCCCACAAAAAAAAACCATGTGGGGTTTGGCATCAAATTTGTATCACCAAAAGGAAGTGCACTCAAACTAGAAGAATGACAAGTCCAAGTAAAAAACAAAAGCCATGAAATCGTGCAAGTAAGTGCATACCCTAACGTGGCATGAGGATAGGCCTCAATTGTTGAGACCCATTTTCATTTGTAGTTCTTATGCTTCCTTGGTTTGATGGAGTGGTCTATGTATTCAATATTTTTTCCTATGTACTAGATGGACGAAGTGGCTAGGTACCTATGCATTTTGGTGAGATGGATCATTTTCCATATAGACATTCTTCTTTTCATTCCTACTTTGGATGCAACCTTTCATGTTGGATTGACCATCTCTTTAGGCTTTGGTATTTCATGTCATATGTATCTTTGAGTTTAGTTGTTTGTCTTTATGTGCCTCTTGATTTGAGTAGTATCTTTTGATGAAACTCATGCAGATTATAGTCTTCTCTACCTGATCAAGTTATATTTTAGTGAAGTTTCTTTAGATCGTCAATTACTTTTGATAAAGTTTTGCAACTTCTACATGCTTTCGTGTTGTTCTTCATGATCATCTTTTTGTTCCTATCTTCTAGGAAATTCTCTAGTTTGGAGGCTTCTTCAATCCTTCGCCAGTCTGTCAACATACTTTCCATCTCTTCTTGGAGTAGGGATTTTCCTATGTGGGTTTTTCTATTTCTCCTCTATACAAAGATTTGGTTGTGCTTGGGTACTTTATTAGGTCTTGTTGTTGGGACCCAATTTTGATTTCGGTAGTAGTTTCTAGGTTTTAAGCTACTCCCTAAGTTTATCTTAGGGGGTGGGGTTGTTAGAGTAATAAGGTGTTTTCTTATGAACTCTATTTTACTTAACCTAAACTTTAGACATTTAATAATAATTATTTTTATTAATTATTATCATGTGACTTAGGTTTTACCTTTTAGGGTTTTGATCTCCTTTATAAGGATTACTCTCTTTGTAATATATTAATTCACAACCACACTTTTTGATTAATATAAATTTCTCTTTTGGCCCATTAATAGGCTTGTTGGGGTTAATCCAACTTCAAAGAGGGTAAAGACGGTATAGACACCTCCAAAGGATGGTTGGATTAAAATTAAATTTGACAGGGCAACTAGGGGTAACCCAGGTGTTTCAGGGTGTGGGTGTATTGCAAGAGACCACAAGGATAACATACTCATGTTTGCAACCAAATGCTTGCAGGATGGAACAAATAATACTACAAAATGTTTTGTAGCTAGGGAGGCTCTAGGCTTAGGAGAAAAATTTGGCTATAAACGAATACATCTGGAAGGTGACTCGGAGATCATCATAAATGGCATTAAGAGAGGAAAGATGGAGGCATGGCACCTGGATCAAAGTATACAACAAATCAAAGAATTGCTTCTAGATTTCAACGATTTTAAGGTTTTACATTCATTTTGGGAAGCGAAAAAAGTGGAAAATTTGCTAGCCAATTTAGGTGCCAATTCAGTATTGGGTCCACAATATGAAATCTTTTAGGACTTTCGTCACCTTGGATTTTAATAAAGAGAGCATATTTTTTGGTCTCTAGACATAATAATTTGCTCATGATAATTAAAATTGGAGGTTTTAAGGGAAAGGCATCATGAGTCTAACTTCTAATGACATTAAATCATTCCATGGGAAGCAAAGATTTCCAATCTACTAATGTATCCCTCACACGTGTCAAATTGAGTGTTGGTTTACTTTGGTACTTTGATTCAAGGCAGATATATTCAGGCTGAAGGTAGGTCAAGTTCTTTTGTTTTTCAATGAGATAGAAATGGAGGCAAACTTCGCTCTCAGCTCATATTCTCAGATACAGATCTATGAAGACCAAATTTCCACATGACGTCTTAAACATATTTTTTCTTTTTATGCCCTGGCCTTTTTGGAGGGTGTATAACAAATGCTAGGGCTAGAATATCTAGACACATTCTGGAAAAGGAGATCAAATCTTGATGCAGTGTCACTGTTTCTTATGCTCGCATTGATGGTGGGGGAATTGCAAGAAGAGGTCCATTGGGTTGTGGTTGCATGTGTGGAAAGGTAGTGGCTCCTAGGGTTAGAGGACAAAATTGAGAGAGTTGTACTAGGTGTTGGAAATAAGATGGGTACTAAGCTTTGGAGGCTAATTGGTGGAGGTGACTCTTCTATTCAAACATTGGTGGTGTGGTTGTCCTCAAATCTGCAAGGAGTTCATATTCCCAAAGTAGAACAAGGGTCAAAAATGATAGTGGAGTTCCTAGTTGAGCATATTTGGATGTCGAAGGAGCATGAACAAGGCTTTATGAAGGACATGCCAAGGAAGAGCATGCTTGCTCCTGAACAACATATTTTCCACTAGATTGTGAAGAAATGCCACCTTGAGGAGGGCACGTCCACAACACAAGGAGTCTAGTTTGATGACTCATTGCTAGTCAAAGAAGGCGAGGGAAGTGGAAAGTGCCACTAGGGGAGATAGGGGAATTCATTGATGGATGACCATTCAACTCCAACTTTCACTTGTGAGGAAGTGGTGTAATGGTTCAAGGAGTAACAAATAACAGAGATGGTTGTGGCTCTATTTTTCTTATTTTGATTGGGTTAGTGCTTAGGATGGATGGTTTTGTCTTCATCAGAGTATTCATACTCTAAAATTTTGTTGTCTAATGGCATATGCATAGGCAGGGAAAGGGTAGTATAGGCTGAAAGGCTTATAGCCATACCATTACAATGTATCTCTTTTTATCAATATAATACAAATATTATCTATCAAAAAAAAAATTCCCTTTTTTCTCATCAAGAATGTCTCCTATGTGGATCTACAAATTCCATCCTCCATAGCTTTGCTCCTCTCTTTCTTTGACAAGCATTTTCATAAAGTGATTCTTGGGATTTGTGTGATTGAGCTTTCATCAACTTTAACAAGGATTTAATAATATTATTTATTGATGTACATTTACATCCATGGCTCCATGATGTGATTATGGTAGATCCATAACAACTTGTGGAGACTATCCTACATTTACACACTAAACTCAATAACTACAACATATAAGGCAAAATCCTTAGTGACAAGGGTTTTTATAGGTAAGGTGAATACTTATATTTATCTTGTTTCATTTACATACATTTGCATTTTCAATTTAAGGTTGATTCCTCAATCTAGGGCTTGACCAAGGTGAGCTCTCATTGACCCAACAACAAAAACCTCATTTTTATGTATGTGTGTAGGAGCAGGATAGCAAAATTACAGTTGCAGATATGGAATTAAATCCCTAAAATCTTTCTAATGAATTTGGGTTGACCTTGTTATAATGCCCCAGGAAGATGGTAACATCACATAAATCCTTTCAAAAGGATTTCCACTAATCAACGTGTTTTCTGAGCCTTGGTCAAAAAAATTAGTTTCTAGGTTTTTCTTTTTGTATAGGGATCTATATTTACATTTTACATTACAGGTTTGGCTTTGCACTTTCCAAATAGAAAACACAACTTCATGTGCATAATTCAAGTTGGGACTTCTTTGTTTCATTTTAATTCATAATTTTAGCATAAATTTGTATCTTAATTAAGCTGATCGTATACACTTAGCATCTAAATTTACATTACTTAGTCAATTAGTTCAATTTTGCTTGCACATTATGAAACACAGGTTAAAGAGAGTATTTCCTTGTAGTGCTTTCCTTTTTACAATTCAAATTTAGTATTGACATCCCTTCCTTCATTTGGGCCTCACTAATCTAATCTGGATTCAAGAGGGCATCATATTTGGAGATTCTCCCTTTCCTTACACACATATTTGAATGCTTTAGTGTGTCAAGTGGAGGCCTACATCCTATCAAAGTGCTTTCATTTCACCCCTAAATATTTTGGTGAACTTTACTTGTCCCCCTTTCTTTTTGGAGTTCAATTATTTATTCAAGGTATTTTCCTTCTTTTGGTGAACCCTTACATTTCTTCTTTGATATTGGAGTTAGATTTACCTATCTTTTGTGTGTGGTTAGATCTCTCTTTTTATTCTCTTTCTTATATTTGTGTGGTTAGATCTTATTAGAGTTTCCTTTTGTGATCTCTCTTTTTACAAACTTAATTATACTTAGTTGAACCTATAGCATTCCTATTAGGATAATTCGTAGACTCACGGGCTCCTTTGATCATGATTCCTCCTTTCTCCCTAGGAATCATGATGACACTAATATCTTGATAAAGATCTCAATCTTATAATGAAGCATAACTCTTCTCACTCATCCCATGGGATGAAACTTTAAGAGTTCCTCCTTCGCATGTTGATACACTCTCTGGTGAGTTTGATAAATTAGAAACTCGACTTGTTCAAGAACATCAAAATCTTGATAGTGTTGTTGTTATTAAGGCTATTAAGAATCTTGTTATTAATGATGACAATAACATCTCTATTTTGCATGGTATATCTCACCATATTAATACTCATGCTAAGCCTTTGACGGATTGTGCTCAAGATACCCTCCTCCTTCCACAACTGTTGAACCTTCTATTCTAATTTCCACTACTCTTTCTATCATTCCTACATATTCTCCACCTCTTATGATGAATTCTATACAAGTCTCCACTCCTCTAAGTGTTGTTCTTCCTACACTTCATGTCAATGTTCCTCCTATCTCTGTACCTTATTCCTTACCTTCATATAATGTAGTTCCTTTTACATATTCCAATCATTTACCAATTCCTTTGAATCCTTTGCTAACATCTTTGCATCTTCCTTTAGATTCCTACTAACATGTCTATGCCTGCTATCACATCTTTTGATCCCACTGTTTGTATCTTGGTTCAAATCACCATTGCATTGCAACAAGAAGTGGCTCAATTCATTCAATCTAAGTACAAAATTCCTACATGTGACATTTCTAATCTCCTTTCCTTAGATATCCTTCAAGTTGTTAAACCACAACATGTTGAGGTCCCTCATTTTGGACTTATGATGGTAAGTGCGATCCTATGGTTCATGTTAGGACTTTCCAAACTATATGTAGCAATTTTTCTCACAACTATAGGCTTTTGGCTAAGTTGTTCTCGTGAACCTATAGGGATAGAGCCTTGCAATGGTAGTTATCTCTACCTCCTTATTCTATTGATTTTTTTCAAATACTTGTCAATGCTTTCATTCAATAATTTCAAAATAACATTGGCCATTGTATTTTTTTGATTGATTTAGTGCATTGCAAACAAAATATTAAAGAAATAATATTATTTTTATTGGTAGATTTAAATAATTGTATGTTCAAATTTCTTGTCCTATGACTAATCATGATATTCAATGTATCTGTACTTCTCATTTATAGAGAATATATCTTATTTTCATATCTTTCTATAGTGCTTCACCATTACTAGTTACAAGTGAGACAATTTGAGAGCTCTACTCTGATAGCTCCTATTTCTAGTGATAAGAGTGATGCCACCAATAATCAAAATAAGTTTTCTAAAGCTAAGAACCTCATCAAAATCAAGTTAACTAACACAATTTATGATTAAGTGGCTACTACATCAAAAGGTACGACTACTTTTTCCATTGTGTATTATCCTAATCACAAGTATGCTCAATTATCTGAACCTTTACCCGAGATGATGACTAAATTGATTAATGTTGGAATTCTTAAGCTTCCTCCTATCTATCCTATTGACACTAGAAAACTAATGCCTAAGTCATATGATTGAAATGCTTTTTGTCGGTATCATTTTCAACTAGGTCGTGATACTCAAAGTTGTTATACTTTGAAGAATGTCATTCAAGAACTTATTGATTCTAATGTTATATATGTTGGAAATGTAAGAGGAGAAACTTAGAGGGGAGGGGTGAATCAGTTACCACAAAGACAAATCCTTGTCTCTTAGATGTTAATGCAATCTTCCACTTATCATACCATACTATATAGCTCGATTAACACTAGAATATAACTGATGCTTGATTAACAAAACAATCTTAAGATTTATTAATCTATTTTATCCTTTAATGACTTAGTTGTATAAAATGAAAGCATAAGTAAATAACATGAACATATATGACACCAAAATTTAATGTGGAAATCCATTTTGGGAAAAAACCACCTTGCAACTGGTCATAATAATTTTCACTCTTCTAAAGTAAGCCCTATTAGGAGACAACCTTGTTAAGGGTTACAAAACATACTGTTAAGTATGACCTTGTTAGAGGATTTAGTTCACCCTATTAGGAGTGGTATGGTTAGAGGTCTTCAAACACTTCAATCTAGAAATGTCACCTTGTTAGAGGATTTACAAAATGATTGTTAAGTCAACTTTTTAAAGAGATTTCTTTATTGCTACAATGGTTAGAAAGAAACAACAATTTGACCTGATTTAAGAAGAAACTTTCTTTGTTGATTTAGATCTCTATTTTGGAATGACCTCTAGATCCTTCCTAATCAGATGTTTCTTTGCATCTTAACTTTCACACTTTTAAGCTTTGTGTTATCTCTATTCTAGCTTGACCTCTAGATCCTTCCTGATCAGATGTTTCTTTACAGCTTAACTTTCACAATTTCTTGCTCTGCCTTGCCTACACTCACATATCCATCTCTTTTATATTCATCTTGATACCCATCTTGTCCTCACAAATTGACCTTTCTTATATATCATAAGATAGAAAAAGTCGGCTTGAGAACCCTTTCAAAACAATAATAAACATCCAAATAGTCGGCCTTAATTATTAAAACATTTTGTAAATTAATTTTTTTGTCACTTGATCAACACCAGAATTGAACACTCAATTGATACTGTGACTTCTTCATTTCCCGACCACTCGGTCAATACTGAACTCTTTCAATGTCTGAAGACTCAGTCAATATTGTGTTCTTTCAATGCCTGACCACTCAGTCAATATTGCAAGCAGGAATCCTTCCATTAACCAACTGTTCGGTTAATACTGGAAAGTCTTCATTACTCGACTGCTCGATCAATAATAAGATATACAAGGTTAATACTACAAACTCTATATTGCTCGGTTGATACTAACATTTGTGTAAACATCAATGAAAATATACAATTGAATAATTGATTCTAACAAACTCCCTCTTTTGCGTTGATGGCAACACAACATGTCAACATAAATTGATAAAACTATGAGCAATTATATAGTATTCTTAGTTTCATTCATATTCTCATCCATACTAGCTCCCTCTGAGATTCTTCTTGGATTTGTCTCTACTACTTTCTTATTAATGCCATTTTATCCCTCTTAGTTGTAGATTCCATCATCAAGACTTTCCCTCAATCTCATTAATACTGAGTTTTTTACAAATTTCCATAACACTCTTCCATCTTGACACTAAGGAATCCTTCCATTAACCAACTGTTCAGTTAATATTGGAAAGTCTTCATTACTCGACTGCTCGATCAATAATAAGATATACAAGGTTAATACTGCAAACTCTATATTGCTCGATTGATACTGACATTTGTGTAAACATCAATGAAAATATACAATTGAATAATTGATTCTAACAAACTCCCTCTTTTGCGTTGATGGCAACACAACATGTCAACATAAATTGATAAAACTATGAGCAATTATATAGTATCCTTAGTTTCATTCTTATTCTCATCCATACTAGCTCCCTCTAAGATTCTTCTTGGATTTGTCTCTACTACTTTCCTATTACTATCATTTTATCCCTCTTAGTTGTAGATTCTATCATCAAGACTTTCCCTCAATCTCATTAATACTGAGCTTTTTACAAACTTCCATAACACTCTTCCATGTTGACACTAAAATCTCCCTCTTTGACATCAATTGCCAAAGGATACAAACATCTGAAATTATAATTTACCTTATGTACTGATTCATATGCAATATGCTTTGTATTTCACTACATCAAATTGATTGATATTCAATAAAGCTTGGTTGATGCCTCACCATCTTTTGCTTTAGTGAGCATCGAAGAGGGGAATAAACCCTATCTTACCTCTTAGATATATGGATGCATCCTTAGGTAAAGCTTTGGTGAATATATCTACTATCTGCTCCTTGGTGTTCACATATTCCAATCTCACCTCATTTTCTTGAACCAATTTCCTTAGGAAATGATATTTGATTGCAATGTGTTTTGTCTTTGAGTGCATCACTGGATTTTTGGATATATTGCTTGCACTTGTGTTATCACAATAGTTAAGCATTGGTTCCTTGATTTCTTTGTTCATTCTTGACATAGACTATTTGATCCATATTATGTTTAAACAATTAACTACTGCAACAACATACTCTATTTTATCTGTAGATTGAGAAATACAAATTTGCTTCTTACTTGTCCAAGGCACTAGCCTTCCCAAGAAAGAATGCTCCTCCACTAGTACTTTTTATGCCATCCTTATTTCTTGCCCAATATGCATCAGTGAAGGCTCTTAATTCAAGATTTCCTCCTTTCTTATACCATAACCCATAGTCTTCAATTCCTTTTACATATCTCAAAATTCTTTTGATTTCCATCGTGTGATTTTCTATAGGATTAATAGAAAATATTGCAACTATGAAAATTACCAAGTCAATATCAGATCTTGTGTGAATCACATACTAGTTTCCCAATCATTGATCTATAAGTAGTTTGGTTTACATCTTTTGAATCATCATTCTTTAAGATCCTATGTCTAGTAAACATAGGTATACCAACTATTTTGGAATCTTCCATTCAAAATACTTTTAATGTTTCCTGATGTATTTTGATTGAGTGATAAATATCCCATCCTTCACCTGATTAACTTGTAGACCCAAAAATAATTTGATTTCTCCAAACATAGACATTTCAAATTATTTCCTCATTTCTTTAGAGAATGATTTACATAAGTTATCATATCCTGTAAATAAGATATCATCTACAAATATTTTTGTAAGCAATATCTTGTCTCGAGGTCCTTCATATACAAATTGCTATTATCATTTGTCTTCTCGAAACAATTTTTTACTAGATATCCATGAAGTCTTTCATACCGTGCTCTTGGGGCTAGCTTTAATCCATATAGAGATTTATGAAGTTTACATACCATGTCTCTTTGGCTTGGATCTATGACACCTTCAGACTGATCAATATAGACTTCTACCTCTAAGACTCCATTCAAGAAAGTTGATTCGACATCCATTTGATATATTTTGAATCCCTATTGTGTTACATATGCTAGAAATGTTCTAACTCCTTAAAGTATTGCAATAAGGGAAAATGTTTCCCCATAACAAATACCTTCTTCTTGAGCATAACCTTTGCAGACAAGTCTTGCCTTGTTTCTTGTTACTTCACCTTTCTCACTCATTTTATTTTTGAATATTCATTTTGTACCAATCACATTTTTATCCTTTGGTCTAGGAACAAGAGACCAAGTTTTATTCTTTTCTATTTTCTCAATCTCTTCATTCATTGCTTCTATCCAACTTTCATCTTCTAAATCATCTTTTACAAATCTAGGTTCAACTTCACTAAGTAAACATGTACCTTTTAGTTTGTTCCTTGTCAATATGCCTTTTGTCTCTCCTCCAATTATTTGATCATGTGCATGATGCCTCTTGACATATTTGGAAAGCCTTGGATCTTTCTTTCTTTGCTCAAAACTTGGTTCACTTGGTTCTTCAAGATCTTCATCTTGATGCTTGAGTTCCTCTAGTTGAACTTGATGTAACTTGAGTAGTACTTCCTATGACTCAAGTTGCACTGCCTGGGGTTACAACTCAGATTGAAATAACTATGACTTGAGTGCCTTTGTTTGTAACTTGGGTTGAACTACCAGTGAATTGCTAGGTGCACTTAGTTGTTGACTAGTTTCAACCTTCTGAGGTAAGGTTTTGCGTTCTTCATAATACACAAACCTTTTGTAATCTTCCAGCTCTTTGTTGCTTTGTTCTTCACTTCTTTCTACAAACTCATCAATTTTCACATGTGCAATTTCTATGACTTTGTGAGTAGAAAGATTCATACATTTGTGTGCCTTGCTTTTATTTGAGTACCCTAAGAGTATTCCTTCATCACTTTTTGCATCAAGCTTTCATTTTCTTACATCTTTTAAGATATAACATTTACTTCCAAACACTCTAATATAGCAAATATCAGGCTTATATGCATACCATAATTTATAAGGTGTTTTATTTATACCCTTCTTCAATTGAACTCAGTTTAGTGTGTGAACTGTTGTGTTGATTGCTTCTCTCCAATATTTTGGTGCTATACTCTTCTATGATAATAATGTTCTCACACATTCCATGATGGATTTGTTCCTTCTCTTTGTTATTCCATTATGTCATGGAGTTTTGGGTGTTGATACATGTCTTTTGATTTCTCTTTCATCGTAGAACTCATTGAATTCATTGAGATGAATTCTCCTCAATCTAATCTTAGGTATTTTAGATTTTTCTTTGATTCTTTCTCAACTCTAGCCAAATACCATTTAAACTTTTGAAAAGCATTGGACTTATATTTTAAAAATGTTACAATCATCATTCTATAATAATTATCAACAAATAGAATGAAATATATATCTCCACAGTAGCTTTTCTAGACCAAATTGGCCTACAAAGATCTGTGTGAACTAGTTAGAAAACTTCTTTTACTATTAAGTCAACTCTGTTAAGAGATTTATTTACTACTATAATGGTTAGAAAGCAACAAAAATTTGACCTAATTTAAGAAACAACTTTCATTATTGATTGAGATCTTTATTATGGCTTGACCTCTGGATCCTTCTTGATTAGATGTTTCTTTTCAACTTAACTTTCACACTTTCCTTCTCTAGCTTACCTTTTCTCACATATCCATATCTTTCATGTTTATCTTGATACCCATCCTGTCCTCAAAACGTGACCTTTCTTATATATCATAAGCTAGGAAAAGTCAGCTTGAAAACCCTCTCAAAACATCAACAAACATCCAAATAGTCAACCTCAATTAATAAAACATTTTTTAATTTCAATCTGTCGTCACTCAGTCAACACTAGAACTGAACACTTAGTTGACACTATGACTTCTTCATTTCCCAACCACTTGGTCAATATTGAACTCTTTCAATGCTCGACCACTCAGTCAATACCACACTCTTTCAATTCCTGTCAATATTGCACTCTTTCAATGCCTGACCACTCACTCAATACTGCAAGTAGGAATCCTTTCATTAACCAATTGCTCAATTAATACTGGAAGATATTTATTACCCAACTACTTGGTTAATACTAAGATATACAAGGTTAATATTGAAAACTCTATATTTCTCGATTAATACTGACATTTGTGTAAACATCAATGACAATATACAATTGAATAATTGATTCCAACAATATCTATTGATGTTGAAGTTAATATTACGAATAAATTTATTGCACCTCCTAATTAGAATTTGTGAATCTACATTAATCCTTTGCCTTCACATCCAACATATTTCATTAATCAACCTTCTTCTTTAACAATAATATTAGTTTGGATGATAAGATAGAAGAATCTAATCATGTGATTAATCATGTTGAGTCTCAACCTCAACCTTTGATTTCATCTCCACCTAAACCTAAACAAACACTTGCTATCATATTTAGTCAATCAGATATGTTTAAGGCACCTAATGGTCCTCTTTACATTACTGCTAGGGTTGCTCATATTCCTTCCCATGGTGTTTTGATTGGTCCTTCTTCTTCTATGAATTTAATCACTAAAGAACATCTTTGTAACAAACGATTTCTTAAAGATACCTATGACACTTCTAGTTTGTGGATTCAAACTTGTAACAATTTTCTTCATCGCCCTCAAGGTTCTATCACTCTTTGAATGTCACTCTTTCTAGTAGTGTTATTTATAATACCTTTTTTCTCATTCCTACTTCCAATCAATTTCAAGTTAATTTTGGTACTCCATGGTTTTCTTCCATGCAAGATGTGGCTTCTCCCATTTATAAGTGCATTAAATTTTCTCATAATGGAAAGAAATGTCACTCTTAACTATTCCCTTTATAAACCTTCACATCCTTGAGATTGTGTTGAGATTATATTTTATTGGCCATCTCTTCCTGAAAAACATAGACTTGCTCTGGTCATACTTATTGCTCTTATCAACAATACAAGGTAGCTAAGATTCTTGAGCTTAACCTTCCTAAGGGTGATCCTCCTGTACATATCTTACCTACCTCATTTGTCTCTTTAACCACCACTTATGAACTTGTCTTACCTTCTTCATCTATTCCTCCAACTATTATTCCTAAACTCGTAGGTTTTCCCTCTTCAAAACCTACAATAGTTGATCCTAATCCTTGTATTCTATTTCACAAGACCATTTATAATCAAAATTCTCTTAAGAATCACAAGAATAATCGATCCCAGAATAAGTATTGTACTCTAGCTTCTTGCACCACATCTTCATCTCAATCTTCACCTTCCTTTGATCAACCCATGCTTGAGCCTTTGGAATAAGCTAATCAAGGTGATGATAAACATGATGATTATGTGTGTATTTTAGATTCTATTAATCTTGATATGGAAGATACTCTTGATGATGAACATGCTACTAGTGACAATGAATATATTGATATGAATTATGATTCACCTAACCTACATTCTTTGTAGCTTACAATCACTTCTAGTGACAAGCACAGTGATTCCCACCAAAGTCCTTGCTTGGATCTATATGTGATTCCTATTGTGTTGGACCTTGTTTCCCTTGCAAGTCGTCATCCTTCTCCTAGCATTTCAAATGGGGCATGGGTGTCACGCTAAATTCTTGAAGTGAAATTCCTTTGGCATGGTGGTCTTTGTGTTTATGTGTTGTGTTTTCCCCTATGTTATGCTTTTTGTTAAATGTTTTGTTTAGATTGCTTTAGACAATCCTTATTGCTCAGTTGGCACGAGACGATAAATTAATCAAACCTGTCATTTGCATTATTGCTTTCATATCTCTCATCTTCTATTGTTTGTACTTGTGCCTTTGTATATTCTTCTTGGTTTCTTATGATATGGTAGTATCAAATCTTTTTGGTCTCCATGTGATTGGCCCAAAGAGACTCTTCTTTGTAACTCTTATGTGTATTTTCCTCCTTTGTGATGTAGTTCTACTTCCTTTGGATAATGATGATATTTCATACTTGATATAATACATATTATCATATGATCATACTAACCCCAAAGTTGGTAGATCCCTTTGTCTTTCCTCTTTATGTTACATGTCCATTTCCCTTGATATGTTCTCTCGCTTGGGTTTATCTCATAGTGGAAATGTTATTCATGGATACATGTATGATTGTGTTAAAGTTGTTTCTATTATTAAGGTGATTTCAATCGCTTTAACGTGGGGGCACAAAATCTACTCATCTTTTTTATTATCACAGGTTAAAGTACCTTAGCCATCTATGCTTGCTATGATTTATGGGTTATCCTCAAATATATGCATTGTTGCTTCATCTCTCTTTCTCTTTCTCCTTTTTCACACTATTAGTTTCCTTTGAACTATCATTTTTTTTTTGGGGAGCTTGGTCTCTTTATATATCTCTCTAAACTACTAATAGTTTGGGAGACTTGATCCTTGCTTTTAATCCTTCTTTCGACTATTAACAGTTTAGAAAGCCTGATATGGTCTTTGATCCCTTAAGGACACACACACATCCTTATGCATGGTTCATTTTTTAATTTTTTTAATTTTTTGTACATGCAGTTCCCTTGAAGTTGGGTCCCTCAATGGATTGAATAGCAAGCCACACACACTTGCTAGACCGTTCAGTTCATCTTCGATGGGTTGACTAGCATGCCACACATAGTTGCTACACCATTCAATGACATCTCCTATAACAACACACCCTTGTTTTTTTATGTGCTTCGTAATAAGGCACACAAAGCTTATTGTGCAAGTAACTACACCCATTTTGTAGGGTTATCTCTCTTATTGTTATTTTGGATATGATGAAGAAGCAAGTCTCTTGGGAGTTTGGTGATTTATTTATTTGTCTCCTAAGCCATGATAAGAATAACTCTTTGATTTTGATCTACTTTATCATGAGTTTGGGGAAACTCATACTCCCACTAAAGTGGGGGCTAAATCTATCATCTTAAAATGGACATGCCCATCTTTTAAGACCCTTCAACATTCACCTCATAGTGACTTCTTGGACCATGGATGAATTTGTGCTTGATGTCCTCTTTCCCCTATTTTCTTCCACCTTTTCTTGAGTCTATATGCATTCCCTCTAATCTTTCTAAGGTGTGTCTCTTCCCTTCCTTGGGAATAGGTCAACCTGTTCTATAAGAGGTAGACACCAAGTAGAGCTATTCTAGAATAGGTCAACCCAAGTCAACCTCTTCCTCAATGATTATGAAGCTCAAGGTTCCAAATAATTAACTCTTCTCTCTGACTAATTTGTATTATTTTCCTAACCAAAACCTAGTATAGAAGGAGGTTTGAAGGATTAATTTTACAACCATGATCTAATCTTCAACTTACATGCTACACTTAGACTTTTAATTCAAGGATTTTAAGGCATTCAAGTACTCAAGCAAACGAGTTTTCATTAAGCATTCTTTGTAAACATTTACTCTTCAAGATCTAGCGTATTGTTTGACATCAAGGGAGGAGATCTACATTGAGTAATTCAACATCTTCTTCATTGACAAACATTTACACCCATGTCTCCACGATGTGATTATGGTAGATCCATTGCAACTTGTAGAGATTATCCTACATTTACATACTGAATTTAACATCTACAACATACAACAAGACATAATACTTATTGACAAGGGTTTTGAAAAGCAACGTGAATACTTACATTTATCTTGTTTTATTTATATACATTTACTTTTTCAATTCTAGATTAATTCCTCAATCTAGGGTTTGACCAAGGCAAGCCCTCATCCACCCAACAACAAAAGCCTCAATTTTATGTGTGCAGGAGTAGGATAGCAAAATTATGGTTGCAGATTTGGAAATAACTCCTCGAAAGATTTCCAATGAATTTAGGTTGACCTTTTTACAATACACTAGGAAGACAGTGACATCACATAAATCCTTTCGGAAGAATTTTTACCAAGTCAACCTATTCTCTAAGCCTTGGTTGAAAAATCAATTTATGGTCTTTTCATTTTGTTAAGGGATCTACATTTAGATTTTTATTTAGAAGTCTAGCTATGCACTTTTCAAAGAAAAAATAAATAAAATTCTCTACATAATTCAAGGTGAACCTTCTATATTTTAATTCAATTCACAATTTTATCATAATTTTGTATCTTAATTGGGCTGATTGTATACACTTAACATCTAGATTTCTTTTACTTAATCAATTAGTTCAATTTCGCATACACATTATCACACATGGGATAAAGAAAGTATTTCATTATAGTGTGATTCTTTTCACAATTAAAATTTAATATTGACATCCCTTCCTTCATTTGGGTCTTGCTAATATAATTTATATTCAAGGAGGGATCATATTTGGAGATTATCGCTTTCCCTATGTTGAAGTTGAGGAAAGCTCAACCCACATCTCCCAATAATCACTTGCATGCAAACACCTATCATAGGAAAAGAGAAGCAAAGCTATAGAGGCTTGAATTAAGAGATCCACAAAAGATGAGACATTCTTGATGTGAAAAAAAGATATTGCAACTATATTCAATGAATGAATATTACAAAGAGATATCACTCCTTATAAAAGGAGATCAAAACCCTAAAGGGTAACTAACCTAAGTTGCATTATAATAGTTAATTAAAAATAATTATTATTATGCCTAATATTAGCTTAAGTAAAATAGAGATAATAAGTGACTTAACGATTAATCAAAATGATTTAATTAATAAGAAAATACCTTATTACTCTAACACCTACCTTAAGATAAACTTAGGGAGTGGCTAAAAACCTAAAATTACTATTGAAAGCAAATGCAAATGGGTCCTGATAAAAAATGCTTGATCAAATACCCAAGTACAAGAGAAATTCTATGTAAAATGGAGAAATAGAAAATCCACATGGGGAAAACCCTACTCCAAGAAGAGATGAAGAACATGAAAAACACCACTAAAGCATAAAGTTGTAAACTCTGTCAAATTGTTGATATAAAGAACCTCCACTAAATAGAACATGACTAGGTAGAGAAGACTATGTCGGAAGAGATGATCAATCAAAGATGAAAGATATCTTCATAGCCTCCAAAAATAGGAATGAAAGAGTCTCCATATGGTAAACAATCCATCTCACTGAAACACATAGGTACCCACCCACTACAATCGCCTAGTATATAGGAATAAATACTAAATACATAGCTTACTCTATCAAACCAAGAAAATATTAGAACCAATACAACCCCTCTATAATATTGTGAAGTAAGATAGGTACATTTAAACTGGATGCATAAACTCCTACTCCTACAATAGAAAAGGAAAGAAGTCAACAAAGATTATAAGAGACATAAGGTTGTTACAATAGAAAGTACAGTCCAAGATTAGTCATCCCATATAACAAAAATGATCCCTGAACCTAAAACAACTAAGATATCCACCAGAGAGAAAAAATACAAAAAAAAGAGAGACTAGAATAGACCTAGAGTAAAATCTAGAAAAGAAATAGCATCAATGGAAAGAGAACCAAATATGACTTCCAATGATGTAGAGTTTTTGAAAAGTGGAGTTCAGATGCTCAAGATATGACTTCTACAGTAAAAAATAGAACCCTTATCTTTGCCTACATAAATAGGTAACCAAACAACATCAATATCTAGATTAACCTTCATTATCATGAGAGGCTCAAGAGGAATTTTTTGATGATATAGAATTTTCAAAAAATACCTCCATATGCCAAATATAGGGCCAAAAAAAAGCAACTTTTTAGGGAAAAACAAATCAAGCACACGATGGTTTGAAGACCATCAAATTTTATCTCAAAATTGATAACATTAGCAATGACGTAGGTACTTGCATGCACTTTTTAAAAAAAAGGAGAGCATGTTGAGCATTCTTTTTATTATAAAAGCACAAAACTTTTGTAAAAAGTCTTCCTCTCCAATTTTTCCTGAAAAAACACTTGACAATTTATAAAAAAAATTATTTTAATTTCTTTTATCATTTTGGGAAGTGTGCCTAGGTCGTACAACTTGAGGGAAAATTTTGTTTACCTTACTAGTTAATTGTATCCAAATTGGATATGTCTTAAATTGAAATGTGTTTTTGGGCGTTGCAAGCCCATCTGTGAGGTCCATTTGGGTTCAAAGTGCTCCAAAAAAAAAGGCTCACCTCTAGATCTAATTTTTAAAATACTCTGAAAAACACAAATTTGAAAACCAAGGCCAAATCTCTCATGAAGAGAATAGGGGCATAAAATTCTAAAGCTTTGATACCATATTGAATTTGAGAAAAGCTCAACCCACATCTCCCAAGAATCACTTGCATGCAAACACCTGTCACATAATGAAAGAAGTGAAGTTATGGAGGCTTGAATTCAAAGGTCCACATAAGATTAGACATTTTTGATGTGTAAAAAATAAATTGCAATTGTATTGAACGAATGAATATTACAAAGAGAGATTAATCATTATAAAAGGAGATCAAAACCCTAAAGGGTAATTAACCTAGGTTGCATTACAATAATTAATAAAATAATTAATTATTTTATGCCTAATGTTTAGCTTAAGTAAAATATAAATAATAAGTGACTTAACAATTAAATCAAAATGATTTAATTAATAAGAAAATACATTATTACTTTAACACTCTACACACATATTTGAATGCTTTAGTGTGTCAAGTAGAGGCCTACATTCTATTAAAGTGCTTCCATTTTTTCACTAAACAATGAGTTATTGTTTGATGTTTACCTTCGTGTGAAGATTAGATAATTAATGGATATCAATTTATAGTTCTTTACATGTTTTTTGTGTCTGATGGTTAATTTTAAAATCTAAGAGTTTTGCCTTTTGAAAATTTATTTCTTTTTGGTAAAAAGCATACAAAATATTAGTTATAGTACCTTTTAATCATAACTGCAAGGTAGTTGAACCCTCCAAAATTAGTTGAGAGCTGGCGTAGAAAGGTCATCACACTTGGATCAATTGTTAATTTAGATTGACACTTGTTGGGCATAATATATTGGAGAGTTAGGTGGTAAAAATTTGAATTAAAGTTCATTAACACCCTCGATATATATAAAATTAGAATCAATAAGGTCATGGACAATAAATTTCAAATGGAAACTTTTCTCAACATCATGACCAGGTTAACGATAGTATCTACAAAAAGGTTTGAGATCAAAAGACTTAGACGATTTGAAGGATCAATTGGTTTGATGGGAGAAAGTGTTAAAACATTAGCATTGATCAAAATTAACATCAAATTTTGCAAAGATTCAAAAATAAGTGCAAAATTACAAGAAGGTTTAAAGATAGATGACAAAGGATGCACACCTTTGAATGCTACTACTACTCATGCATTAATGTTGTTTGATGAACTATTGATCTTGATGAAGCCTTTAGGTTTTTGAAACTCTCTAAATGATTAGGATGCAACATCACTCTTATTAATTAGAGCCATTGGATAAATGCTCTTATATTGGCTTAATTGAAGGCAATAATTATGAAGCACTAAACATAGTTGAGTTAAGGAAGAGACATTAGTAATAAAAATCTTATATCTAATATATATATATATATATATATATATATATATATATATATATATATAAGTTATCAATTAAAAAATGTTCTACTTAAATATCATGCATATAATGATAATTTTGAAAATGAAAATGTTTAAATCTACCAAGGAAGTTAGTTACTTTTTCTTCAACACATTGTTTACAATAAATTAAAACATTCAAATAAATCTTAGGACCAATATTATTTTTAAAATTATTAATTATACCATTGAAAATCTTTTTAAAATAACCAATATGACTCTTCACAAGATTGGGGTAGATAGAAAGAAGGAAATAAATCACTCTAAAAGTTCCTCATTGTCAGAGAGCCCACACTCATGTGAGGGACCATTTTCTCCCAATGAGTAATGTAGTTATCCTCTCTCAATGTGACCATGTATTTACTAATTTTACTTCACCTATTTAGTTCAAGACCTTCTTCATGGCATGTGTGACGGTCAACCCAATAAGACATTAAAAAATACCATTTCTCCTCTTTGTTGTCTATAATCTTACAAAGAAGTGGTTGTTGGTGTGTAGAAGGATTCAAATGGAGACATATTTCTTGCAACCACAAGGCCATCTCATAATGGTAGTGGTGATGGATGAATCTCGAGTAAGCATTCTCATTTGACCTTATTCATTGTCCCTAATTTTGAAATACTTAAAGAACTTAGTTTTGAAATGAATAGGCTTAGAGAGGTGGCTATATTTGTAGTTTCATATTCATGATGATTAAGGGGCAAGGATTTCTCATGAAGTCTTGCAATGTGGTTAAAACACTAATAAAACATTCCCAAGGTAGAAGTAAATAGAGATATGTTAAAACCATTTGAAATTACCATGCCTATCAGGCAAGGTTGGCCACTAGGGCCTATAATATTTATCGTTTTCGTAGATGCAATTTATTATTTGTTAAGAGATATACATGTATCCCCTAAAGTCAAAGGGTTCCTTCTACCTAATCACGAGGAACCATCTAATGTACAATTTGTAGTTGATATTGTAATTAACTTACAATTATTTAAGAACCATTTTGAGACATTAATCACCAAAATGAACTTGTTCAATGAAGCATCTGAATGTGAAATCTCTCTACCTAAATTTGTTATGTTAGGTTGGGAAAATAGTGCACTAATTGGTTTAAAAAATATGAAATCACGTGGGGAGAACCCAATCACTGGGTTAAATGCTTGGGCATCCCCTTTGCTATCAATCCTAACTTTAAAGATATGTGAAAGTAGATTAAGGAAGAGATTGATAAAACAAATAAAAAATCTAGAATAGTCAGTACCTCACTATGGTAGATAGAGTGCATATTTATAAAAAAATTATCCTCTTATAGTATTTACAATTCCTCAACATGGTTATTCAACCCGCCTCAATTTAACCCTGTACACAAAAGGATAAGGGGTGTCTTTTTGTATGATGGGAAATGAAAGTAAAAAAAAAAAAAAAGCCATGTTAACAAATGGATTTGTGTATGATGAGAAAGCAAAAGGGTGATATAGGATTGAAGGACCTCAAATTAGATCTTTAAATCACTCCAAGAAAGTGAACCATGGAACATATCAATAAGATATAATGTTTCCAAATATATGTCAAATCAGGGACACACGTGGACAAATTTATCATTGGTAGACATCATACCTAAGTAATTCCTAGTTAATTTTGTAAGCTCTTCCATCCTAATTGGGATAAATTGACGAAATATATCATCAATAATGATTTCATTGGCTCTAATAATAAGATATGCATTGAAAGGTCTATTTGGTGGGATTTGAAACATGATAACAAAACCCTTTCTCTAATTTGAGTATGCTCAACTAGAGGATAAGACAATAAAGGAATCCAAACTTTCAAAAAATATTTCATCATTTATGATGATATTATACCCTAAAATGTAGTTTGTGATACCTACTACATACCCCCAACTCAATGGAGAACATACTATGTAGTGAAGAATATTCTTTCACTCATTATCTTTGCCTAGATCTTGTGAAGTTGTGGAAGATATATTTACCTACTTTCAGTGGTCCAATGGAACTCTCATCCCAAATATGTAGCCAAAGAAATCTATTTTACACTTGGTGATAACTATGACATCCTCAACCACCTTGTCCTCAATTGGAACACTACCTTGGATACCTTTGTTTGTCAATATTCTCTTATCAATGCCTGGTCCACACTTACTAAACCCAAGAAGAGATGATTCCTTTGGAACCTAATGTTGCTTAAATAGTTTGTCCTTGTGTTTGGTGGGGGCTTAACCTTTGTCCAATTTGCAAATGACCTAAATTGGCTAAAGAAGTATGAACTATTTTTTGCCTTAAAAATGGTCCTATTATCAAAACTTGGTAAATATTCTTGGCAAAATCTAGTTCTTAAAGAAATATAATAACTTTTTTTTTGTCTATAAATAATCTAGCAAAGCTATTTGGTCAATTTGGGAATATAAGGACAATGAATGATTTAATGGGCAAACTAGATTGCTTACTAAGTCTCTTAAAAACCTTGTATATAATGATATTAGTAACACTTTAAAGATGTCAAATCAAAAGTTTGAAAGACTACTTAGCTATGGAATACTATAATTCACACCAACAAGATTTATCACAACCACTTGTGGACCAGAAGGACAATTGAGTGGACCCCCTCTGAAATTGGTTTGGAGAACTTTGTAGTGGACTTTAAAGCACAAAGATGAAGAGAATGTTAAAACATGGTTAGACCTCTTCCTACTGTGTTGCAACACCTAATCCTATTGTCACTCAAGTAGCAATGCTTATATGGTTGGATGAGACATTACCTTGGATAGCATGGAATAAGAAAATATAAAAATAATTTTATCTTAGATATTGTTTGGCACTATCATAGTTTATATTTCTAGTCTTTTATTTTGATCATATGTCACTACCATACATACTCTATATGGTTGTAACACTTGTCTCATATGATTTTTTGTATTGGATACAAGCATTTAGTTTGAAGAGAATACATCCATATAATGTAGTTGGTGTGGTGCTCACATGATATAACTCTCCGGTATATCTGATGTATTTTTCTCTCTCATTTATCTAATTTTTTTTAATAGAATAAGGAGGTAAACAATAATACAATCACAAAAACTTATCTCTAAATTCTTTAGTAAATAATTTATCCACAAGTTTATGATCAAGAGAGAAGTAACTACACAATGTTTGAAATATTTCCACACGAGAAAAATGATCACCTTTTCTACCATATGCCTCCAAGTGAGATATTCCATGTATCGAGGGTTAATAACAAAAATGATATCCAAGGACAAAGGGATAGTTATGTCACAAGTGGAAATATTGAATTTGGACTGAGTCACAAACAATTTTTTATTTCAAGGATGACATGCTTTGAGCAAGAATATTAATAGTGGATTCAGTAAAGACGTTGATATGAGACATGTGTGAAAGGTTTGGAACACTACGAGAAATAAAAGGAATATTTGAACGTGAAAATGACACATCATTTTATATAGGCATGATTAAAGGTTGGGAAACACATGGAACACTTGAAAGAGGAGGAATGGTAGGATTAGACACAATTCCATGACTGCCATGTGGAGGATTGGTGTTTGAAATAAGCATCTGTAGAAACACTATGTAATGTAGTAGGAATGGGAATAAAAGATTCACACTAAAGTTAGATTAAGTTAAATGAAGATATTAATCACAATATTTAACAAGATTAACATTGTTATGGATAAGATAAGAAATAGAGCACAACAAATCAACACCATTCTCATTATTATGAATTATCTTCCTAATTATTTATATTAAATATATGGCTTCCATATTACAATGTTCTTGACCTAGCCATTGCTCAAATCTTTCAAAATCATGGAAATCTTTTTTACACTCAGGTAGGAGACACACTTAGGGCCTCATCTTCATCATGAGAAGTAGGAAGCATGGTTTTCAATAATAGCAAGATATTGGTAGCATATTTGTTTCATCAACATTCCTATAAAAAAATAGAGGGCTTGACCCATAAACTACTAATTCTCCTAGTCAGAATGTTATATGCAGAACTCAATGTGTTAGGATTTAAAGAGACATGAATAACAATTACATGCAAACATATCTAATATCAGAAAATAATAATTCACACAAAAGAGAATGCAAGATGTATAGATTTAATGTGGTTCACCCAATCCCTAGGCTACGTCCACCAAACAACAAGTATAATATTTTTATTATCCAATGATTACAACCTGATTACAATCTATAATTCCTTATGACTTAATACTACCACAAGAAGCTATTATCACATCATACCTTATAAAATCCCTAACCCAAAGCCATTTTATACAAGATTTTTGTTGCTTACAAAATTAGGGTTAGAATAATTACAACATGCCAGTCCATGAGAAATAGCCAATAGAATAGGCCAAAAAAATTTGGGGGCTCTGCTCTTGAACGCTTGACAATCATGGGCTATCACCCACGACTATATTGGGACCTACCACCCCCAATCCATCACTTGTGGCCCAACCCAACCCCAAACCCCACTGAGTAATTATGGAGAGTGTACAATAGTTCCCTAATCAATCACCACAAACTAATAATGTCCCACTTAGGGAATAATTAGGCTCCACACTAGACAACAATCTCCCACTTGGAGATTGATCTTGTATAAATGTCACTAATCCATGAGACTCCCATTGGATTGAACCACCTCAGACTCAAATGTTCCTTTATTCTATTCAGTCTAGAAGACTAATCAAAATGAAAGAAGAGTCCAGGTTCTCCCTTGTCACTACCTTTGTAAACATATCTACTAGATTATCATTTGTATGTATCTTGCCTAGCTTTAACAGTCCATCATCTAAAACTAATCGAATGAAATGGTACCACAACTATACGTTTTTATCTTTGAATGTAGAGCAAAATTCTTGGTAAGATGAATGACACACAAACTATCTGTATATAGATAATTATCCCTTTGTGGATGTCCCAATTCTTCCATGAAGAATTAAAGCCATATCATCTCCTTGGATACCTTTGTAGCAACGAAATACTCTACCTCTATGGTTGATAAAGCATTCACCTTCTGCAATAGAGAAACCTAACTCATTGTTGTCCCAACAACAATAAATACATAACCTATAGTAATCCACCTAGTATCAAGATATCTTGCCAAATCTGAGTCAACATAGCCTTGTAAATCTGCATTAGAGCCCCCAAAATGTAAATATTTACTAGATGTTCCTCTCAAATATCTAAGAATCCATTTGACGACATTCCAATGCTCAATCCTAGGTGACTAATAAACCTGTTAACAACTCTCACTACATGTACAATATCTGGCCTAATACATCCCATGACATACATTAAGGTCTCTACAACAAAAGTATAAGGTACCTTGGACATCTTATCCTCCTCTTCTTATGTCTTTGGACACATCTCCTTAGCAAAGATGTCCTGATAGCTTTGGTATTCTCCATAGAGTAACGTTGCAACACCTTCTCAATATAATCAACTTGAGACTGTCAATTTTTTGTTCTTCCTATCTCTACAAATTTTCATACCAAGAATTTATTTTGTTGCCCCCAAATCCTTCATAGCAAATGAATGTGCTAACTATTATTTTAACCCCTTAATGTGATCCATGTTAGACTCAACTACAAGCATATCATCAACATATAAACATGAAATAATAAAACTCTTATCTTCCAACCTTTTAAAATATATTGAGTGATTTGAATGACATCGAGTATAACCATGCTCATTCATAAAATTGTCAAATTTAAGATATCACTGTCGATGTACTTGCTTCAAACCAAATAAACTTTTCTTCAATCTGCACACTAAATTCTCCTTGCTTTTTACCTCAAATCTCTGTGGTTGTTCCATATATATTCCTTCATCTAAATCACTATAAAGAAAAGGTATCTTAACATCAAGCTGCTCCAAATACAAATCTTTAGTAGCCACAATACTTAAAACAATGTGATAAAATTCATTTTAACAACAGGAGAAAATATCTCATCAAAAGAAATGCCTTTTTTCTATGCAAATTCTTATACAACTAATTTGGCTTTTATATATTCTTACCTCCACTCTCTTCTTTCAACCTTTAAACTCATTTATTTTGTAAAACTCTTTTACTTGCAAGTAACTTGCATAAATCACGAGTCAACTAATTCAACAAGGAGTCCATTTATTCACTTAAGACTCTCATTGAAGCTTTGTATCCACCTGTACAACTTCATTTTAACATTCAGGTTCACTAACATCTATTAATAAAATAAAATACAAAGAGGAATAAAGTCTTTTTAGAGGTGTACTTATCCTTGTTGACCATCTAAACTCACTGGGGTTTGGGATATTTGTTATCGTGGATCATGAGGGACTATTGGAACATCATCCTTCTAAGCCACATCCAACACCACATAATCATTTTCTTTCTTCTCATGTTGCTGCAATAGATCTTTGTATAACACTTTCTCATTGAATATGACATCCCTGCTTCTTACAATTTTATGATTTAAAAAATCCCAAAGATTATAACCAAATTCATTAATGTCATATCCAACAAATACACATTCTTTGAGTTAGCTTCCAGCTTGGTTCTATTTTTAGAATCTATATGTGCAAATGCTTCATAACCAAATGTTTTGAGAAAAGAATAACTCACCTTCTTATCAGTCCATGCTTCCTCTAGAATACCACAACCGCAAAGAGTAGAGTGACCTCTATTAATCAAATATACAATACTATTGATATCCCCATCCACATATTGAAGGGTAGCCTAACATGCAACCTCATGCTCCTTACACGCTCCATTATTGTCCTGATCATGCATTTAACCACTCTATTTTCTTGTGGAGTCCTTGTAACAATTTTTTGCCTATGAATACCATTAGTGGAACAATAATTTTCAAATTCATTGTTGCAATATCTCACCACCATTATCAGATCTGAGACATTTTAATCTTTTACCAATCTCATTTTCCACCAAGCATTTCCATTTCTTAAAACTTATAAATACATTAAATTTCTGTCTAAGGAAATACACCTATACTTTTCTAGTTGCATAATCAATAAATGTAACATAATAATGACAACCACTAAGGGAATATAACTGAGTTGGTCCTCATACATTTGTATGTACAACCTCTAATTTCTTATTTTTCTTTTACTTCCCACTCTTCACAAAACTAACTCTCTTTTGCTTTCCATATAGACAACTTTCACATAAATCCATATTGACACATTTAAAACCTAGTAAAACTTTCTTTGAATGAACTAATTTCATACCTTTCTCACTCATGTGCCCAAGTTTGTTGTGCCATAGTGTTGTATTAGAATGTACAACATCTATTTGTTCTCCTTGCTTAATTGCAGTAATTGTTCCTAACATTCATTTTTCTCCGAAATCATTAAAGTGGAAGGAACAACATGACATGTACAAAGATATAAGGTGCCTACTTTCACACCTTTTTCTACTATAAGGGAACCTTTTGAAACCCTCCAGTTTTTATCATTAAAATTAACTATGCAACCCTCGTCACCCAATTTTCCTAGTGGAATTAAATTCCTACTCATATTTGGAGCATGTCTTACCTCTTGTAGTACCTAATGATTCTCATTCTGCAATTTAATCTTAATTTTTCCCTTTCCAACAATTTAACAGGGTTCACTATCCCCCACATAAACAATCCCAAAATCCCCACAAACATAATCAAGGAAATAACCTCTATGGGGAGTAGCATGAAATGAAACACCTAAATCTAAAATCCATGAATCATCAACACTTTCTAAAGGAATAAGCAAAGCATCCTCTTTGGATTTATTACTTACCACATTTGCCTCCTTGTTCCCTTCTTGTTTGTCTCCTTCATAGTTTTTTCGAGTCCAACAATGTTTATTCTTATGCCCTAGTTTACAATAGTACCAACAATCTTTTGGTCCTCTTATTGAGACCTCTCCCCCTTTGATTTTCCTCTTGATTTCCTGTGATTTCCATAATTATTTCCTCTTTCATTCGTTCTGCCTCTGCTTTGTGCGTTAAAATACATCCTAATGTAGATCCACCTGAGATTTTCCTATGAGTTTCCTCACTCAGAATAACACCATTCACATCATAATTTTTTAGGGTATTAGATCTAGAAACAAAATTACTCACATCCATTACCAAGCCATTCCATCTCTCAGGAAAAGAACACAAAATCAAGAAAGCCCTAATTTCTTCATCAAAATTAATATTTACAAAAGATAATTGACTAATAATTAAACTCATTTAATTGATATGCAACAAATCCACCTTTTGCCATCTTCATATTAAATAAATGCTTAATGAGAAATACTTTGTTTAAAGCGAAGGGATTTTCATACAACCTCGCTAGGGTTTGCGTCAAATCTCTAGTTGTCATTGCTTTTGTAATATTAAATGCCACTAATTGTGCAAGGCATAAAGAGACATAAATAACAATTACATGCAAAAATATCCAATATCAAAAAATAATAATGCACATAGAAGATAACACAAGACACAAATATTTAATGTGGTTCACTCAATCCTTGGGCTACGCCCACCAAACAACGAGCCCAATATTTTTATTATCTAGTGATTACAACCCAATTACAATATGTAATCCCTTATATCTCAATACTGCTGCAAGAAGCTATTATCGCATCATACCTTATGAAATACCTAACCCTAAGCCATTTTGTACAAGATTTTTTGTCACTTACAAAATTAGGGTTAGAATAATTACAACATGTCAGCTTGCGAGAAAGTAACTAATAAAATAGGCCCCAAAAAAATCTAGGTCTACACCCCCGAACATTTGACAATCGTGTGCTATCACCCACGATTGTAATTGTGGAGAGTGTCTAGTACTTCCCTGACCAATCACCACAAACTAACATTATGCTATGACACTCATGAACAAGGAAAAGAAAGAGAGACATGTTTAACAAATACAAATAAAAAAATGAGATAAATATGTAAACACTCATTAAATTTATGTAACATGATTGAAATTGCACATGAAACCTAACGATAATACATCCAATTGTCAAATCAAATTAGAAATCTAACACCAAAATTAGAATGCAAATGTTATAAATCAGGTTCACCAAAATGTACAATAAGAAAAGTGGGGTTATTCAAACAACAAGTGGTTATAGGATGGCTCTCTAGTGCACCACTTAACTAGGTTTTTGTTATTATACGATCAGAAGGAAGATGACACATTTGGCTTAAGTATGACTTAATTGTTAAGTGGGTGCAAAGGTCCTTTACTATTTTATAGAATGCATGAGTATTGTTTAGGGATAAACAATTGATTAATGTAAGATAAAAGACAAGTTAGGTAAAAATGTCAAGTTTTAGAATAAAAAAATTGACAAAAATAGACAATCACTTACACATACAAAAAAATAGCAACTAGACAATACTACTTACTTGTGATTCCAGTTTGAGGTTAATTTGCAGGGAAGAGGCTGCCCAAGGCTTCCTATTCCTTAGAAGAGGGTGACAAAGGTATCTTGTTCCCAACATTCTTGACTAAACTCAGTTGTAACTGTTATCGTTGAGTTCCATACTTTTAGTGTCTAAAATTTTAGGCTCACAACTTAATGTTGCTCAAAAAACTAGGAAATATGTTTGGTTTAAAGGGGTTTGTCTTGGTCAAACCTTGATTGAGGAATCACAATTAAAACATAACTAAAATTGCATGCAAGAAAAACATATAAATGTAGGGTAAATATTACATCTACCTTGTTAATGTGTATACCTTCATAATCCAATATTGAGATCGTAATATCTATGAATATCCTTGTATATTTCTTGAATGTTGTTATATTTTGACTTTGAATCTTGGAATGTAAAGAAGAATCAAGGATGCCTTTCAAATGCCTATATTTGTGAATACTTGTCAAAGATATTCAATGTTGTTATGACTGATTGACTCTTGCCTTGAAGAATGGGTGGACGAACAAAGTATCTTCTTGTTTGATCAATGTCTCCTCTACTTGGCCATATTGTGAGAGAAGCTTGCTACAACAAAGAAGATTACCTTCAAAGATACTTTAACTACTTCAAAACTTGACCTTGAATGCTTGAATGTAAAATTGTAGGAGAAAGCATGAATACCAACCTGTCTTACAAATACTTGATGTCCAAATAAAAAGACATATATTACTTTTATATCTTTCACACCCTGAGCTCAAAATTTAAAAGAAGTTGATATGAATTTAGAAATCCCACTAGATACATAAAACAAAATTATAACATGATAAAATTTACAATTAGAAAACTACTAATAAATGTGTCCACAAAGTTTTGAATTAGAAGATTAAGCGCCAAAATCAAAATATATATAAAAATCATATATCAAGCACACCAAACCATATTAATAAATTAAAATTCAGTAAGAACTGATGGATCAAACTTGGAAACAACAAACACACTTAAAAATCAAATGATTTGTGAAGATCTATATAAGAAACATGTGAATCAAAATGGAGAACGAATACCCACTAGAAAATCAGATAACATGTTGAAATCAAACATGAAACACACAACCTACTTGAAAGATCTATAAAATGCAAGAAAAAATGTCTTCGATTGCATTTAGCTTGGTCGATAACATTCCGTTGGACCAAAGATTTGATAACAATAATGATATGATATGATATGATCGATTTTAATGACGTCCATGAGACTAAAGTAGTCTATGGGACCCATGCAATCACCCTCCCAAGTCAGAAGCGAAATTAGTCAGTTGTAAAGTTTTGGTTAACTTGTCTCTCTTTCTCTGAAGTTTGATAATCAAATCTGCTCTTCTCTTCACTTGATCTTTCTTGAATAAATAGTTGAAGTCCTTGTTCTGCAGTATTTTTGTATAACCAGATTTGATGTCGTTGTAAGCTAGAGACTTCTTGACAAAGTGCTGCTCTGTCTCAACAGTTCCCATATTAATGGAACACAAACAAAACGGTGTTCATTACGCATTATCATACGGTCGATCAGCCAGCCACATATAATAGCCGAAACTTGCGATGGCGGGGCTGTACACAATCCAAACAATTCAAACAATTATTATTTAAATGAGTTGTAGAAGGCTGCCGTGGGTAGGACGTTACAGTTGCTCAAATGTACTTGTCACAACGGCACATCACAGGTTCAAATTCCTCTTCCTTGTACATGCACTATATCAAGATTGCTAAAGGGTTTCTTACCATCTGAAGAATTGAAAATTATTGGTGATCAGGGTAAAAGGCGGTAAACCAAGAGAACTTAGTTGCACACATTCTCAAATGGAGTTCGCTAAGTCTGGCGAAGTTGTTGTCAGTAATGCGGCGGAACTAGAGAAGAAAAAAGACGCTATTCGAGCTTCCCGGCCTGCTAAATTACAGGTTATACAATTATGAAAATAAAAATATAACGTGCTTTGCAATTTTACTAGGATTCTTGGCGAGTATTGTTGCGTGCTAGCCACTTCTTAGCACCGTGACCTTAGCAGGTGAATTTGGGTAAATATGTTAAGCAGTTGGGAAAACTTTCTGTTCTAGATTTTTAAAACGAGTTTTATGTGCCACAATGGTGTCTGGCTCGGTTTTCACTAGAAGAATAGTTTGTGCATGGCTTGGTTTAAATTAAGTTGAAGATTGAGTACTTGAAAGTACCGGGTTCAAATTCTTTAGAGGATCTGGATGAGGTCCTTTATTGTGGTTTTCGTAGCTCTAATCGTTTCAAAAGAACAATAATCATTGCAATGACGTGATTTAATCACGGCTTTACTGAATAGGTTAATTGATTTTATGTAATATTTAATTTGAAAACAAGTGGAAAGGTTGGGCCGTCATTCAGTAAGATTAGCTGACAGTTTAGCTTTGCTAGCCCAGTTCCTAATCTCAGTTTTTAAAATTTAATAGCCTAAACATGCCTAGATCTGGAACAAGACTACAATGATACATTTGTTTTACTTGGCTTGTCTTAGGTGAGGACACGGGGCACCTTTCTTCTTTGGGGTCGTAGACATGGGGAAACGTTGGGAATGTGCTTCTCACAGCCCCATCTTTACTTTTTATTTTGTTATGTCATCGACATGTTTTGACTTTCTTTTGGTATTGAGAGACTTTTTATATTTTGTGGGACTCCTTAGAACATTGGGGAATATCCCCAGTCTGCTAGGTATATCTTAGGAATTTCACGACATCTCGGAAATAAAGGAGGGGGTCTTTCTAGATGGCTGTTTCCTGGTTCATCATCCTATGAACGCTTATGTTCCCACTATAAAACTACCTTTTGGGCCTCCCTTGGTTTCTGTCGAGCTGGCAAAGCTCACAGGAAACATTAAGAGATTATAAACCCTCATGTTTCTTAGAACAAGTATGAATTACCTAAACAAATAAACAATGGAGCAGAGCGTGCCTGAGTTTTGCCTCAAAAATAAAATGTAATTATAAGGGTAATTTTTTTAGAAGGAACAAGACAAGAGAATTCTTCGCTAAGTTTCTTTAATTTCCATCTGTTTAAAATTTTAATTTTAATCAGGATTACAATTGTCCAATCCACGCAAAGATAAGAAAGACCATTCAACCAATATTAACAACAAAAGATGAAATAATAGAAGGTCAACTTTGAATTCTTTTTTTTGTCTCTAGCAAAATTTATACCTTACGCAAACAATGAAAGCTCAAATGTATAATATAGAACATTCACCAAGATAAAATCATTTTTAAGTAAGTAGAGAAGAAGCAAATATCTCAACAAAATGATGAAGGGCCACACCACCCTACCAACTCATAACCAAGAATGCAACAATATGGAGACAAAGAAAGACAAAATGCTTCCCAAGCAATTTTATCATACTTGAAAATCCTTACAACATACACAAGATGATATCATAGATATGACTTCTTCAAAAAGAAGTTTACAAATTCTTCAACATAAGAGAACTCCCAAATAAGAATTTTCACAAGAAGAGTCTTCACACCAAGAGCTTCACCAAGAAGAACTTCCCAACTAAGAGCCTTCACCTCCAAATCTTCCACCCAAGAACTTTTACTTGAAGAGCTACACCTTAAGAGCTTTCACACCTTGAAGCTTGACCTTCCAAAGCTTTCACACCTTCCAGCTTGATTAGAAACGCTCATATGCCTTGCTTAAATAGGCACTTACCACCCAATGCATGATTTATCCACAATCTTCTAGAATTCCACATACACAATATCCACAACCTTCTAAGATTCCACCTACACAATATCCACAACCTTCTAGAATTCCAACTACACACCTCGATAAATGGAATGACAACCATTTTAATTTTATTTTTCTATTACGCCACCTATGCACCTTAAAAATAGAAATTTCGTTTTTTCTTTCTTTTCTCTTTTTTCCCTTTTATTTTATTTTATTATTTCTCCTCTAATTTTTGTCACTTTCTCTCTCCTCCACAAAATTTTATTTTTTATTTTATTTATTTATTTATTAATTTTACTTCCAACATGCCTCCTTTATTTTGGATGCAAGATGCTCCTGCATCAGGCTCCCCAGGTCCGAAAAGATGTTCTAGTAACTGGAAGAACATCTTCCAGGATTCAACACATAAATCCCAAACTGGTTCTTCAGATATATGTCCGCCAAGTCTTCAACTTGCACACTCTTTCCCCTGTTTTTCTTCTTCTCCCTCACATCCACCACAGGTGTTCCATATGTCTGTTTCCCATGCTGATTTCCAATCTTCTCAAAATCTGCCAACTCAACTCGACTGCCAATACTCAGGTTCCTCCTATCGAGCTCTTCATTTTGCAAAGGAATCAAAGAAAACTTCCTACCACCTATCTCAACAGTAAACACATTCCTAACACAATCATGCACAACCCTACAATCATACTGCCAAGGTCTACCAAGTAACACATGACAACTATTCATATCCATAATATCACACAATACTTGATCCTTATACTGCCCAATCTGAAAATCAACAAGGCATTGCTCCCTCACTTCCAAAACATGCTCACCTTGCAACCAACCGATCCTATAAGGACAAGGGTGTCTCAATCTCTTCAAACCAAGTTTCTGAACCATCTCCTCAGCAACAAGGTTATCAGTACTACCACCATTTATAATTACCTTGTAGATTTTGCCACTAGACTTACAACAAGTCTTGAACAAACTAGTCCTCTGACAAGAATCCAATGTCTTCTTACCCATTAGTACTCGCCGAGCCAACAAACTTTCTCCTTCCTCAGGCTGACTTTCCTGGACTTCAACCTCATTCACAACAACAGCTGTCCTACCAATAGGACATTCAAAAGATCTATGCCCATCTTGACCACACTTGAAACAATTACTTCTGAATACACCTCCACTTGTCCTTCTTCTTTGTTCGATGGGTTTTGGTTCACCTTCGGCTTTTGGTTTAGCTTGTGCCGAGTTATCCTGCTTCTCCTTCCCTCGGGAACTACCTTGATTCTTCCTCTTTAGCTTCTCCTCTGCTCTCAAAGCATACTGATAAGCATCCTCAACTGAAGAAATATTCAGCATACCAACCTCATCCTGAATATTGAATCTCAAACCATTAATGTACCGTGCTACCTTCTCTTTTGACAATTCTCTATGCCCAGATTGAATAGTCAACTTGTAGAACTCCTCGGCGTAATCCTTCACAGTCATATCCTTCTGTTTCAGATTCTGCAACTTCTTAAACAACTCAAGTTCATAATTGTAATATCCCTTGGTCTTATAGGTCAATGCTGAAGGCAAGAATTTTGTCAAACACTTGGCATGTAATCTGAACTGACACCACTGTAATGACCCTTACTAATAGGATCACTAAAACACTGATTCTTTGTACAATTGAATTTCGCCAAACAGTTGGCAAACAAACAACTATACTGCTAAGAAGTAAGGACCGAGTAAGGAGATAATAAATCCACACAACTCAATAAAGCAAATCAGTGCCAAAGTAATCATCTATTGAAGATATAGATTCACTTACAATAGATTTGCAACTTTCAGCGTTTAGCAAGATAACTTGGCATTCCACTATGCAACTAGATGCAATGACAATCTTCTCTTATAATAGACTGAATACAAATGACTTGGCACACCTTGAACCTCTACTCTAGATATGCAAATGCAAGTGGAATCTTTCTTTTTGAATCACTTATACAGCTGGGTACAATGCAATGACTGAAACTATAAACCCCCATGACATATGAACTCATCAAGCAATAGAAAACTGATTGAACCTGGACTTTGTTGTGAATAGCAGTGAGAGTGCTATTGCAGTGGATGGAAATCAAACCCTTGGACTGCCTCTTGGCTGAACTTGCATATGGCATCAAAGATGCCTGAAAACTCCTGCAAAATTGTACTGCTGCCAACCTAGATAGTCTGGAGTTTTAGACTGTAGTTTTATTTAATTTTTGGGACAGTTGAAACTGCCAGACAGTCCACACCTGCGATTTTTAAAAGATGTTTTTGCCCTTAAAAAAAATGCTGACGAAAATGCCCTAAAATTATGGCGCAGCTACAACAATTGCAACAGAACAAAATAACTCCAAGACTGGCTGTGAAATCTTACTTGAAACCCTGCGATTCTTTAATATTTTTACTGCCCTTAATAAATGACGAAAATGCGCACAAATGGAGCACCTGGGTTGGAGGAATGCAACGCTGAAAGTCCCAACAAAAATCGGTGCATCAATTGTGAGTTTCGAACTGAAAAATAATGCCCTACCTGCAAATTTCGAATTTCCAAAATATGCTTCAACTCAGCTCGAAAATGCCTGGCTAAATGATATAAGAATCCTTCTTCTTTAATCAAAAAGTTCGAACCCTTTTAAGGGTCTTTCCTTTTCCAAAATTGATAGAATTTTTGAGTATGGCTGACTGTGTATAAAATCTCCAAGTTAGCACAGCTGAATATTGCCCAATCAAACCCTCCAGAACTGAAGTAAACTTCCACAAGATATGCAATTAAACTCCTCAAAATAAAATCCTATGGATGTTGGCCCTTGGCCACAAATTTTGCTCAACTTGAAATGGCTGAATGCCACCTCCAAAGTGCAACCCTTCAGAAGATCTTTCACTTCCTCAGTTATGCGATCTACTGGGAGGTATCGTTCCCAAAGACCAATAGACTATCTGAAACCCTTGGCTTCACAATAGACCATGTGATTGTATTCACAATCTGATGTCAAGAGATAGACAAAAACTGGATGATCAAATGAGAGACCCATAGGGGTCTATTTATTCACCTTTTAGAAACTTCCTCTAGAAGCCACTTAACTTTCTAGAAGCATCCCAAATATTCTAATAAAATAAAGTACACTTTTTAATAAAATATAATTTTATAATAAAAGTGCATCTCAACATCAAATTATAAAACTGGCCCCAAATAAAGTAACTTTACTTTATAATAAACGTAGGCCCAATTCACTAATCAACTATAAAGCCAAATACTGCCAAAATAATCGCTTGTTGACTCTCTCCACAATGCCACCAGTCTACAAGAGTCTATAATAGACTGATTTGGCACGTCTAACGATGTCAACCAGAACGGGGGACATTACAATCCGCCCTTCTTGAAATTGCTTGTCCCCAAGCAATGGCCGAAACAACAAACTAGTCAATCCACTTGGATCCCAAATGTAGTCATGAACTATATTGCTGTCAGTCAACGTAGGCTTCTGCAACAACCGCTAAAATATAACCAAGAGGAATCCATAATCAAACTGGCAAATACAGTTCAACCAAACTCCAAAATCACAACTACCACAGTCAAGAACCCACGAGAAACAAACTCTTGAAATATCAGAACCCAAGTAGAGCAGACATCCCAAACTGCCAACACCGTAAATATCATCAACGCATCCCATTGGCCTGTGCGGAATGCACAATCCAACTCTGCAACATTGGTGAATACTCCTGAATGAAACTGCCCCAAGTATGGAGAATCCACACACTGCACAACTCCTGTAGTCAACATATCTCTGCAGAGCACCGGCCACTGTCTCATAACCATAACACCCATGCATCACTGATAATGAAGAGACATGACATGCTAGATAGCAATAACACAAACCAAATCTGCTTGTCATCAACTCTTGTTCTAAGTCAAGCACTAACAGGTTGACAACCGCAACATCTATCACCATGCCATGTCCGACACAATTCTCATCCCTTGGCATCAAACCATCCCATAATCGATGACAAGCACTATGACCCAGAGTGCATCTCCGTATCATCTCATCAACATGGTCATCAAAGATAAATTGATGAACATACCTCATAGTATAATGCCGATCGAATGCGCCAATCTCAGTCAATGGCTCAGACTGCAATCGAGAAGAAGCTAGCTGCAGCTGATCACTAACCAAGCTAGAACTAACTACTTCCTCTGAAGACATCGTCGAAGGAGTCGTATCACTAACAGGAACCAAGTCAACTGCTGGCACACCAACATCACTCATGATCTCTGGTTCAACATCACTAGTCTCTGTGCTATCGGTAGTAGAGACCACCACCGTGTCAAACATACCACAATGCTCAGCTACAGTGCCCAACTCAATTGAACCTACCTCCAACGAAAACAAACCAAACATGCCAATGCTAGTATCAAGGATGAATGCATCCCCATCTCCATTGTCTCTAACAACCTCAACTATGGATATCCTCAAATCACCAGACACCACCACCTGTGACTATACAGAATCCGATAAAGACTGAAGTCGCTCTAACTCCATGCTCACCTCAGCCAAATGAAACTATGACTCCTCAAAAGCCAACTGTGTACTCTCAAGAATCTCAGAAGTCACCTCGAGCTGCTGAGTAAGCTCACCAACCTCATCCTCCTTGACCAATAATGCATTGTATGCTGTACTGCCCCACTCCATAAGATAATCTTTGTCGGCTACCAACTGCATATAATCCTGTCTCAGAATCCGAATAGCCTCCCATAAAGAGTGGATCTCTGTCAAGGAAAAATAACTGCCTCTCTGCTCATCACTTGTAGGAGAACCCCATACATAAATTGCTAACAACTGACGAGCAACATCAAAATGCTCGCAAGCGATAGCAATGTCTCCCTCACTAACCTTCAATTGACTAGACACATGATTGTGCTGGCTAGACTGTCTCCTACAATCCTCCTCTGCCATACTATCCAAAGGAGTAAACTCAAAATTACTGATCTTTGGAGTACTACCATCCACACTCTGCGAATCAACTCCAAAGCTCATATCAACATACGTAGTATCAAAAAATGTAGCATCACTGTCCAACCCCTCCGTACCATAAGAAACTGCTGAGGAAACTAAGTCCTCAAAACTGTCCACAACATCCCCTTGGGTGTCATCCGTAATAATCAGATCCTGGGACTCTCCTGTAAACTCTGTTATATCTGAGAAATCATCAACATGTGACGTGACTGTAAAAGAAAACTGAGTCCCTGCTATACGTGCTAACTCTCGAATTGAGCTCACCTCAAGACAAAGCTCGTCCACATGTCTCTCAAAATCCTGGAGAGCCAACTGAGTACACACCAAGGAATTCCGAGTATCCTCCAGCTCATGAGAAAGCCGATCAACCTCCTCCTTCTTCAATGCATCTAAATAGATCCCCGCAAGATTAAGGAGATGATCGCGATCTGAAAGTAGGTGTATGTAACTTACCTTCATTGCCTCCATGCCTTCCTTGATCTCTTGTAAGTCGTCACAAGAAGAACCTGTTGTGACTCCTTTTTGTCTCTCTTGCAGTTAAATCTTCCAAATGTGATTCTCAATCTATCCATGCATCTTGTCATGATGAGATAAAGCCGCGACAATATCCTTGTCCCATGTCTTCAGCTGGCTTGCCAAACCAAGTGAAGAGCTACTAGCCTCTATCTCATGTGAAGAAGCATCCAACTGTGCCTGATACTCATTTTTTGCAAAGTCCAGAATGCTCACTTTCTGGTCAACTGTACTATCCTCAAACATGACAGTATCCTCAACTGTTGTAACTTCATCCACCCCAACTGTACTGGAATCACTATCTGTGTCAATCACGCAATCCGGTGTGCCTGTGATATCACCTTCTGATGCAACTGGCTCAACCTACACAACATTTGTAACCCCTTCTGCTTGTGAAGATGATGTAGATAAACCATTACTTGGAGATGTGCTAATGTCTCCCCTTTTCAAATTCGCATGTCTGTTAAACTCCTCATACAAGTTTCTGCCTGTCATAGGGCAGGTACAATCCTTAGGCCTATCAATCAGGCTCTTTAACCACGTACATGCCATAGGTGACAAATTCCTTTCTTTTGTCCAAACATACCATAAGTCTTCTGCCAAAAGTTTAGAAATTTCATTCTCATCCTCAAACAAGATTGTGAATATGATGGAGTGCATCGATGCCAATCCCCTGCTGGGATGAAACTCATCTATAATATTCCAAAATGTGTTAAACATCCTGCGAATGCCACCGATACAACCTATTGACAGCATAATGTTTTCAAATCTACATCATGCAAATACTTCAAGTAATCTTGCCCTTTTTGTGAAATAAGGGTCCCGGATGTTGTCCAACTTTTCAAAGCTTTTTACCATGGCGTGAAGTATCTCTTTCATAATCTGATCGTCATACGAATCAAGGCCAGCTATTATCCTCATGATTTCACTAATGCAAGAGAGAGCTGCAAGTCTTATTACCTCATCATGATGTCTCAATAATCGGGGCTTAACCAACGAACCAAATGCTGGAGATAAAGCTGTTTGCATAGCATCGGGTCTTGACTGATCAAACTTGCCTAAATAAGTTTCCAACTCCTCCAAAGTTCTTAGAAGGTCCTCTGTTCGTTGAAATGGACAATCTAATTTCTTCTTTACATTGTGCATTCTTTCTTCCAAATCCTTGTCTCCTGTTAAAGCCATACTGATAATTGAATTCAATCTGAAATAACCCAATTAGGTTGGCAGGAAACCGCTCTGATACCACTATAATATCCCTTGGTCTTATGGGTCAATGTTGAAGGCAGGAATTTTGTCAAACACTTGGCATGTAATCTGAATTGATACCACTGTAATGACCCTTACTAATAGGATCACTAAAACACTGATTCTTTGTACAATTGAATTTCATCAAACAGTTGGCAAACAAACAACTATACTGCTAAGAAGTAAGGACCGAGTAAGGAGATAATAAATCCACACAACTCAATAAAGCAAATCAGTGCCAAAGTAATCATCTATTGAAGATATAGATTCTCTTACAATAGATTTGCAACTTTCAGCGTTTAGCAAGATAACTTGGCATTCCATTGTGCAATTAGATGCAATGACAATCTTCTCTTATAATAGACTGAATACAAATGACTTGACAGACCTTGAACCTCTACTCTAGATATGCAAATGCAAGTGGAATCCTTCTTTTTGAATCACTTATACAGCTGGGTACAATGCAATGATTGAAACTATAAACCCCCATGACATATGAACTCATCAAGCAATAGAAAATTGATAGAACCTGGACTTTGTTGTGAATAGCAGTGAGAGTGCTGTTGCAGTGGATGGAAATCGAACCCCTGGACTGCCTCTAGGCTGAACCTGCATATGGCATCAAAGATGCTTGAAAACTCCTGTGAAATTGTACTGCTGCCAACCCAGATAGTCTAGAGTTTTAGACTGTAGTTTTATTTAATTTTTGGGATAGTCGAAACTGCCAGAGAGTCCACACCTGCGATTTTTAAAAGATGTTTTTGCCCTTAAAAAAAAATGCTGACAAAAATGCCCTAAAATTATGGCGCAGCTACAGCAGTTGCAACAGAACAAAATAACTCCCAGACTGGTTGCGAAATCTTACTGGAAACCTTGCGATTCTTTAATATTTTTAGTGCCCTTAATAAGTGATGAAAATGCTCACAAATGGAGCGCCTGAACTGGAGGAATGCAGCGCTCAAAGTCCCAACAAAAATCGCTGCATCAACTGTTAGTTTCAAACTGAAAAATAATGCCCTACCTGCAAATTTCGAATTTCCAAAATATGCTTCAACTCAGCCCAAAAATGCCTGGCTAAATGATATAAGAATCCTTCTTCTTTAATCAAAAAAATCGAACCCTTCTAAGGCTCTTTCCTTCTCCAAAATTGATAGAATTTTTGAGTATGGCTGACTGTGTATAAAATCTCCAAATTAGCACAGCTGAATATTGCCCAATCAAACCCTCCAGAACTGAAGTAAACTTCCACAAGATATGCAATTAAACTCCTCAAAATAAAATCCTATGGATGTTGGCCCTTGGCCACAAATTTTGCTCAACTTGAAATGGCTGAATGGCACCTCCAAAGTGCAACCCTTCAGAAGATCTTTCACTTCCTCAGTTATGCGATCTACTGGGAGGTATCGTTCCCAAAGACCAATAGACTATCTGAAACCCTTGGCTTCACATTAGACCATGTGATTGTATTCACAATCTGATGTCAAGAGATAGACAAAAACTGGATGATCAAATGAGAGACCCATAGGGGTCTATTTATTCACCTTTTAGAAACTTCCTCTAGAAGCCACTTAACTTTCTAGAAGCATCTCAAATATTCTTATAAAATAAAGTACACTTTTTAATAAAATATAATTTTATAATAAAAGTGCATCTCAACTTCAAATTATAAAACTGGCCCCAAATAAAGTAACTTTACTTTATAACAAATGTAGGCCCAATTCACTAATCAACTATAAAGCCAAATATTGCCAAAATAGTCACTTGTTGACTCTCTCCACAATGCCACCAGTCTACAAGAGTCTATAATAGACTGATTCGACACGTCTAACGATGTCAGCCAGAATGGGAGACATTACAATAATCAGCAGGAATGAACTTGGCCTTCAACTTAGTCACCATCAATTTCCATCTAGTGATCTTCATTTCACCTTCCTCTTCTCTGTCTCTTTGCAGTTCCTTCCACCAAAGAGCAGCATGTCCCTTCAGCTTAGTTTGTGCCAACCTTACTCTCAGTGGATTTTCAATACCCTCAAGCTCAAAGTAGTCCTCTAATTCACCAATCCAATCAATCAGGTCTTTAGGATTCAAACTACCTGAAAAATTAGAAACCTCCATCTTATGCTTCAGCTTCAACTGAGATCTAGGTCGAGCAAACTGACTAGCCCTAATTCCAATAGGTCTCTCCTCACGATCAGTTCTATCCTCACTAGCAGCTTCAAAGTCTTCGGCAACTTCGTCATAATTGCCTTCAGTACCCACATGCCTAGGTACACCACCCAAAGCACTTACAATTTCAGCAATCATGTCACTCTTCATCAATGCAATCTCTGATTTGAGCTTTGCTCTTATTTTCTCTAAGATCCTTTCTTCCATAGCATCACTAAGGTCATCATTTTCCTTAGGGTCCAATCTTCTTCAAGGCATTTTCCAAAATTTTAGCAAACCCTAAGTAACAAATCCACCAATCTAAAAGATCAATCAGCCACAAAATCAACCTTCTTTGCAAATCCTGGTGTAAACTGCCTCATGTTCGGCGATCTATCCACACACTCAGGAACTCTTGCTCTGATACCACTTGATGAAGGGCCACACCCCCCTACCAACTCGTAACCAAGAATGCAACAATATGGAGACAAAGAGAGACAAAATGCTTCCCAAGCAATTTTATTATACTTGAAAATCCTTACAACATCCACAAGATGATATCATAGATACGACTTCTTCAAAAAGAAGTTTACAAATTCTTCAACATAAGAGAACTCCCAAATAAGAATTTTCACAAGAAGAGTCTTCACACCAAGAGCTTCACCAAGAAGAACTTCCCAACTAAGAGCCTTCACCTCCAAAGCTTCCACCCAAGAACTTCTACTTGAAGAGCTACACCTTAAGAGCTTTCACACCTTGAAGCTTGACCTTCTAAAGCTTTCACACCTTCCAGCTTGATTAGAAATGCTCATATGCCTTGCCTAAATAAGCACTTACCACCCAATGCATGATTTATCCACAACCTTCTAGAATTCCTCCAACACAATATCCACAACCTTCTAAGATTCCACCTACACAATATCCACAACCTTCTAGAATTCCAACTACACACCTCGATAAATGGAATGACAACCATTTTAATTTTATTTTTCTATTACGCCACCTATGCACCTCGAAAATAGAAATTCTTTTTTTTCTCCTTTTTCCCTTTTAAAAAAAAAATTATTTCTCCTCTAATTTTCGTCACTTTCTCTCTCCTCCACAAAATTTTATTTATTTATTTATTTATTTATTAATTTTACTTCCAACATGCCCCCTTTATTTCAGATGCAAGATGCTCCTGCATCACAAAACATCCACTCCCGAACGATGGTAATATTAATTAACTTCTACACTACATTTGACTATGCATAAAAATAATAATATTAATTAACTTCTACACTACATTTGACTATGCATAAAAATAATCACATATGCTCTTTGCAAGTGAAAGAGATACATACAAGACTATTGAGCATTAGTATTTTAATTTGATCCTTGTTTAACTTCATCTACTTACATCATTTCCTCCTTCAAAACATTCAAAGCACCATATCTAGTTGAGGGTTCTCTTTGAAAGGGGAGACTCAATAGTCTAACTTTTTACTTAATGGTAATTTCTTAGAAGAAATTACAGAACTGCAATAGAAACTTTAATGTTTTCGTCCCCTAGAGGGAGATGAGAAAGCAAATGATTGAGCTGCTTGGAAGACATGGTAGTGTTGATGAGGACCCCATGATTTATTAAAAGTAAGTTCAACTGTGTGCACCAATCCAGGTTGCTTCCTCTTCTTTTCTTGATGACACTCTTCACTTTATTAAGCTTGGTCTGTGGCTCAATTATAAACTATAGTCATTGCGATTGTGTGGACCCAAGCAGATCTTCTTTCTCATATTTAACCCTCCAGGGAGGTGCCATTGCCTTAAATGAATCTCTAAATTGAGCTTCAAAGATCCAGTTATCATACGAGTTGTGTCCTAAGTACCAAATGCTTTTTCATTTTGTTCAAAAAAGTTCGAACTTTAATTTTCGGTCATTTATTTATATATTTGTTTGCATGCTTGGTTATGAGCTCTGAATTTGGCAAACCACAGTATCAAAATACTTCCAAGCTTATCCTATGCTGGGAATGCTGTGTCTCCTGTTTCTCCATTGCTTGCATTTTCTCTTTGTTCAACCTCACGTGAGTTGGAATAGGGAGTTCAGGGCCACAATTAATGGATACATGGTGATCAATGTCTTCTTGACCTAGTGAAAAGTGATACTTATAGTGATTTCGAAGTGTGCTGCATCGATAGGTTGTATCTTGTGTTCAAACTGTGTCCTACATCAATTTTTTCTTTTTGTCTTTTCTCCACCTGCTCCATGACTTCCTTAAGAGCCACATTGGCTGATGCAATTTCATCTTTGAAGGTTATTTCCTTGCATCTTTCTTGTGGTTCTCACTTAGTTAACCTTACCTTGAGTTAGTATTGTTTAAGCAATATTTTTTTTCTTCTATTGACTGCTCTTTGCTAGAGGAAGTAGTTTTGTTTGCTCGAACCATTGATCGTATGATTTAATTATATACCCATATGACAAGATTCTGGGTTTCAATGGAGAAATTAGGGTTATGGAAGAGATCTCACTTGATTTCGGGGAAAAAGTGGAGGCACTCATTTTAGACTTTAGCTATGATGGATGGAAGAGGAATGCTCGGGGTAATCATAGATGTATGAGAATTTGAAAAAACTATTGTGGATGGTCTGAATGGAGGGAAGGAATTAGAGACAATATTGTGAAATGTTGAAGATGGGATGGAAAAAATAAAGCATAAGGGAAAAGTAGGCATTTTTTTGTTGAGATGAACTATCACATTTGTCACACCTAGATAAGGGTATCGATGGCTTGTGTTCATGTGTTGGACAATATTACTATATCTATGTGCTCCAATTATGCTGTTCTGGATGCCAATGTGTGAGCTCCTCTTACTTTACCTCAAATGTTTGCACTACTGAAGTGGTTACTGCAGTTCTTGTGTCAGCAACTGCCCATCTCAAAAGGAGGTATGCTAATTATCCTTTGGCGAGGTGGCTAACTCTTCTCTAATGGTTTTAACTTTTTGAAGGACTCGGTGCTTGTACCCTATTGAGTAGGAGAATGCAGAGGCATTCTAGCTACAGAGGCTAGGATATGTGACATTGCAAATGAGGTGCTCTTAAATTCTGAAATAGGAAGATGTAGAACAACTTATACATTATGAAATAGGAACATGTAGAAACCACTAATACATTATGAAAGAGGAACACGTAGATACTGAAGTTGGGGTTGTCTGATATGGAGAAGGAACTGTTTTTGAGTTTTAATTATTATATGTTGTGTCTTGCAACTCTTGGAGGTGATCGACAGGTTAAAAATCATCAAACTGGAAAGGACTCAATTTCACTCTATTTACTCGAGTAGGTTGTATCAGGGTTTAATTTTTTTGGCGGCTTCAAAGAATAGTAGACTCTGAGGGTTCCGAGCTGACTGTTGCCCCTTCAATTTTATTCTTCTCTCTGCCTTTGCATCATCAGTTATATTCACAGACTCTCGATCCATAAGGTTGTTCTGATGCCTATACTTGAAAACTATATTACTGGGTTGGCTGTTTAGATGTACTTATGATATAGATACAGGATGGGTTCGAGTTTGGATGTAGGACGACCTTGGGTTTTCTCAGGCTTTGGCACTGAAATCCCATCTGACATTAAGGGACAGTTGTGTTCTGTCATGATAGCGCACACCAAAATCAATCCATAGACCATGTATGAAGTACTTCATGTTTCATCTTGCAGGAGAAAGGGGCCCGCTGTGAAAATCTCCAACAAAGCCTTTTATATAATTTTATTAATATATGTAATAATATCGTATTTTATTCTACTTATATTATTTTTAATATATCTAATAATATCGTATGTTGCAGAATCATCCCTACTCTATTTATATATTATTAATACAGTTTGCTGTACCACCCTACCTGCACCTGTTCCTGTAAATTGCCAATTTAGCTCTAAAATGGTTTTATTTTCATTGGCTCTTATAAAAGCACATGCCCTATCAACCTCATTTTATTGCTCGATGATCAGTAAATTGTATTGGTTTCACTTCGTGGCATGCACAGAGATGTTGGTATAGGGACAGAGACATGGATACTAGAGAAAATGTTCAGTGTGGCATGGGACATCTTTGATTCAAGAGGTTTTGGATACCAGGGGCTGACATAAAGACACTAAAGATTGTTCAGGGGGGTATTGGCCATCTATGAGCAGACTTTGGCAGAAGGTAAAATAGGATTTTCTGATCAGTTTTGTCATTTGAATGAACTACCTGTTTTTATCGGCCAGCTGTCTTGAAACTGCGATGGTGGTTTCATAACTGCTAGGGCGGTTTCAGATGGTTGGAAAACAGCAGTGTTACCCACAACACATTAAGTTACTCGTGGAATCCCAGTTCCATCATTTTTTTCAATTTATTCTTGTTGCAAGGGTATAATCAGCCATTGTAGATCTGAGTTCAGATTTCTTATGCAAGTTGAGAGCACGCAATGGGATTTACACTTTAGAGTACAGCTATATGCATTTTCTGAGCTCCCAAGTAACTGTGCTGAACCAGTGGCTGGGTAGTGGGTTGAATTAGTATTGTAGGTGTCATAGAAGCTTGAATAGGAGTTGATTGATGCAGATCAAGCCCAAGAGGCTTGGGCCTGTACTTTTCCACTGAAGAGAGGTTGAGTGAGTGGTAGGTCACATTTTATATTTGTGCCTTGATAATTCTAGTCTTTAAACTTTATACACTCTATGCAAAATCTGTAGTTGTTAATCTGTCAAATTTAATAACCATTGTAGTTTATGGATTATGTGTGGGATACCTTTTCAAACCTGTACAACAACATTTTATTTCAAAGGAATTTTGCATGTGTGTAGCTAGTCAAAGTTTTGGTTCCTACTGTGAAGGGAAAAGAGTGGGATATTGCAAACTGTCAGCAATGCGCTTTCGACATTGACACATTGATGGGGGGCCTCCAATAACCCATCTATTCTAATAAAAGTAACTTGATTTAAGAAAGTCCACCAAATTATTGAGAATATTTGTTGCTTTTATTGACAACTTGTGGACAAAAGTTTAATAAAACCTTGTAGACAGTGGATCTAGAACATAATCACAAATGTTAACATAGAACTGGAGAAACTTAAGCTCACAGGGTATGGAGATATGAGCATGTAAGGGCCCATAGACTGATCTCCACGAAGGGGAGAGTGTTTCATCTGGTTCATATTTAAAATGTATTATTGTGAGAATCTACAAGATTTGAAGCAATATAAAAACCACGGACTCTCATTCCTTATCTGCTAATCTCTCATTCCTTATCTGCTAATGCTTTTTTCCAAGTAGAAATAGATGATGTTTGACTAATTTATTATAGAGTTGGGTCTCCAAACATTTTTTGTAATTATTACACACTACATTTCTAGTTGAGTGGTATCCTTTAGTCCTATGAGCCTGCACATAAGAGTTATCTCCTTCCTCATGTCAGTCTTAACACACTTGATAGTATACTTCTTTAGGGAAACAACTTGTAGTCATATGTGGCGAGGTCTACCAATCCCACTAAACCATCATATTGAAATTACTTTTACAAAAGAAGAATACAATAGAAAAAACCCATAAAATGCTTGATGATATAAGTTATTTCAAAGGGGTGATTGTTCAAATGTATACATGAAACACACAACTCACAATATGTTGATTAACTAGTACTTGCTACCTCCTATATATAGGCATCATTGGAATATTCTAGTGCCTTGGCCCCAATGAGGCTGACCCAGCATACAATAGTTACGTTTATGAACTCATAAGTGATTCAATTGAGGATCTCATTAGCCACAGTTCAGCCATGCATATCCCAATACAATCAATGGGTTAAATTTAGAGCATATGCACTACTTGAAAGGAGCATTGTTCTGAACAAAAATCCATTTTGGGTGCTTTTGCCTGAAATCTTCATTTTCCTATGTAGCATATTCGATAAGAGAATTATTTCACTTGATCAAATATTCTTAGTGAATGTTTGAAGGATTCCCTTAAGTTCCAAAATATTTCCATTGTTGTCAGCAACCTTTGGCAATTCTGCCTAGGTTGAAACATTTATTCCAATAACCTTCTTCAAAGTAGGAAACTTGGAATGATTGGATGTATTTTTGTTAAGTAATTCCAATTTGCATGCTATGTTGCCACTCTAATGCAAAACATTGCAAGGACCATAATACTTGGGTGAAAGCTATTAGAGTTAAATCTCCGTATTTTTGTTTCTCTCTCTTCCGTAGATTTATTTCTATTTCTAATGGTCACTCCTCTTCTATGTTTCCACATTCTCTTTGTTCAATATGGAAACTTTATCTTTCTGCTTCTCTCTTCAGAATGTTTCTATTTCTCTCTGTTTGTTTGTTATAGAAACATTCTTGTGTATACTTGTATATATAGATCATTTATGATCTTTGTTTAAAACACATTTTTATTTAATCATAATAAAAGTGTGTTATACTTTTTTTTAAAGTTTCATTAGTGTTACCTATATGGCTGTAAATACACAAAGACCCAATGTACTACTAGAAAATTTCTTGCAGTGTGATGCTGATTAGCTTGCTGCTTCATTTTGTTTAGTGCCATTGCCAAGGTCTCATTGAGACTAGAGAGTAGTTTCTTCAGTAAGCCTTTTTTAAAGGGTAAAAAAAACTTATTTACAATAAGAGCCCAAGCACATCTGACTTGTGTGCATATTCTATCTTTATTAATGGATGTATAGAGTTTGGAAAGTGGTCATACAGGTATAGGAGCAGTATAATTTGCAGCCTTTTATGTTGTTAAATTGAGTATATTACTTGTGGGTTACAAGATGTTGAAATTAAGTACAATATTGATAAAGCATGTAATGGAACATACATGCTGATCAGGAACATTGACAGTGATGAAGAATGACACTAATTTAGGCATCCATTGCACATGCACATGGAACACTTATATTTTTACTGACTAGCTGAATTATGTGTATGTAGTTTGAAATGCGATGTTTCAGGCCACTCTGTGGAATCCATTATCAGGATAGACAGCTCCAAGCCAAATCTTGAGAGTTATATATAATATTTATAGGCATATTTAGTTGATTATATACACTGAAAAACATACATGCACCATTTCCAAGCTGTTTTGGTTCTGAATCATGTCCCCTTGTTTGGAGCCCATATCGTGATCTTTTCCACGCCTATTGCAGAAGTAACAAGCAAATGAAGAATATATTAATTTAAGCTTTACCTTAAAAATATTGGACAATAAATAATAATCACACTATAAAATATAATAACAACATTAGAATATAAGATAGATAAATAAAATAATAATCGATAAATAGATAATAAATAAAAATTAAATAAATATATTTGTTAGTCAATTAATTAACAATAATATTACAGAATAAATAAATAAGCAATATTATATAGTATATTATGAATAAAATAATATCATACAAGATCTTCTAAAGGGCACGACTTTACAAAAGAAAGGTATATATAGAATTATAAATGGATCATGAGTGATATAGCTAATAGGGTGTTTTATAAAAGGAAGAATCAAAGGACTAAGTTATGGAATATATTTTGATAATCATCAATGGGAGTTTTCCTTGGCAACAACTCATTTAGAGAAGGTGTCGAATCATGGTAAGGATATATTGTTGCCAGTAATTCCAAGAGCGATATCATTAAAACCATTTCATGAGTCAGTCTATTTAACATCATGATAGAGACATGGATAGAAACAAATATAAATATAATTAGGATGTGATTAAAACTATCACCAGGTGGAAACAGGACATCCTTATCTCACAATCAGTAATTAGTTATGTTCATTGGGAGGAAATGATAATTATTGGAAATATTCCAATGCTTTGACCTATAAAAACTTTGGAATAATGACTAGATAGTAATAATACACCAAGAAGAGTATGGTGAATGCTTAATCCTTTTCACACCAAACTACTAAAGTGTCTCTCCAAATAGTATGATGATTAGTGGCAAATTCGTATAGTGAATATTGCTACCAATATCTTGCCATTGACTACATATGTGATAAAGAACGATCATACATACCGAGTATGCTAACATTTATGAGAAATACATAAGTTTGAATTTCTAGATTGAAGGCTTACTTCGTTGCAGAGAATAAGCTTTCATTTGAGATAGCAAATAAGACAAAGATTCTAGTCAGCGAGTAAGAGAAGATGCAAAAAACAAACAAGAAGGAGTTCTCCAATTTGCCTACACAGATAAGTAGAGTTGGAGACTTGAACATGGAGAAGTAAATAGATCTAGTGAGCAATATCCAATTTGTAGTCTAGGAGCAATACATTGAGCAAGTACAGGACAAGTGTAAAGGAAAGACGTCGACAACCTTGGAGATTAAGAGGTAGTTGCTGAAACTAAGGATAGTGGAAAACACCTTGAGTATCGCACAATCTAACTACAATCAAAGAACATGATATAATTTAAAAGGGGACATTCATTGTTTTCAAAGGTTGACTAAAATGAATATTAATAGCCAGTGAGGTGTTGACCAGCTATGATGACATTCCAGGGATGAATAAGTTGTGCTATACATGCAAGCAACTGGAGTTGATAGTTCTGATGAGTATCATAGGATTGAGGATATGAGCCTTGTCTAAGAATAAAGAGCCATATCTACGATATAGAATATATGTAAAAATAAAAATACTTTATGTTAAGAAGCGTTCTCCAGGTGTGGGGAATATAAGGAGTCTGTTATTAGTTTCTTGGAGGGAGTAATTGAGAAGCTTCAAAGGAGATGAGGACTAAGGAACCTACCATAGATGTTAGAATGCAAATAGCTTTAGGAGTGCAAAGTTTGGTGAAAGCACTCTAGATAATATGACATATATCAATCCTACTGTATATGCAAGTGACTAGTGCATCTAAGGGAAAAGCATTCTTTATTTCTTGATCCATATTTAGTATTTGAGTTGGTTTACCTTGTAAAAGGCATTTTTATGGGTAATACTAATTGCATATCTCTAGCCATCTTCCAATCCTTGTTTTAATGGAATTTATGATTTTAGGCCAAAAATTATGGCAATCCCCAAAAGGGGATGTTACATTGTCAAGATCAAAGCTTTAGTTCCCTGGAAAGGTTAAAAGGGAAATGGGCAGATTGAAAAAGGAAAATAGGGAATGTAGTGAGAATGTTGTGTACCGATGTTTTGTGTTTCCTTTCAAAGAAAAAAGGATTATGATGTTTGTTTGTTCAACTGTGCTTTGATATTGTCTGTATTCAATTACAAATTTACTTATCCTCATTTTCTCTCTGAACTAATGTAGGAATGTGTACTATGTAGTTGTTAAAGCATATAGCTTCGGTCTAACAAATCTGTGACCAGCATACTTATGTATATATGTACAACAGTATGTTGCACATACTGTTGTATATATATGCATACGTATCCTTGCTGTATGAGAATCAATACACAGTTGGAACGGATGATCATATATATATTTTCTGAGATCATTCAAGCATGATCGAAACCTATTTCTGATTCCTTTGATTTAGATCACCATCGATCTATATTGTATATCGGGCTGTAGTGATTATGATTAGTAATACATTGTTATACTTGTGTTAAGTCTGTAAACTAATCAGGCATGATTAGTTACACCGAACTGGTGTGATTGTGAATGTCCATGTCTCCATTCGGAGACGTGACCATTCACCATCACAACCTTTCATATGATATGTATACTTGATCCGCCCGAGTATACGAGGCATCAAAATCAATCAAAGCAAGCACATCAAAGGATCAAAGAACATTCTGAGTTCAAGATTATTATATTATCTCTGTACTAACTTCGACAGATTCTGGAGCAAAACTATGTTTTGTCAACAGTGATCATACTTGCAATAAAATTGTGCATTAGTCTGCCATCGAATTTGAAATCTGGTAAGAAACTTTACAGTAGTGCACAATCAGCACTAATTTCATTTCATATCACCACTTTGATCCCAGGCTGGTTAGGCTTGCTTTGGTTCCTCCTTTTCAAAGTGAGTACTATGAGTAGTATGCTGAATATTTTGTCATTGATGTCAAAGGTTGATGATCAAGGTTGTATAATTTATGGAGGATTACTCAAAGTAACAGAGAATTGAAATGAAACGCTTATCAAGCTGCTGATCATTCATTGGCTGCTTCGTCACTTGCTCACTTATGCATTTCTGGGTTGGTGCTCATTTGGTAATTCAAAGCTATTGAATTGTCATGTTTTTTTACCCGAAAGTGTTTTCCACAGGAAATTTGGTGCTTTCCTTGTTGATGTTTGCTCTCTCTATTTTATCTCTTTGATTATGGGGTTTCATGAGTACTAATTCACTGCCTCATTGCCTAATTGCACAAATGGAATGGAAATTCCATAAACAGTTGATCTGATCAAAATAAGTAGTGTGAGATGGAGAAATCAATATCATCCAGAAAGTAACCTCTTTGAGATAAGAAAGAATACAGATGATGCATGATATGAAATTAAACACCGACACCTATAGGGGAATGGAAATATATGAAAATGGAAAGCTTGGATTCTAGTTTCTTATCGCATTGTTTAATTGATAATTTAGCTTCCCTTTCAGTTGACTAATGAGGATGATTTGAAATTGGAAATGTACAAATTTCAGTAGTATTGCACATATAAATAGGGAGGGATGAGAGGCTAGAAAAAGATCCTTACGTGACTCTGAGTTAATCTTTGTTGACAATTTTTTTGTTGCTCATAGCTGTGTAGTTTATTGTCAAAGAAAGCCTTTGATCCAAGGTAAAGGGCGATTCCATCAAAGATGGCACGAATGACAACTTAGAAGAATTGTGAAAAACACGTACACTTCTATCACTTGGTTTCATTATAGGGTTTGCTTGCTTTGGTTAGTTAATGCCAACTAGAGTGGTGCCTTGCCTAAAATTTTTGGGTCTTGAATAAACCATGTACCTCTGGCAAGAAACTGTCCAACTTACACCTTCAAAATTTTGGGAAAAGGGAATGTATGATGCGAGTACCCTCTCTAATGTGAGAGGTGCTAAAGAGCTTGCCACTTGGGACAATGAGTTTTCTAGTTTGTTACATAATCAGTATGTGTACTTGATGTGAAAACATCAAATCCTCCAACTATCCCATACTCTTTTCCAATATCTTGTTATTCTTTTATCATAGCAAGCATACCTCTTTCTGACCTATCCTACAACAAAGTTTGAATCCCAAAATACATGCAATATCTTGGCTTCTTTATCGATAGCTAGTAACAAGCCTAAGACAAGGCATTTATATTCAACCACATTGTTTGTGCAAGTAAATTGCAATCTGTGAGTTGCTAAGTATGATTCACCAAATGGACTTATCAATTTATATCCATTTCTTGCTCCCTTTATAGACTTAGAGCCACCAAACCTCAATGTCCATGCTTGATTAGTTTCTTAAGGCTCCTTTTGAGGTTGTTTTGATAAATTTGGCTTGGGATTCACTGCTTTCATGTTCTTTCCCTATGGGGCTTGATTTCGTTCTGCTCCCATCCTACTGCTTTCAACTATAATCATTTGTGGAGGAATCTCTTTTGCATCACCTTTGTCATTTTGGACCTCTCTAGGTTTTCTAATTTCGGTGCACTTGGAATTCGCTTCTCCACTTGCTCAATGGCAATCTTGCACATGGAGCGAGAGAGTTCTATTTGAATACATCATGCGTTCTAAACTGATTGGGAAACAACAAGTTCTGCATAGCTTACAATTTCCTAACCAAAGGCCTTGTTTAACACTTCTTAGCACAAATTTAATGAAATTTTTGAACATGCCTTCTCCTTCGCTAGACAATGGGCCCCGATCATTTTCTTTCAACACTTTAGTTGAATTGTGGTCTCTGGATAATTCTTTCACTTTATCACTTTGTGAAATTTGCACCAACACTTCTTGCATCTTTGGTTTATTAAGGCCAAGAACTATTTCAGCAAATAAGATTTCACTGTTCTCTCCATATTCTTTTGTTGTCAACTTCAATCTTGACATTCTTTCTATTCTTATCTGATTTGTAATTCCTTTCCATGACAACCACTGTAATGACCTTGCTCAAATCTGATCCAAAATGCTGATAAAGGTTCAAGAAAACACTTTGCATACAAGGGTCATATGACTGATATAAAATTTCAGTTTGCTTTAATGGCTCTTTCCTTCACTTAGCATCAATAAGAATGCTTGCAAGTAGACTCTGAATTGACTAATCAATGACCTAACATGAATGTGCAACTAATTTTGGCAATATTCAATGCATATATATGATCAAAGCATGAGAAATGAACACCTACAGCCAACTGACATTTTTACAAACAGTTGGTATGCAAACTAACTAGCTGATAAATAATGATATTGAATTGCTCAAATGACACCAGCAACTATTATCTCCTTAATTGCAATGAAATTTTTAATACAATGCTCATGAAATATGGCCAAGACTCTTGGCATTTACATGGAATACAAAATGATAATGTTGGTATAATGCACACCTATAGTTGAAACTGGTAACACCTAAAATGCAATGCTAACAAAGGAACCTGGTTGTAGATGTCTATAATAATTTCCTCCAATGCTGCCTTTTCTGTTTTGCTTTTTTCTGTTCTGCTTTTTCACTTGCTTTTTTCAGCTCTGCTTTTTAAAACTCAAACCCTCAGGTAGTCTGAGTATACAAATTAAGCTCAACTTGAAATGACTGAATACCATTTCCAAAGTGCAACCCTTCAGAAGGTCTTTCACTTCCTCAGTTATGCAATCTCTTGAGAGGTATCGTTCTCAAGGATTATGCTGAATATTTGCAGACTATCAAGCTCCACAAATGCTCATAGAAGATGTAGTTGAGTTACCAGATCCCATCCGTCCAAATGAGAGGCCAAGCCCTTTATTTATTTACTTTTCTAAGAAGTTACTAAGGACTTCTAGAAGCATCCTTTTCTAAGAAATTACTAAGAACTTCTAGTAACATCCATTATAAAATCCCATTATAATGCACTTTTATAATAAATAACTTTATAAAATAAAAAGTACAACTCAACTTAGAATTATAACATGTAGGCCCAATATAAGAACTAATGATAAAATATAAATAAAATAATATCTCCAAGAGCATAATAAACCATCCAATCCCCAAATAAACGCCAGAATGACTCTCTCATCACAACCACCAGTCTACGAGAGTCCATGATAGATTGATCCGGCATGCAAAACGATGTCAGCGAAAACGGGGACATTACAACCACATGCGAGAACTTGGTGGTTACTTATTTGTTCAATCTCTACCCAAGAGCATGCCATAACCATCTAGAATGTCCATGACTGATATATCAGTGAATTGCTTAATTGTAGGATCAAATGCCAATTCCATTTGAATATTGTTTAATTCACCAATGGCTGATACTTTTCTTTTGTCAATTTGTGTAACTTTCTTGCTTGTGCTTGTAGGAACAAGTCTCAATCTTCAATATATGGCTAAAGACATGCCATTACATGATGCTTATGAATTGATTAGATTGTTATGTAATGGCCTTCCAGATATCCTCATAGATAGAAGGAATGGGTTAAGTTCCATCCTTTCCTTGGTAGAAAACAATAGGAGTGTGCTTTTGAGTATAAGCTTTGTTTTCTTTTCCACCTTCTTGACAATTTCTTCTAACTTGGTAACATTTGATTGTCTTGTAGCTCCTTCAACTTTTGTTTCATCTTGAGTTGTGTTTAATGTGCTTTAAGCGACAAAATGTTTGTGGTGAATTCTGATTGTTGCATGTATTTTTATCACCATAAGAAACACTTTGGACCACATTTGTATTTTGAGCTATGTTTGATGTGTTATGGGAGGATCTATTTGCTCCTTGTGTAGCATTTGACAAAGTTTGAAAATGAGCTCCTTGATTTGTATCATCTTTGAAATTGTCCAAGAAGACACCTCTTGTGCGATTTTCATCAACTCAAATATGAGCAAATATATCTTTACTTTCTTCAATTCCTCAATCATACTATGCCTTACCTTACTTAGCCCTTCATCGTGTGGAGGATTCCTAGTAGCTTGTACATTGTTGGTGCTCTAGAGCCCACTATAATTTTTTATACTATTAGTAACTTGACTACTATTGTTGCCTTACCTATATGCAGAAGAGTCATTTGGGTAGCTTGGTGTATTACTGGCATTTGGATGTGGAGGCATGTTGAAATTATTCGGAGGAATAGATGAAGGAAATGGCTCATTATTTCTATTAGTCCTCGGATAGACCCTATTTCTTGCATTCCCTTGGGATCATTGGAACACATGTATCTCCTTTTGGGTGTTCAATGGAGGGAAATGATAACTCGTTTCTTGCATTGGCTTGTTTGTTGCCCATGGCAGGAACTCTAATCTTTTTACCCCCTCTGGACCGTTGGCTAAGGTTGGTGGAAAATTCCCATTGTACTCCTCATGCGCTTCAAATTCTGGTGGGAATAAGCACTCAAAAGTCAAGCATTGATTGTATCTTGTGGTAGGGGCAATCTCATATTCAGTGATTGGAGAATTTTCTTGATTGATCTCATCATCCATTACCTTCTAAAAAACATTTGTTGCTTTCTTGAAATTTGGACGTTATAGCTCCAATTGTCAATTTGTTTCATGTGTCCTACGACATCCAGAAAATACAACCTCAACTAGGAATATCTTCTTTGTTGGTTCTTCAAGGCCAGTAAGTTGTTAAGTGGTGACATGACAATTTCACTATTTCCATTTGTATTCCAAGTCTTCTTTTGATAACCTTGACTATTGTTGTACCCTTGATTACTTGACTGGGCACCCCCTTGATTATTTCTTTGGTTGTTACCTTCTTGGTTGTTCCTTTAATAGTTCTCTTGGTAATTTTCTTGATAACCTCCTTGATGGCCTCCTGATGGCTATTTTGCCGTCCTTGGAAATTTCTTTGCTTGTGCTGATGTTGACTGTTTTGATTTCTTAGATGTGACCTTTGTGGATCATTTCTTGATATGTTCAATTAGATCTTTCATCTCATCTTTCTCTTTTTGTGTTCTTGTAGATGTCTTGTGCCTTGAAGATATTCAGGTAGAGTTGAAGTTGCTTGAGAAAGTGGAGCTTCAGGATGCAGGATGAGTTGGTTTGATGAAGCTTGAAATGAAGGATGGGGAACTTGATTGCTTGCAGCTATTGTTCCCAAACTCATCAATAGTCGTGACATGTTTTGTTTCATCTCTTTGCTTACTTTCATTGGTTTTGCTGAAGCCTCATTCAGGTTTGTTGGAGGAGGATGAAATTGTCTTGTAGACATGAATGTGGGAGAATCCAAGGTGTTGTAATGCATCTCAATTGTACCTTCATCTTCAACTATGTATGGAGCTTGTAATCTTGTATAAGCTTTATGGAAGCGATTGTTAAAGGAACTTGTCAACTCATGCTCTTGTCTACTGACATTTGCATTTTGTTTATAGAACTCCAATATTGTGATGGGAATTCCGAATTTTTCAATGATTGCAACTTTCAACCCTTCCTAGGTACTAATAGATGAAGTTGGTAGACGAGTGAATCAATAGAAGCCTTCATCCTCTAATGAGTGAGGGAAATGCATGCATGCTACATACTCATGTAAAATCCTCTTGTTGCATAATGCGTCTTCAAAAATCTTTATGTGCTCCTTTGCTATTCTATTAGAATCATTAACATCGAATTTGAAGCAAAAGTTCTCTAGGCTCTTTGGCAAGTCATAGAAAATGAAAGTAAGTAGGGACACATTATTTTGCATCCAAGGTGCTGCCATTGCTACTTGGTCTGGTTGAACTAGTTGGGCCAATGTTTTTTGAGCTTGAGTAACTTGAGTTGTTTGGAATGAAACTTGCTGAGCTGGGCTTGCTTGGATTGGGCTCAATTGACTTGAAGGATTTGCCTCACTTGTAACGTGAGTTACTTAATGATTTCAACTTTTTCTATGGAATTGCAATTCTATCAAATCTTTGTCTTGCCTTGGTGTGGACTTCAAGACCCTCTTTTGTCTCTCCAACTCTAGCATTTCAAACGTTTTTAGTGTGAAGGAATCATTTTTCTATCCAGCTTGAAACTAGTTCTAACATTCTCCCTAGTGATTTTCTTGAGCTAATCTTTCAACTTTTTTCTTGTTGAATTCTTCTATGAGCTTCTCTTTTACGCTGAATTTTTTCTTCTCTTCTTCCTCTTTCTTGCTATAGAACAACTTCCTCTTCTTCTAGGATAGCTCGGGCAATTACATAATCTGCGTCATCCCTTCTCTCGTTGTAGATAATTACAGCCAAATTCGAGATGGTAAGTGTAGTGCGGAGGTACCATCTTAGACAATATTTAACTTGTTGACAACTCCATAGTTCCCTCTTCCACGTTTTAACCTTTCTCAAACTTCTCTTTTGATTCACGAAGCCTTTTTTTCTTTCTTCAACATATTAGCAATGCCCAAGTATTGTTGGCCACTCTTTCTTAGTTTCCAAGGGAATATGTGAAATGTTGCAATAATATTGTCTTGAGGTGATTTCCACTTTCTTTTTGGCTGTTGTGGTAGAGGAAGCACCATGTTACACCATCTTCAACTTGTTGACAACTTCTTGAGTGAACTTCGAAAAAACCCACCCTCTTTAAGTTGTATTGTTGGCTACTCTTTCATTTTTTCCAAGAGAATATGTGAAATGTTGCAATAATATTGTCTTGAGGTGATTCCAACTTTCTTTTTAACTGTTGTGTTGAGGAAGCACCATGTTACACCAGCTTTAACTTGTTGACAACTTCTTGAGTTTACTTTGAACAATCCCTCATTCTAGTGCCAATTAATGTTGATGTGAGTTTTATGCCACTACATCATGCTGCATTAGAACTCAAATTACTGATTCGTCTCTTGTATAAAGACACCACATATGCTAAATATTGCAAGGAAAGATCATTGAGATGGCTCTAAGGTTTGGATGCTCAATCAATTGTAGTAAAGTGATATTTTGGTATTACAAAGGGACTTACATTAGTTTACTTAGGTTCTAGCAATTTGACTTTCGAATGATATGACAATTGAGTGCAATGAACTATTTCTAACTGATTATGAAATAACATGCAAATGAAAATGAGGATTTATGAATCTAAATTACTTCTAATCTAGGATGCAAGGGATCGTGAATATCCTTGTGACTTTACTAGGCTTGGTCTTGTCATTGAGTCCACTAAACTAGTGCAATTTTCTAAGGTAAATGAAGGATGTTCAAGCTTCAAACTATCACAATTACAATATCACCATGCATAGATGCATATCAGTGTGCAAGTGAATAATTTAAGTTCATAAATATGTCAGTTGCCCATGCAAGGCAAACTTACAATCAGCTAGCAGCTAGAAGTATGGTCTAAGAGAGTTCAAGAAAGATGCATCTACAATTAATTACTTTTATCACACTAAAATTCTCAAAGCAAATTCTAAAACTACTAAGTACTTGAAAGAAAATTCAAATTTAAATTGAGTGATCAAAAAACTACAACACAATTTCCATGAAAGCACAACACTTCATTGATTTGATTCAATTACAGTGAGAATTCTCTAAAACTCTCCTTTGCAAATGACAAGAGTGGGGTTTATATAGAAGCCCCAAATACAATGAATGGCCATAATTGATTTGAAATTGTTGATCTCGATTAACTCTTAGAAAAACCTAACTAGAGTGGCCACAAACATTAGATGCACATCTAATGAAAATAAAACACCATTTGATACGCCAGTGAGAAAATTCAATGGCATGAGAACCAATGAAAAAAAAAAGATGCTTAGCCATCATACAACTCATCATCTAAAAGATGCACTTCCTTTTCCTTTTCCTTCTTAACAAATTCAATGAACCTGGATATAACTGCACTAAGTTCCTCTATTGTAATGCTAGGCAAACTGCCATGCTACAATTTGATTGCCTTTAATTGCTCCATGCAAGTGTGAAGTATGCCATACCAATTTGAGGTGTGCTTTTGCAAACTGTTGATTGAGATCATGAGAGAGCAGACCATCCAATTGACTCTTCTTAATGTATTTCATGTCCTCGAAGTAAGTCTTTGATTGCAGCAATGATCTTTAAAATGTATGTCAAGGATAGGCCCTTTAGCATCAAGACAATATGCATGTGCATGATCAAATGTGGATCCCTTCATGGACAAGGAAGGATACCAATGATTGAAATCATATGCATTTCCCTTCTAAATCACTCCTCAAACTAATGTTTCTGTAGGAACATTCTTCAGTGATTTGAGATGAGGGACCAACTTGTCTTCAATTTGTTGAAAGCCTTTCCATGTCTCCTCCAAACAGTGGACCTTATTTATGAGTAGCATAGTCCTTTCCTGAGCTTGAACCATCTTAGTAAGGAAATCCTCTACCTACCCTTTGATATCCTCAGTCCATTTCTTCATCTCTTGATGAGTATTCTTCATTGTTTCACAAGTGTCAAAGGATTGTTGAGGGATGGGGATAAGTGTAACATTCCCTTGTCTTGTTGGATTTATAAATTATAAGATTTCATATATGTTCCTTCAAACTTTTCTTCTTTAACTCTATCATATCCTTTGTCTCTTCTAACCTATCCATCCTCTCCTTATGGACAAGGACGGATACCAATGATTGAAATCATATGCATTTCCCTTCTAAATTACTTCTTCTTGAACTAATGTTGATGTAGGAACATTCTTCAATGATTTGAGATGAGGGATTAACTTGTCTTTAATTGGTTGAAAGCCTTTCCGTGTCTCCTTCAAACTGTGGACCTTATTTATGATTATCGTAGTCCTTTCCAGAGTTATCTTAGTAAGGAAATCCTCTACCAGACCTTTGATATCCTCAATCCATTTCTTCACCTCCTAATGAGTATTCTTCATTGTTTCACAAGTGTCAAAGGATTCTTGAGGGATAGGGATAAGTGTAGCATTCGTTTGTCCTGCTGGATCTATAAGCCTTCATGTATGCTCCTTCAATCTTTTATTCTTTAACTCTAGCATATCAACTTCTTCTTCTAACCTATCCATCCTCTCCTTGATTGCACCAGAAGTGTCTTTCAATTGCTGGAACTCTTGTTTTTTGGTGGATGGTCCAATGCTGAATGTTGCAATCTCGTAGATTATAGGAGTGACCTCATCTCTAGTTTTATCACCTATTGGGACAGCCACATGTAAAGCACGAGATCCTGAATGATTTCTAGTAATTTGGATGAACTTATTTGATTGCCAATTCGGATTGGAAATGTATTAATGTTCTCATTTGGTTGTACTTGCTCTACTTTCCTCTTTTCCTCTTTCTGCGCCTCAACCAATCGGGGATTGCAGACAATTCAAAGCTATCATCAAACTGATCCTCTTCATTGAGTTATCTCAAAGTTGAAATAATTTCTTCATCAATCTCCTGTGTATTGGGGTTGGGCTATCCCATATCTTCCCTCAAATCAACCTCTAACTGAATGGTAGGAGATGCTGGTAGTTCCTCAGTTTCTTGCTGCACTGATGGTGATGATGAGGATTCTCCTTGATTTTCTTGATGTAATATCTCAGTATCTCTACCTTTTTCTGATTCCTGTTCCTTACCCTACATATTCACCTCTATTACTGATGATGAAGTAATAGTGGAAGGGGCTGGGGTAGACTTGTGCCTTTTGTGCCTGGACTCTCCACTAGTAGTTTCCTTCTTGCTTGTGATTCCTCAACTACACTATCTCCTCTCTTTGAAGTTTGATCATTCTCATTGTTGTTCAATTCTGAATTGGTGATTGTCTTCTCATCTTCTTTATAAGAAGACTCTTCACTTTGCATTTTTCCATGTGTGAAAATGGCACCCACCTTGCTTTCTTAACCTTTTTATCCGTTCATCGACCCATGTTCTTGATCTATCAGTCACTAATGTCAAACTCTGTAAATTCTTTACTAGTGACCAAGTAGGTGCTTAGATTGACTACTTGTTCTTGTGCTCATACTGGGGGTGTATATGATTCCCATTTATCCTTAACTTGATCTGGAAATGGGAAGGTGTTACACTTTCTCATGAAGTCCACTGACATCCTGGACCACATTTTCCTCATTATTGCATATGTATCTATCAAGTTGGCCCAGTGATCTTCTGCACCTGCATTGTGCCTATATTTCTTTCCCTTGTAGGTGAAGATCTTTTGAAATGGATTGAACCGACTCCTTGCCTTGTAATTCCAAGTTGGTGGAACTGCAACTCCATGTTAGCTGTCTCTGCTGCTAGTGCTATCAGGCACATCTTCGACATCTTATCAAGTGTAATATGGAAGGTCATACCCTGTATATGTTTCTGCTTCTGAATGTGATATAACTCTGATAATTGCCTCACCACCTCAAGTAACACCAACTTGTCTGTAGGATATCAAACATTGAAGGTTGCAACGGAAGTTCAAAACCAAATGCAAGATTTTGAAATTCTGAGGACATGTCTGAAGAAATCCCGTCTGCAAACATGTTCAAAGACAAGTCTGAAGACATGCCTTAAATTCCGAGAAAAACTAATTCACAGATGATACAAAGCAATTTAAATGTCTTCTTTATATGGTCCAATAATGAAGATTATGCCTTAAAATTGGATTGGTTTTTGCAATGAATTCTGAAGACTACACAGACCACTTGAACTCAGAAAATCAGGTCATAAAGTTGCAAATGCATGTGCCAGTGAAGGTATTCGAAATGCGAAACCAAAAACAAACCTTCTACCACAGAATATGATTCTGGTTTCTGAGGACAAAATCTGAATTGTAGTCACCTGGGTCAGCTTTCCTTAAGCCAATTGATTCTTCCACAAGAAAATGATTCTCCTTGTCACCTAGAATGGACCCAAGTAAGAACAACCACCTTGGAATTTTTCCTTATTTTTTATCTGCAAATTGTGTCTTTCTGGAAAAATCTTCAGTAAGTCCCAAAACGTTCATGAATTTGCAGTCTTGTGGATTCTATCTCTGAACAGTCTGCTGCACTTCTTTGAAGTTGTTTTGATTTCGTCTTCCACTCACTGATTTTCATTGAAAATCACAGTCTTGGATGTAAATTTCAAGTCTCGTGTCCGAGTCTTTAATGAGTTTGCAGCTCTCTTCTTTTGTGGATTTTGTCTCTGAATCAAGTTCAAAGCTGATTTTGCACTTTTAGTAACTTTGCCCCTTGTCCTTTGAAACATTTGATTTTTCTTGAAATCGTCCCCTTGTAGGTTTCATATTTTCGATTCTGAGCAAGATGTCTGAAGCTACATGAAAGTCTGCTTTGCGGTACTGGATCCCAATTCGTTTGTCTTCAAGAATCTGCGATTTCCTAATTTTCTGAGTTTTTCTTTGACATAATTGTGGTCCTATTTCCTTTACTTGAATCGAACTCCATCCTTCCCTTCTTGTCGGCATCCTTTTCTTGCTTTAATTAGCAGCCTCTTTGCTGCCACCTTTGACTTTAGACTTTGGTCAACTTCCTGTTTTGTGTTATATCAGTGTTGCTTGATGGGCATTTAAATGGATTTTAGTTTTGGTTTGCACCTCTACAGCCAGTGTGGGATAAAACATTATTGCCTCTTAACATCCTTAGAGTCACGCAAATTGTCTCTTCATTTAATTTCCCTGATTTTTTTTAAAATTTCATTTTCACCACCAGCCAAGCCCTCAAGGGAGGTTTGATGCCTCTAAGGACCATTCCGTTTTAAATTTGATCAAGTCCATATTGTGAAATTTAACAAACTTAGCAATGTTTCATTCTCAGCCCAGTGGAAATTCGATTAGCCTAGGAACACTTATTTCAGTTGTTTACTTATCCTGTCTAGGGAAATTTGACCTTTTGGGACAACTGCTTTATTTTCTCATTCATACTCTAAAGGGGAAAATCGATCTTGATAGGGACCACTTATATTCCATCAAAATCTCATTCTTTGTTCATCCATCCCTCAAGGGGGAAACTTGATGCATATAGGGACAGCTAAGATCCATTATATTTGCCTTTGTCCTTCTACTCATCTCCCAAAAGTGGGGTTTGACCTTCTCAAGGACATCCATTTCACTCATCTACTTGCCCACCAAGGGGAAAAATGATACGTGCAAGGAAAAATCTGATTTAACCCCTTCATTTTCTCATTCACCTATTACGAAGTAATTGGTAAAATACTTGCATGTATTAACAGAGACCAAAAGGTCATTATATACAGATGAATGGAATGATGTTTCAGACCAAGAGGCTTGGTGAGAACGTCTGCAGTCTGATCTGTGGTAGGAACATGCTGCAAATCTATTGTCCCATCTTCAACCAACTGTTGTATGTAGTGATAGTGAACATCCACATGCTTGGTTCGTTCATGAAAGACTGGATTTTAGGCTAACTTGATAACACCTTTGTTATCAACAAACAAAGTAGTTGGTCCTACTGGTGACATCTGCATATCCCCGATCATCCGACGAAGCCAAACATCTTCACATCTTGCCTAAATAGTCCCTTTGTATTCGACCTTTGTAGAGAGAAACTGCTTGCTGCTTCTTATTGGTCCATGTGACTGCATCGGATCCCAAATTGAACACAACCAAAAGTTGACTTTTTATCGTCAACAGAGCCTGCCCAATCTGAACTTGTGAACCCATCGAGTTTAGGATTAGAACTCTGAGAGTACAAAAGTCAATAATCTAAAGTGCCCTTCACATAATGAAGCACACACTTTGCGGCCATCCAATGATCAACGTTGGGAGATGTCATAAATCGTGAAATGTAGTTGACTGCGAAGCTGATGTCAGGCCTAGTAACAGAGAGGTAGATGAGGCTGCCTACTAGTTGCATGTATGTAGTATCATCAACGGAAGGAGAATCAGATTTTGCGGATATCGTGAGACCTTTCTCCATAGGTGTAGATGCAGGCTTGCAATCTTGGATGCGAAATTTGTCTATTAGAGCCTTGGCATATTTGGACTGAGAGATGAATATACCAAAAGACTGCTGTAAAATCTCAACACCTAGGCAATAATGCATGAGCTCAAGGTCAGTCATATCAAAAGATTGGCATAAATTTTGTTTGATTCCTTGAATCAAAGATGCTGAGTTGCCAGTGATGATCAAATCATCCACATAAATAACCAACAGGATGATGTTATTGAAGTACTTGAGAAGTTGAAGTACCTGAGACAATAGGGCAGCAGATATTGGCATGAACAAGCTGAAGTACTTGAGAAGTGCGCCATGAATCACCACTTGTGAAAGGTGTACGATGTTGCTTCCTAGCCTGGCATGCATCACAAACTCCTAGCTGCCGAGTTTGAATCTTTGGCAATCCAAGGACAAGCTCATCTCGAGTAAGCTGAGAGAGATAATGCACATTTAAGTGCCCATATCGCCATATCACTGATGCCAAAGTGTGCTAACAGAAGACTGTCGAACAACTATAGCTAAGTTCCAAGAATCACGAGAATCAATAAGTTGGAAAAGATCATGATCCTTAATAGCCATTGCAATAGTAGATTGAGTTGTCCGATCAGTGATGGTACATTGATGTGAATTGAAGGTGACATCCAAGTGTGGAGAATGTCGTAGTAATTGACTGACTGAGAGTAGTTTTAGTTCCATCCCTAGGACATAGTACACATCAAGGAAAATGAGATTCCTTCCAATAGATTGAATTTGAATGTTGCCTTTGCTGACAACATTGTACTCTTCTCCACCACCAAACATAACATAATCTGAATAAGGCTAGTAGTTAGTAGACCAGTCTTTGCAATGAGTGAAATGACGAGAGGCACCTGAATCAATGTACTAGGCAGATGACTTCACATGATTTGCAGGTCTTTTGGCCATAAAGGTGTAAAAGATAGATTTCGTCTGCTTAGTGTGCTTTGCACTGTTCGCATTGGATTGCAAACCTGATTGCTTAGATTGTGTAGCTAAGCGTTTTTGACATTCAATCTTCATGTGACCAAACTTGTGGCAATAGTTGCTTTGAATATTCTTCTTTTAGGAGCTGTCTAAAAGCTAGAGCAGAAGACTTTTGCTGAGATGATTGCTGAAACTTGCCTTTATCCTTCTGAAAGGATTTTGCAAGAAAGGCTTGTTTTGCGGAGGTGGAGCTGGTACCGAATTGTTTTTTCCACCGATCTTGCTGAAGCAGAAGCGCGCAAAGATTAGTGAATTTCAGATCAACACTAGTAGAAGTGATGTAGAGAGTCTCGATAAATTGCTCGTAGGACTTGGGCAAACTTTTTAGGGTTATGACCACAATGTCCTCCATCTTGCGACCATAGCAAGCAATTGATCATGCACTTCCTGAATTCGATTTAGGTGAGTCTGGAGTGATGTGCTCTCATCCATGAAAATAGAAAACAGAGTGTTCTTCAGGAAGAAGGTTATGCATTTTTCAGAAGTCTCATGTAGATTCTTGAAATGTGCTCATATCTCGGGAGCGATATTGTTGGATGGAATCTGAGGAAGTTGTTCATCAGCTATAGATAATTTTAGAAGCATCACTGCCTCATTATTTAGATCCCATGTGAAGTTGGACGCAGTGTAACTCCAAGAACAATCTATTGGTATCCCAATATTCGAGGATTGCTAATATCCACTGCTTCCAATTGCTGTAATTCCAACCATTGAATTTTGTGTTGTCATTGAGCATAATGTTTGTTAGAGATGCCATGGCACGTTTTCCAATGAAAAACGTGAAAATCTGTGAAGACATGTTCTTAGAGGAAAAAATCAGAAGACCCGAAAAATTTGGAGAGTGACGCAAAAGAGAGCTCAAAAAACCTAGAAAGAATATGTTGTCAGTTTTTGGATCCGCTGGCTTGAAAATCAAGGCACTCAGAAAAATCTGACAACCTAGTTGAGATCTCAATAAACCACCAAGAATTTGGAATCAATTTTTTTTTGAGCTCAAAAATTAGGGTTTCGAAGATAACCCTAGTTGGCAGACATGGAGGAAAAAATTGCCGATTTCTATCATAGATCACAGCTATAGATAGAGGAGTGGAAGATCAGTGTGTTAAGTCCAAACAATGGTGGATTTTACAGTCACAGGCGTTTTAAAAAGGGCAGTCGTCTAAAAAAAATGCGATTATACACAAAAATCCACGATTTTGCTGGAAAAAATACGAACGTTTTTAGTTCCAAGCTTTTAAGGAAGAGAGAAACCCGATTTTTAGACAAGAAATGACCAAAATGGACGCGATTTGGAGCCGCGATTTGCAGTCATTCCCAACTTGGGATTTTGCTCTTGCTTGGAGAAAATCACGATTTTCAGATCCTCAAACCCTAGACGACATGTAATAAACTCAGAAATAATTTTGAAAATTTTGTAGCAAATAATTTCGAAAGAAATTATAATATTTTCAAAAAAATTTGAAGTATTGGCTCTGATACCATATTACAAAGTAATTGGTAAAATATTTGCATGTACTAACAGAGACCAAGAGCTCATTATATACAAATGAATGAAACAATGTTTCCTTAGGAAACGATCGTAAAGAATACAAACATTCTATTCTAGCTATCAATTATCTACAACTAACTTAAATATTAGAAACATTCTAATATTTACATTAGTTTACAAATAGATTAACATTAACTAATAATAAACTATTATCTAGTATTGTAATATCACCTCTACTAACTTCCTGTTTAGTGCTATATCACTGCTCGATGGGCATTCAAAGGGATTTTAGTTTTGGTTTGCACCTCCACAACCAATGTGGGATGAAACATTATTGCCTCTTAAAATCCCGAGGCTTGTGCAAATTGTCTCTTCATATAATTTCCCTTAAATTTAGTTTTATTTCATTTGAATTTCATTGCCAGCCAAGCCCTCAAGGGAGATTTGATGCCTCTAAGGACCGTTCCATTTTACATTTGATCAAGTCCTTATTGTGAAATTCGACAAACTTAGCAATGTCTCGTTCTCAACTTCGCATCCTGTTGGAAATTCGATTATCCCAGCGATACTTATTTCAGTTGTTTGCTTATACTGTCTATAGAATATTGATCTATTAAGGGACAATTGCTTTATTTTCTCATCATACTTCAAAGGGGAAAACTAGTCTTCACAAGAACACTTATATTCTTTTGAAATTTCATTCTTTGTTCATCCATCCCTCTTAAGGGGAAACTCGATGCGTATAGAGACAACAAGTGTTAGTGTTTTGAACCAGAATAATATGAATGCAATATACAGAAAATCAGAAAAATTATATGAACAAATGACACAATTATTTACCTTGGGAAAATCCTCATACTCGGGGAAAAATCCAATTACACTCAAAAAGATCTCTTGATTGAGCTCTTCAAAAACAAAACAAAGGTTTCACATTTATGATGGAAGATATTAAAACTCCCAAATTTCCAATCAATAGGTCTTATACACACAGATTGAGTTCTTGATAAAAGATAATAACAAATCAGAATATCTCATCGATCCTTATAATGCTACAATAATAGAAATATATATGTATCGGACATATTCAGATTGAGCACATCAAATAGACAATGAGCTTTGACAATGTAATGGCCCTTATCGGGATTTTTATAATTTAATTGAGATAATTCCATTGAGCTTTTGCAGATCCCATTTGATATATCTTCTTTCCTCCTGTATGTGTTTTTAGGTGATTGATATTCTTAATATACCTTGATATTTGAAAAGATTTGTATTTTTATTATATTATATTTTAATAACTTAATAATTTATTATTATGTTGCTATTTATTAATAATAATTTTATTAGTATTAATATTAATACCATTCACTTTATATTATGATTATTAACGTTTTATCATTTTGTTATGATAATATTGAATTCTCTTTATTTATTATTCATCTATATTTTATTTTTATTTTGACAGGGATATGATAGACAATAAATTCTCTGGAGAACTTTTCTTCCCATAGAGTGCGATGAACCCCACAAAAAGACAATAGCTATCCTTTTTGTTTCCTCTCACTTAAACCACAAAGTTCACTCGGTTGTTGAAGTGATGTGCAAGACGGATAGGTGTTGTCGGTTACAGAAAACCATCCATATACACAAGGGAATTACACTAATGAATATCATAACTAGAACATTGCAAACGTCATCCCACAAGCGAATTTTTGAGATAGCTTAGAGCAAATCATCACAGGTAGAAATAATTTATCTTGCAACTACTAGCACTTCAACACTCCCTCTTAGCAAGAGAGAAATTATTCATATGTCATGGCAACTCTCATCATAACAACATAAAAATTGCAACAAAAAATGTTGGTACCAGAGATCTCATCACAGATTTTTTAGCATAATATTGTCATCTCAGCATGACATTCACCATGACTACTCCCAGAGAGTGATTCAGAAACATAGAAAATAAAGTCATGGAGTCACACATCATGTAGTCACACACATGACTTGCACCATGGCTATGCTTAAAGGGTGAATACACAAAAAGTGCTACATCCACCATGCGTACTTGCATAGGGTGGATCCACTATACCTACTTGCAGAGGGTGGATCCACTATACCTACTTGCTAAGGGTGGAACGAGGGCTTTCACCTCAGATTCTTCTGGAATCTAAATGTCCTATTTTGGTTCAAATCGTTTCTTTAAACCTGCTTTGATACCATCTTAGTGTTTTGAACTAGAATAATATGAATGCAATATATAGAAAATCAGAAAAAGCATACGAACATTGACAACATTATTTACCTTGGGAAAACTGCCCTACTTGAGTGAAAAACCCAGCCACACCCAAAATATTCTCTTTATCGAGCTCTTCAAAAGCAATACAAAGTTTCTCACTTATGATGGAAGTTGTTAAAATTTCCAATCAATAATTCCTATACAGACAGATTTAGTTCTTGACAAAGATAATAATGAATCAAAATATCTCATCAATCCTCATAATACTAAGCACAATAACAAATATATATATATATATAACATATTTAGATCAAGCAGATCAAAAAGATTGAGCTTTGACAATCACATAAAAAAATATCTTCAAAACTTCTTCTTCCCACACAACATGATGAACCACACAGAAAGACATGAAATCCATCCTTTTTGTTTTCTCTCACATGATGACAAAGTTCACTTGACAATTGAAGAGGCATACAAGACTGATAGATGTAGGTTACAAAACACCATGCATATACGCAAGGTAATTACACTAATGAATATCATATACGATGACGACTTCATAAACACAACCTGTCAAAACTCAACAGAAGAAGAATACATGTTGCCAAGAATTAACAACTACGGTGCCCTGTCACCATAATCTCACTGGTCAATAAAGTATGAAAAGGGTGACACCTGACGATAAGGAAGATTAGACTTGGTAGGAAGATTACGAAGGTTCTTAGCAAAGCGGAAATAATATCCAAGAATGATACTCCGCATTTAGTAGAAATATTTAAAGGATTTGTAGAAACCAAACAATAGGTACGGACAAATGCTCATAAGAATTTCAAAAGAGTTGAATAAGCAACTTTCAAAGATGCAAAGAGAGAAACTAGAACATTGCAAACTTCTTTGAAAGTGAAATTTTGAGATAGCTCAAAGCAAATCATCACATGTATGAATGATTTATCTCGCAAGTGCTAGCACTTCAACACTAAGATCCCTTACATTTTCCTTTTTCCTTCTATTCATCTCCCAAAAGGGAGAGTCGACCTTCTCAAGGACATCTATTTCACTAGTCCACTTGGCCACAAAGGGGAAAATTGACCCCTCAAGGGCAAATCTGATTTCAACCCTTCATTTTTCTCAGTCACTTGTAATAATCTCAAGGGGGAAAATGACCACTATAGGGACAAGGACAAGTGGAAATATCATATCCACAAGGACTTTCCTCACGTCAACTTCAAAAAAATCTTCTTAGTGTCACATTAAGGGAAAAATGACCTGCATAAGGACAAGAAAGGAGTTCATTGCCTAATAGCTGTTTTGTTTGTTCTCAACCTGAATCGGTTGCTCATGTTTTCTTTCAGTGTCCTTTTTTGCTCAAGATATTTGGCATATGTTTGGATTTGTGTTTGAAGAAAATGTCTTTATTGAGAACATTATATTTGGCAAAATCTATTGTGGTAGCAAGTATCTTAATGTGTTCTGGTCCATCTTTTCTTCTTTCATACTTTGGTATTTATGGAAAGTTAGGAACAATAACATTTTTCAGGGTAAAGAAAGGATTCTTACCGAGTCTCTAAGGAGACTCATAAGGGCTTACATTTCTGTGCAAGTTATTGCCATTTTCAAAATGAAGGAGGAACAATTCCGGAAATTCATGTAGGAAGGAAAAGGTATACTAACTAGGAAGGAACTGAAGTATGGCTTCACTAGTATGAAGGAGAAAGAGTGCAGCACTGCTGAGAACGATTTCAATGTCCCTTTGTCGTAGTTGGTACATAAAATCCGAAAGGAAGGCAATTGGAAGGCACAATGATCAAGAATGGCGGGACCGAATATGAGTTTTATGCCTTCTCCTCTAAGGTTCACTACTTTTGACTCTAGTGGTGAAGAGGAGGAATAATATATTTGAGATAATCTATATGTAGTGTTAGTACTATTGATGTAATATGCTGTAAACTCTCCGCTCCAACTGTTGTGCTGTGTCTTGGTTTCGCTGTTTTTTGCATCGTTGCTACTCTGAACTTCATTGTACTCTCTTTTTGTCTCCTTGATATGCAATAGTAAGGAGTTCATTGCCCACAAGGATTTTCCGCTCCACTTTCTTCCCAATTATTTTCAAATATTGGCTCAATGGAAAAACAACTTGCAGAAGGACTTTTACACTTGGCTTTGTTCTTCATGTCGAGAAGAGGAAATTTGACCTTGATAGGAACAAATGGGTCTTTTGACTCGGTCTTTTATACCTAGGGGTGGAAATTCGAATTTTATAGGGACTTCATGCATTTTCTAACTGGAAAATTGATTTTCATTAGGATTTTGCTCAATTTAAGAGTGGAAAACCATTTGTCATAGAGACTTTGAACTTCGTTTGCATAATGTTGTCATTTTAGTCTCAATAAACAAGTAAAGTATGTCGTGATGGCATATTTCAAACCACATAACTAGCAAAAAGTATCCCAATACTTAGAAATTCTCTCTCAAACTTAACCAACTTTGCAACTTGATCCTAGTAGACCTAAATAGTTTGATCCCTGTCTGCATTTAAAACTTTGATGACTGGATCGACTAACCACTTTTCAACCTATTAAGATCTGATATGATACATCAACTGCCAAAATCCCAAAACTTTGGGTGAAAAGAGAGGGTCTCTATTTGCAATGGGGTGATGGTGTGAAGACCTTTAGAATATTATAATGTTTCTTTAATTGCCATTTTAGTTAGTCTTTAGTTTACTTAAGTTGTTTTTATTTCCGTTCCCGATTGTTTCTTTTAGAAGCATCGTCTTTGTAAATCTATATAAAAAGTTTTCATCTCCTGTGTTTAATACAACTACAACATCAATTTACCATAACATGGTATCAAAGCAAGTCGATGGGATTTCATAAAATTTTGCGGATTTTTTATGGAAAATTCAAGCCTCTTTTGATTTGGAGTTATTTTCAAAAATTTGCTTTTTCAATATTTAGAAATAAAATTTTTTAGAGGTATTTTATGAAACTTTTTTGGTTTGCCTTCGAGGATTTTTGCAAGAAATCGCAAGCTTGGTTAAGGGTTTTGATCTTGTGATTTTTTGGTTGCAGCAAAAGTCTCTGATTTTTGAGGGTTGCATGTACTCGCATGTACTTGCATGTACTTACATGTGCTGGTTTACCATGCAAAGTCTCGTGTTTTGCTGCCCTTAAAACATTCTGGTGGGTTTTCATAAATGTTTGCCTTATAAATTTTTCTGATGGATTTTCATATTTTTCCCCATAAAAAAATTTCTGATTCTCTAATTCACAAAGTTGTGTGGGATTCCTTTGTGGGGTTATAATTTTTTCTTCAAAAATTATCTGCCGAGTTTTACATTATGCTAAAACAAAACGAAGCTTTGTATTGTTTGGTTTTGATTGATTTTTCACCTCAAAAATTATGTTGGTGATTGACTTTTCACCTCTAAAATCATGCTGGTTTTGATCAATTTTTCACCTCAAAAATCATGTCTAGTTTTCCTGATTTAAAATTTTCCATTGTAATTCACAAAGTTGCGTGGGATTCCTTTGTGGGTCTATAATTTTTTCTTCAAAAATTATCTGTTGGGTTTTACATTTTCCTATAAAAAATGAAGCATTGTATTGTCTGGTTTTGATTAATTTGTCATCTAAGAAATTGTCTCCGATTTTCTTGATTTTTCTCCTTAAAAATCATGGCTTTTTGCAGTTTTTTTGGGGGCATTGTGCTCATTTGCAAAGTTTGGAGGGTTTGTTGATTTTTCCTCAACATCGTGCTAGTTGTTTTTAGTGTTTGTCTTTGTCTCTAGAGCAGAGCAACTTCGTTATCCAACATCTGGTTGGATGTTTTTGTGATGATTTTTGGTTCGATGTTTTGCTAATTCTAGGAGGGTTAGTGGTAGACTTATCTTAGTGGTAGAGTCAATGGCAAGCTCTTGTCTTTTGTTGCAAAGCATTCTGAAGAAGGGGACACCTTTGTTTGTTTTTTGGACGGATTTGGGCTTGTTGGCCATTGACATTTCACAAATCCAGAGAGGATCTCAGCAGCAACAAAATGTTTTCAAATTTTTGTGACCAAAAGTCATCAGTTAGACAATGGCCATTAAGGGAGGGTATTAGAATATTATAATGTTTATTTAATGGTCATCTTAGTTAGTCTTTAGTTTACTTAGGTAGTTTCTATTTCTGCTTTTAGTTCTCGACATTGTCCTTGTAAATCTATACAAGAAGTTTTCATCTCCCTTGTTTAATACAACTACAACATCGATTTACCATAATAGAAACCTCATAAATAGGAACGAGACAACTGCATCTTTGCAATGCCCAATTTTTTGAGTATCTAGAGGTAGTTTTGAGGCACTTTTTCTCGGTCTGTTCAGTGACAAGCCCTGATGTTGATTACTGTTTAGTTGCCCATTGTTGCAACAACTTCTTCCTAGTAGCTTTGTTACTATAGATATACGAAAGAACCAAAAATTACAGTGATTCATGCGATTCGGTGATATGAAACATGCTAGGCGATTTTTGACAAGCCGCTGAATTAGATCACCGATTTTTGCCCATGAATTGCTATGAATTGGATGAATTGGCTCAAAAAATTGGGCAGCCCAATTTGGGCAACTTAGAAACATAAAAAAGTACTATTTTTTAAAATAAAATTTTAAAACATTTCTCTTTCTTACAGCCCTAAATGGCCTTCTATTTGTTGAGTATGACAAAAAGAGAGGAAAAGCGAGAGATAGGTTTGAGCTAGCGCTAGAACTAGAGCTAGAGCATATAGACTTCTTTTTTCATTTTGTTTACAGATAGACATAAGTTTCATGGATCTTCATCCTAAATACATTTATGATTTGATGTCATTCGTTTTATGGATCTTCATCTTACATTTATGATTTGATGTCATTGATTTTATGAATCTTCATCTTATATACATTTATGATTTGACAACATTTATAATTTTATATATCTATGTCATACAATCCTATGTTTTCTATTTACTTCAAGTACAAATTACAATGTTCATTTAATGTATGTAATGGATTTATCATTTTGTTCTTTGTTTATGTATGTTAGCTTGTATTTGATGATGTTATTGTGTTTTTAAGCAATATTCAATAAAGGGTGCATGAAATAAGTTTTAAATTGTTAAAATCTCTAAATTTCAAGGGTTTGTTCACTTTGCTGATTCATAGTCGATTCACGAGATGAGTCGGCCTTGCCAATTCCAAGTTTTGGTTCTTTGAGATGTACAAAAGAGAATTTGTAAAGATTCTAGTTCCTGCAGTAACAATCTTAGTGAAGTAGTACCTCTATATCTTTGCATTGCGCAAGTTTTTGAGTACTAGAGCTGGTTCTGTGCCATTTTTTCTTAGTTTATTAGTGACAAGCCCAAGTGTTGAACTATATATGATGCTGATTACTATTGAGCTGTCCATCACTGCAATTGCCTTGGGATTCCCTTGACCAAGCTAGAAAGGTGCAAGTATGCTCATGAACAATTTAAAATGAATTATCATGCAAAAAGTATCCTGTACGATTCCATGGGTCCTTTGTACCCAAATCTGACTTCAAAACAAATTGTACCTGGAGATGCCTGGTTTTTTGTTGATTCAGTAAACAAAGCTAGAACAGATGAAGTGTATAGGCTTTCTTAAAATGTTGAGATGGGACGCATTCAATGTAGTCATTGGTATATATGGTTTAATTGTACCCAGGGAAGCCTTGAACAATTTGGAAACGTGCAAGTATGCTCATGAATAAATTCCAAATGCATTATCTTGCAAAAAGTGCGTTCTCTAGGGGATGGGAAACTAGCAAGCTTGATTTTTATTGATTTACTTATTAGTTGCTTTGGTCTAAATTATGTAGAGTTTTTCGTATCAATGTTTAGGATCACATTAATGAGTTATCGTTAGGATGAGGATAACAATTTTTCTGTTAAATTACTTATAGATGTAAAGTTTCTATAAATTTTGAAGTGAATCAAACTTAAATTGTACCTTTCTAGGTTTGCTATAGACAATCTTCAATAAACAGTCTTGTTTGAATGAAATAATATAATTTTGCAAATGCTTATAATACCTGCAATTCGTCTTAGGGTAGTATTGATTAACGAGTAGACTTTAGTGTGGTGTGCCCTTAAACTTCAATCACACCCACCTCTTATACCATGACCAAAGGGCATGCCCCCTAAAGGGACATGAACCTCTCTAGGTCGACCCACACTACCTTCTAGAAATCGGCGCTCAAGGAAGATGACTAATGGTTAACTAACATAACAATTTAGTTATAATTAGTGCATAACAAAAATCATTTCCAAGGATCGCCGCTTTAGCCAAGGTAATGTATTTAATGCCATTAGAATGATGTACAAGGAGAGAAGAGTAATATGCGTTGTGCACACTCAGACTAGTATGAATATCGATGTTAGAAGTTTAACACTCCCTCTTAACTTGATAATCATATTGAGAGATAACATACCTAGCATCATCAATTACGATGAATAAGCATAGACTGATACTCTATATCTATCTGAATCTTTTGAGCAAGTGGTATCATGGAACACATGATACTGCATCATATAACCATCTTGTGATATGACTTATCACTTATACTATTGATGTCAGTATTGCATGTAATGCAACGTACAGGATAAAATCCGAAGAATGATTAAATTCTTCATTTACCTAGGTTGTGACTCATAGGTATTGGCAATCCTATATCACAACTTGATCCTAAGTTAATATCTACCAGAGCACAGGATAAAGTTTGAAGAATAAATCCTTCCTTTATCCAAGTTGTGATTCACAAGCATAGAAATGCCTATGTCACAAATGATCTTGAACTCATCTAGATCTAATAGTAGTTCTCGACTACTGAACACATTATCTGAGAAATTGTCATCTCTCATAATGTCTTTTATACAAGTATTCATTATCTCAGAGATTGTCACCTCTAAAATAATGAATACAAATGGTGGAGCCCATAATAGTCAATACCCTGACAATAAAATTATTTTATCAATAATTTAATGAATACAAATGAATTACAATTCAACCATACCAATCTTTTCCTGAAGTGATCTATCTTCACTCTAGAGAGAGGTTTGGTGAGAATATCTGTTGTTTAATTTGTAGTGCAAATGTATTCTAGTTTTATAGTATTCTTGTTTACCATATCTCTTACATAATGGTAAGGAATTCGATATGCTTGGACCTGTCATGGAAAACTGGATTCACCAAAAGCTTGATGGAACTCTGATTATCACAATGAATATTTGTAAGATTCACGGCTTGACCAAATAATCCCACAAGTAACTTTCTAAGCCAAATTGCTTCCCAAGAGGCCATCATTGCTGCAATGTATTCTGTTTTTGTCGAACTTTGTGCTACTGAAAACTATTTTTTGCATATCCAAGATATCATTGCTAATCCTAAACTAAAACAACATCCTGAAGTACTTTTTCTGTCTTTAACACTTCAACCCCAATCTAAGTCAGTGAATCCATGTAAGTCCAAGTCGACTTTCTCATATTCGAGCCCAAGGTTAAGAGTGCCTTGTATCTCATAATGTGTTTGATTGCAACTAGGTGAATCTCCTTTGGCTCACACATAAATTGACTTAAGGTGTTAACAACATAGCATATATCAAGTCTTATTTTTACCAAGTACATAAGGGACCCAATCATCTATCTGTAGAGAGTAGAATCTATGGAGGGTGATTCTGTTGCAGCTTCTTTAAGTTTATGTAGATTAGTCTCCATTGGAGAAGACATAGATTTGCAGTTCGACATTCCAAATCTCTTCAAGATATCTAATGTATACTTCCCTTGATTAAGTATAATGTTGTCAAAATTTTGCCTTACTTCCAGTCATAGGAAGTAATGGAGTCCCAAATCTTTCATCTCGAATTCTCTAATTAGATCTCTCTTGCATTGATCTATGAGATGATCATCATCTATTATTAGTAAATCATCAACATACTATATCAAAATTACCATGTCATCTTTATCCCTTTTATAATATAGATTTGGATTGGCTTCATTTTTGGAGAATCCTAAGCCGGTGAGATATTTATCAATTTTTTCATACCAAGCCCTTGGAGCCTGTGTAAGCCCATAGAGAGCTTTCTTAAGCCTGCAAACAAAAACTTTAAGATCATGAGTTTCAAATCCTTCAGGTTGCTCCAAATATACCTCTTCTGTAATCTTTCCATTTAGGAATGCTGTTTTTACATCCATCTGATGTACTTTCCATCCCTTCGATGCTGCAACAACTAGGATTTCTCTTACAGAGGTGTATTTGGCAACAGGAGCAAATGTTTCTTCATAATTAATCCCTTCTTTTTGAGAGAATCCTCTGGCTACAAATCTGACTTTATATTTTTCAATGCTACTGTCAACAACACGCTTTGTTTTAAATATTCACTTGGAAGAAACAACAAATTTTTCTTCAGGTTTTGGAACAATTTCCCAAACATCATTCTTCATAATAGATTGATATTCTTTTGTCATAGCATCTTTCCAAATTGTATGTTTAATAGCATCTGAAACATTGGTTGGTTTTGATTTAGATAAATCATTCATGTTTGTTGCATAATTAGAAAATCTTTTGGGTCTTTTGCTTTCTATGACTGTTCCAGATGGTGCAGCAAAGTCTTGTGCTTCGTCTAGTGTTTTAATGGCCAAAGTGCTTTTTTCTTAGAATTTGAGTTTCTTCAAGTTTAAGATTTTGAATTTCATCCTCAATTTTCTTCAATGTTCTCCCTCTGAGACTCAGATTCAGTATTTATTTCAGAACTAGGTAAAGGAGAGGGTTCTTGAGAACTTAGGGCTCTTTTGAATGCTAAATCTTCTTCAAAAATTACATCCCTACTAAGTTCAATATTTTTCCGACTAGGTACGAAAATCCTATATGCTTTAGGCGTTTCACTTTACCCTACAAAAATATCTTTCCTCTCGGAGGGTTCTAACTTGGTTCTCTTTTCTTTTGGAACATGGATTATACTGGGCACGCAAAAATCCTAAGATGACTTATATTGGGTTTAAGCTTAGTAAAGACTTCTTTAGGAGTTTTATGTCGAAGGTAGGAGTGAGGACTTATGTTTTGAATATAGACAACAGTACAAGAGGCTTCTGCCCAAAGATAATATTCTGGATTTTGATCAAATATCATAGCTCTAGCAGCTTCTATAATTGTTCTCTTCTTTCTTTCTGCTACCCCGTTTTGTTGCGGGTTATAAGAAACGGTATACTCCCTCTTAATTCCTGTTTTTTTACAAAACCTTTTAGACAAATCTAAGGTGTATTGCCCTCCATTATCAGTTCTAAGAGTTTTAATTTTATGTCCTGATAAGTTTTCAGTTAAGATTTTAAATTCTTTAAATCTCTTTTGGATTTCTTTTGATTCTTTGCATTTTAAGAAGTAAATCCAAGCTTTCTTAGAGAAGTCATCTATAAAAAGTATATAATACTAGAGTCCTCCAAGAGAAGGAATAGACATAGGTCCACATAAATCTTAGTGGATTAATTCCAAAATATTGTTAGTTTTTCTAGTGCTATCATGAAATGGACTTTTGGTGTTCTTATCCATAGTGCATCCTTTGCATCTGCTTGAGTGATCTTTATTCAGTTTAGGTAAACCAGTAACCATCTTCTCCATAGTTGATAAAGTTTTGAAATTTAGATGTCCTAACCTTCTGTGCCATATTTCATTTATATCTGCAACTTCATGAATTAAGGCTTGAATAGGTCTACTAGGTTCTGAATTTAATTCATACAAATACCCTTTTCTTTGACCAATCAATTTTGCTTTCTTAAATGAGGAGTTCTTAGCCCAGGTTATTACTTTACTGTCCATGAATGCAACATTATGTCCATCATCTTCAAGTGCTGTAACCGAGATTAGATTCCTTTTTATTCCTAAAACATAGAGTACTCCTTTGAGAAGAAGAGAATTTCCTGACTTTAGTTTCAAGGTGCAATTTCCAATTCCTTTGGTGGAATATGCTGAATTATCACCGATGGTGGCTTTGCCATTAACCTTTTTTGATATAGAGTCTAGTGCTTCTTTATATCTTGTAATATGTCTAAATGATCCACTATCAATCACCCATGCTTTATTTGAGACTTCATTTGACAGTGACGAATACAATACACGATTCTTAGGATCATAGTTATCTTCTTCCCTAGTTATGTTTGTATAGTTCATTTGCTGTCTAGAATTCTCGGGACAATTAGATCTGTTGTGTCCAAACTTTTCCCATCTGAAGCATTTTATTTTGGATAAATTTTTCTTAGGTTTATCGTTCTTTTGATTACCCTTTTTCTTCTTGAAGTGCTTCTTTTTGCCTTTAAAGGAATTTGTATTGAGAAAATGAAGTTCTTCATCTTCAATTTTCAGCTTTCCCCCTTTCTTAAGTTTTCTAGTTTCTTCCTGAAGACAATCTCCTTTAAGTCTATTGAAGTCGGGAAGTTTGTCTCTAGCGTTTACTCCTTCTGCGAATGTTTCCCATGAATTTGGTAATCCATCTATAGCCATCAGTGTTAGTTCTATGTCATTAATGATGGTTCCTATACTTGCAAGTTCATCTCTTAGACTGGCAACCGTTAGGAAGTAAGAATTCATCAATTTTTCCTTCTTTATTTGTATGTGATTTAGTTGCCTTTTCAATGCGAGAACTCTAGTTGCATTGTTGGAGTCATATGCATTTAGTAATGCATTCATCATATCAAATGTTGTTTGATGTTTCGTTAGCATGGTTACAATATCATTTTTCACTCCATCTAATATGATCTAAATGACTTTTCTATTCCCTTTACTCTAGATAGGTTTATGAGGTTCAACAATAAGTTGTTTGGATGCTGAAACAACAAATTGTTTTACATCGTTTTCTTCAAGAATCATCATGATTCTGAATTTCCAAGCGTTAAAGTGTTCTTTTCCATCAAACTTGTCCTCAGGTTTGATTGTATATGCCATTGAAGATAGGAGAATGATGCTAGATATATATCAAGTTTGATCAATTAATTTGCAGAGCTTAGGTTCGACTACTAGAGCTCTGATACCATGTAAGGTTTTTGCAAATTCTGAAGTGAATCAAACTTAAATTGTACCTTTCTAGATCTGTTGCAGATAATCTTCAATAAATAGTCTTGTTTGAATGAAATAATATAATTCTGGAAATGCTTATAAATCTTGCAATTTGTCTTAGGGCATTATTGATTAAGGAGTAGACTTCAATGTGTTGTGTGTCCTTAAAGTTCAATCACACCCACCTCTTGTACCATGACCAAAGGGCATGTCCCCTAAAGGGACATGACCCTCTCTAGGTCGGACCACACTACCTTCTAGAAATTGGCGCTCAAGGAAGATGACTAATGGTTAACTAACATAACATTTTAGTTATAGTTAGTGCATAAAAAAAATCATTTCCAAGGATCACCGCTTTAGCCAAGGTAATGTATTTAATGCCTTTAGAATGTTATACAAGGAGAGAAGAGTAATGTGCAGTTTGCACACTTAGACCGGTATGAAGATCAATGTTAGGAGTTTAACAATAGATATCAACATTATAACATGAAGTAGTCCTATTTGGAATTAGGTATGGGTATATGTTGGTATGACAATTTCTTCTGGGGGCTAGGTACATTCTGTCTACCGCTTTACAAAAGCCATATAAAAATCATAAATATAAACATATTTGCAGCCAAAAAGAGGAATTAAATTCATACTATTACATATCATTCATATGCTTGATAAAATTCTGTAAATATCTTAAATTTGAAGCATAGTATAATAATTCAATTTCAATTTGTCAAAATGTCATGACAGATGTTCATTTAAAATGCTAAAATAGTGTAATAAGTAGTCAGTGTCATTTGGAAACCAACTTTGTCTTAAATAAGCATACTGCATGTACTTGTCACTTTTATATTCAATAATCTAAGCTTAATATTATTCTATTACATTTTAGTAGGGATCAGTCAAAGAAAGAGAAGCAAACATAAGTCATTTGATGCATTGTACATGGAACCACCTTTGGCAGAATTCATTTTTGTGGCCATTAACTTTGGGATAATGACTTCATCTATGTAACCTGAACTTTGGGCCAAAGTAATTAGACTCAGGCTCGGCAAGTGTAACTCATCTCATGTCCTAGCTCGAACTCGCCAGTGACTCGACAAAGTGACAAAACCCTCAAAATTTTGAGATTTTTTACAATTTAAAGAACATTCCATGTACCCATTATTGAATAAATCTTAAAGACACAATAACATCATGAATAACAAGGTAATTTGATCACAATGCACCTCACAGGCTGATGCTATGGCTAATCAGTTATCCAGGACCTACCTTAGACGCCTTACTAAGAGGCATTTTATAGATTATATTGAGGTTGAGGTTGAGGTTGGGGATGAGGATGAGGATGAGGATGAGGACTAGGAGCCATATCTATAGTCTTGTTTTAACTTTTTGTTTGACTTAACATACGATTGGAATATTTGATGATGACTATTGATGTGTTGGATTTCATGGATTTGATATACGTTTTGATGGGTTTCATGGATTTATCATTTTATATATCTATGTTTTCTATTTCCTTCAGCTACTATTTAGTATTTAGAAATTTACCTTTGTACTTATGTAATCGATGTATGTTTAACTTTTTAAGTATGTGCATTGTGATCAAATTACCTTCTATTTCATGACATTAATGTGTCTTTAGGCTTTATTCAAGAATGGGTGCATGAAATGTTCATTAAATCTTAAAAAATTTCAAAATTTCGAGGGTTTTGTCACTTTCCCGAGTCACTGGCGAGTATGAGCTGGGTCACGAGTCAAGTTACCTTGGCCGAGTCCGAGCCGGGTCTGAGTCTCGTTACTTTGTGTTTACCACAGTACAGAAAAAGCAACTTAAAATAATAATTTCTTCGTATATTTTTATGGAGGCACAGGTAACTAGAATTTGAGCACGATGTAGTTAAATCTAGATGTCAAAGAGAAGAATGAATGCTATAAATTCTTGAGCTTTAACCTTTTCAAACGAGATAATAGATGGTTAATATGATATCTTAATGATAATGAATATCGTAAGCTGATATATGATATTTTTATGTATACTGAATTAATAATGCTATGTAATTTTGGTTCCATTGAGTCCCTTTTCTTTGGGATAGGAAAATGCATCAATGCAAATATTATCTGATTTAAGATCTACAACAATTGCTTAATTGAATGCTTAACAAATACAATTAATTCAAATCGAAATTAACATAACATAAATGTGTAGTTAGACCCGAATTATCGAAATTGATGAAATAGAACAAAAGAGAAAGAATATAGGAACACAAATAGAGGTTTGATAATGGAGTTCGTTGTGATTTGACTACATCTCGGGGCCCTCTGTAATGAGTGGATTGATCTGATTAATTCTCTAGAATAACAGTTACAAAACTCTGGCATAAATTATCCTTGATACAAAGAAGTTTCAAACAACTCCAAAACGCACAAGAACAAGCTCCTTGAAAGAACGACAAAGAGCAAAATTTCATCAAGAATAATTCTCTCTAAGCCACTATTTCTCTTCACATCTCACCCTATCTTTTTATACTAAAAACTTACCCAATTTGGTGCATAACCAAATGATTAGCAAAATCACCCATATCTCCCAATTTACCTTTATATTATTAAAATGACGGCCCGCATAATTTCGGGCTTACAAAATAATCTTAAGGATGTATCTTTAAAACAAATTTCCTATGACATCTGATTTTCACTGCTTTAGGTTAATTTAAATGCGGTTTTATCCATTTATATCATTGCATTGTTTGGTGGTCCAATGGCTGGGCTACAATTTTTGTATACGGCAGGTTGGGGGTTCAACTCCTCACCTCTCATTTTGTAGTAAACAGTTGCGGGTTGTTAACTCTTTAAATAAAAGTGGCGCTATTTTGGGCAATTCATAGATTTCATAGAGTATTGTTGTAGAGTGAGGGCTTGTAAAGTGGGGGTCACAAGTTTGACCCCCACAACTAGAAAATTTGCTTTCCTTTGTTTTTGCTTGGAGTCACATGGATCAAAATAGATGATGATTAACTTATATACATTCTTGTAAAAGTACCTCTACAACTTTTGAAATGAAACTATTTTACTTCATGCCCATAAAAACTTTGTACCTACTCAAATGCTAAATTACTAGAATCTTTTCGTGTAATGCCTTTGAAAGTAATAATCGATCAATCTTATTTATGGTTGTTTGTGTGTTAAGTTGTGTTAAGCTTGGATAGCTTTTTGTATCTTCCACTGTTCACACTAAATTCTTTGGCATGCTCTAAAGCTCATTTTTCCTTTCCAAACCCATGGTTAGTGTATGTTATGGTATACTTAAATGAATTCCACATGTGCTGCATTGCGAATCAATTATTATAGAACTTGTATTTATTTTTGCTACATAGACAAAGATACTATTGAATTGGGCCATCAATCTCCAACACCAAAATGCACGTATTTTACAAATATAACTTCTACATGCTTCTTCAAAATCTTTTTATGGTCAATCTGTCACAAGCAATTACTAAGAGCTAGATATATTGCTTGGAAAAGCTTCAAGCTTTAATGTATATCCTTGATGGTTGAAGATATTATTGTAAAATAATGAATGTGTTGTTAAACAAAAGGATCATGAATGATCTATATATACAAGATACAAGAGAATGTTTCTATAACGAAGAGGAGAGAGGAAATAGAAACATTTTTGTAAAGTGAAAAAGAAAGTTTCTATAACAAACAAAAGGATTTTGTGGAAGAGAGAGTAAATAGAAACGGGAGAGAGAGTAAATAGAAACTATCTGTTAGAAGTTGTAATCTTTCCTTGGTGTATTTATAAACCAAGGTTAGACCTTCTTCCTTTATTGTTGTAATATATTAGGATATAAGCCAAGGTATCCTAATATATTTCTTTTTTGTCCTTTTTCCACTACATCTTATTTTGTCCTCTAGTGGAATATGTGAGGACAAATATTTATTGTAATTTGTAATTTAGATTATTTCTCCTTAAGAGGAATCTCACACTTGGCCTCACACACTTATGAATGGTGGCATTCATAGACATGGGAGTTACATTCTAACTCCTCTCTCTCATCTCTATTTAAGAGATGACTCTCCTCTCTCATTTCACAATGAGGTTTCTTCCTCTTCTCAATTATTGTATGAGCATTGCTCTCTCTCTCTCTCTCTCTCTCTCTCTCTCTCTCTCTCTCTCTCTCTTCTTAGGCTTTTCATGCCTCATTCATAATGTCACAAGGGGTTTTCTTTGCTTTCCCCTTTCCAAATATCTTGTCTCATGGTGTTGGAGCTTGAAGCTTTCTCTCTCCTATTTTATGGTAATATCTTTTCATGCATTAACTCACTTAGATTCTTTCCTGGTTTTTGCTTATTTCCATATTTCTTTTTCCATTTCTAACATGGTATCAGAGCAGTTTAATGTTTGTTTTGAGTGTTTGCATGAAGGTACGATTCGAAGGAGACTCTTGAGAGAGATTTCACTAATTTTTTTTTAAATCTCTTAAGTTGGAAGAAATTGAAGTTTTTTTGGATTTGGCTGGTTTACAGCCAAACCCGTTTAACTTCTATTTGCTCTAATTTGTGCAGGTTACTTCTTATTTTCTATTAGTTTTCATCTAACCCTCTTTGGAAGGCTTGTTCTTTTTTTTGCAGTATCATTTTGTTACATTAATTTTTGTTTGAAATGTTCAAATATATATGCTAGTTTTTGATGGGTTACAACCTTTCATAACTAAACAATGTTCGGATTTTTTTTTCTTTGCATTTTGCTGCTGCCCAGATCTAAACAAATAGGCATTTTCTTGACTGGCCATCTATTTTAATTGACTGGCGCCTCAAATAGGCATTTTGACAAGGGCCAGATAACCGTGTTGGCTGTCCCTTGGCCCGTGACCATCATCTGATGCAGGGCTTTCACTCCTGCGACTGTTTCGCATGGCATTACCTCTGTCATCACTCGGCCTATTTGGACTGTTAGATACAGGACTAATGCTCCTGCGATCCTCCAATGCTGGACTATGCCTTCTAGTCCTCCTTGGACTGCGACTATAGCTTCGGCTTCTTGATCTTCTCATTCTCATTTTTAGGTAGAGGAGATGATTTTGAAGCTTTGGGTGCTCCCACTGGTCTCCAAACCCCAACCAGTGCAGTACGAGGTTCATCATGCATTTCTTCATCTACATCACTAGCAATCCTCACAGGTATAGTCTCTTTCATTTGTTTGACAGAAACCTTTCCAGATGGAATGTTTGATTCGTGGAAATGTGATGCATTGGGTGGTCGGTCCGCTGATGTCCCAACCGTTAATCGGTTTGAACCAAGACGAACAATATTATTGCTTGACATAAGCACATGCCGAATTCGGCACATAGCAGCTTGTAACTTTGCACATTCAATTTCAGTGGGCAATACTGTTCTTGGACCCATTAAAAGTCCAACACCTAGGTCATTTTCAAATTTATTTAATTGAACAGACATTCCAACTTTCGTGGAAACCAATTGGGAGATAGATGAAAATGCCAAATCTCGCTTTTGAACCACAGAAGAATTATTGCTACTCAACGGCTTCTCATACAATAGCTTTCCAGATTGCACATGTCTGTAATGCTTTTTCAACTCATGTTGGATACCTGTATCTTTCTTTATTTTACAAGTACCATTTCCTTTGCCACCATATTCAGGTTTGTGTTCAGAACTTTCCATACAAGGAGAAGGTGGTGGGGTAGCACTATAGACATAGCCATTAGAGCTTGACTGGGTATTTTGTTGTTTTCTTGAATCTGGAATCTACGGGCTCCTAAATATAGATGAAGCAATTTCACTTCTTATAGTCTCAACTGGTGTATACTCAGGAGAAAACATTATCATAGCTTCGGCTTTTGGCAGTGAATCAACTTCTCCCAGTGAAAGACCTGAGTCTGACTCCCTGCTTGTGATGATCTAGCATCTTTGTTCGAGTCTTTTTCAGTATCCTCTTTGACGAATTCTATATCCTGACTAAAACAATCTAAAGATGAAAAATCTAAAACAGGTCGAAGCCTTGGCCCGATCGTGCTCCTAATATATTACCTTTCCTCGCGTAGTGAGAAGAGGAATATTACCTATTTTTTCCTTGTCGTTGAGAACTTATGGCAGGTGTTTTTTTTAGCTAGCTATGATTTTATTTGGTTTCGTCAGTCTATTCCTGAAATCTATTATTTTTAGTAACGTTTTCTTGTCTTTTCATGCAAGATTCTTTTTCTTTTTTGAGCTCTTGACAGAGGCATCATTTGCTTTTATCATTGCCTTTTGTCAACCTATTTTTGGCATGTAATCATTCATTGCCAGACAGCTCTATATGCAATTGCAAACACAAGTATTTTAAATCTCTCTTACTCTTTTACGTGGTTTTAAGTAAAAAGGAGAAGTTAAGGATAATTTTTTACAGAAGTTCTTAGTATTAAATATTAAATCTAATTAAAGTTTTATTATTATTTATTTTACATAAAAAGTTAAGTTTTTTTATATATCCTCATTTATAATTCCTTTTTGAGGATTCTTGTCTTTGATGGTGGGCCCATCCGTTATACCTTCTCACTTGTGTTCACCTTGCATGGAGATTTTAACTGATAACTTATGTTTATTGCTCTTCCAAATACTTCTTATTTATCTCAATTATTCAGGTTTATGAGTAATCTTACACTATTGCCTTCATTATTTAATGATTTGAGTTAATTGATCTATCTGCACATGGTTGCAGTTTTATGCTTTTATAGCATTGTTCTGTGCCCATGTTGGCACTTTATGGTTTATACCATTGATATACATGATTTATATGATATTTGTTTTGAGTTGCATAGGGAGCCAATTTTTTCAAGGATAACTATGTAGGTCCCCTCAGTATAACTGATACATAGTTTCCTTATCTGGCCCATGGAGTATCCCTCCATCCTATATTGGTATGCACTCATTTTATATGGAGTTTCCCTCCATTTGATCCTATCTGTTCCATTTTGATAGGATAATATTTTTATGGAGTTTCCCTCCATGTTGTTTCATTTTTGTTCCTCAATGAAGAGGATGTTATTATTGGAGTTTTCCCCTCCAAATTCAGATAATTTGATCCAATTTGAAGGCAATATGTTGTTATATCCTCATAATCCATTCTTTTGATTATCCTAACAAAAATCATGATAATTCTACTTTGATCAGCATGTCTCTCCTTTATGTTATTTTCATATATTAATGTGATAATGATCTGCATACATTATTGCTTAGATCATGAGTCATGCATGTTATGGAGGGACGCCCCCATTAGCTTGCAGTGGGATGACTCATTAGTGGACTGTCTATATCCATGAGATTGACACAATCTTGATGCAGGTTTCATTAGTTGGCCTTGTCTGTGGTCATTTGTGCATTAGTATGTTTCTTTCATGAGAGATTTATTGCATAAAGATTGGTCATTTTGACCCATATTATGATCATTTTGAGCTTATGACTTATTTTAGATATCATGTTAACTCCATTGCATGTTGGTGAACACATTCATTTATTCTCATCTCTCTTAGTTCCTCCTTGATTAAATTATTATAACTTCATTTTTTTTACTAACTGGACAATTCAATGTAATTCTACTTGTGGATAGTTGTCTTGTTGTTCTCTTTTTTTTCAGGTGATCCATCAAGGAACCTTCTCGATTTTTCACATATGAAGATGTGTCTATGCTTCCTCATTCAAAGGACTCATGTACTTCTCTTGGATCTGCAAATATACCATATGGCTTGAAGACAATCAAACTACTTCATATTGAAGATTAAGTTGCAGATTTTTGTAAATTATGGGTTTAATACTCTTTGATGTAATTTCACCAAGTAAAGATTAAAGGGGGGTGTTAGAAGTTGTAATCTTTCCTTGGTGTATTTATAAACCAAGGTTAGACCTTCTTCCTTTATTGTTGTAATATATTAGGATATAAGCCAAGGTATCCTAATATATTTCTTTTTTGTCCTTTTTCCACTACATCTTATTTTGTCTTCTAGTGGAATATGTGAGGACAAATATTTATTGTAATTTGTAATTTAGATTATTCCTCCTTAAGAGGAATCTCACACTTGGCCTCACACACTTATGAATGGTGGCATTCATAGACATGGGAGTTACATTCTAACTCCTCTCTCTCATCTCTATTTAATAGATGACCCTCCTCTCTCATTTCACAATGAGGTTTCTTCCTCTTCTCAATTATTGTATGAGCATTGCTCTCTATCTCTCTCTCTCTCTCTCTCTCTTCTTAGGCTTTTGATGCCTCATTCATAATATCACAAGGGGTTTTCTTTGCTTTCCCCTTTCCAAATATCTTGTCTCATGGTGTTGGAGCTTGAAGCTTTCTCTCTCCTATTTTATGGTAATATCTTTTCATGCATTAACTCACTTAGATTCTTTCCTGGTTTTTGCTTATTTCCATATTTCTTTTTCCATTTCTAACACTATCTAATATTGTAATACCCTCCCTTAATGGTCAATTTATCTTCGAAAAACATAAATTTGCATGTCCTCAAAAAGCGTAAAAGGTAGCCTCGGGTTGATTAGAGAGATCTGCATGTTTTGCAATGTTGGCTTGTGGTTGGGATCCACACTACTTCTACTGATTAGAAGCAATGTGAGTCTTGCATTCTTGGATCACATGACCAAATTTGTGGCAGTAGTTGCACCGGATTAGCTTCTTCTTGGAGCTATTCTGAGACTGAGCATATGACTGAGATGGGCCTTTATCCTTGTTAAAGGATAGGATTGAAAAAACTTGTTCAGAGGAGGATGAAGGAGCATTGCTGCCAAACTATTGTTTCCAATGGTCTTGTTGTAGAAGTGCGGTGCACACAAATTTGGAAATTTGAGGTCAACATTAATTGCAATAATGTTGAGTGTCTTAATAAAGTGCTCATAGGATGATGGTAGACTTTTCAGAGTAATGACCACCATATCCTCTTCCTCCATTGTACAACTAATGGCCTCAAGCTTATCTCTGATGTCTTTAATATTTAGAAGATGTTTTTGTAAGGACATGTGCTAATCCATAATAATAGAGAATAGTTGATTCTTTAAAAAGAAGGCTTTGCTTTTATTTGATGTCTTGTAGAGATCCTTCAGTGTTGTCTAGATTTTTGCAACTGTATTGCTAGACGACACTTGAGGTAGCTGATCAGTAGTAAATGAAAGCTTAATAAGCATAACCGCTTCACGATTATGCTTATTAAACTTCTCTTGAGTAGCATCAACTATGGTAGGATAAGTCTTGGTAGCTAGAACAAGCACTTCAAGGTGACGGTACTTGAAGATCGTCATCATTCTCTACTTCCAGGTGTTGTAGTTCTTTCCTTTGAATCAGTTACTGCCTTTTGAGAGAAGATTGGTGAGAGATGCCATGGCACGTTTTTTGATGTAAAAAACATAAATATCAGAAATGGCATGAGGTTCGAGGCAAATCAACGAAAGACCCAAAAAATTTGAAGAGACTCGGATAAGAGCTCAAAAAACCTAGATAGAATTTGCTGTTAGATTTTGATTCGACTGGCGTGAAAATCAAGGCATAGAAAACTATGCACCTAGAAAAAAGTGAGACTAACCCAATTGAGATCTAGAAAAACTCACCATGAATATGCAAAGCTTTTGTTAATTCGACATGGGAATGGAGGGTTTTCATAAAACCTTATTCAGATTTAAAAACTTGAAATTTTTTGCAGAGGTCTTGAATAGAGGGTGTATTTGAAAAAAGGGAGATTTTAATCCATGCAAGGGGTCGTGTTAGCCAAAGTATGTAGAAGTCGTGAGAAAGGTTTGAGAAGTGTTGTGTTTGAGCAAAAACGTAGCAGAAAAACACTAAAAATAGCAACGAAACTCATGCATTTTGTAGAAAAAGAGACTATGGGTGAATAAAAAAAGGTTGCAGAAGACCAAAAAACGCCTAAGCTATTGATAAGAAACAAGAAAAATGCAACAAGAAGTTAGAGACACATTTGCAACAAGAGGAAGATGTACACAATCTTGAGGAACAAAAGTGATTTTAATGAGCTGTGATTTTGCACAAAGAAAATTGCAAAAAAAATCGGACACCGAAACCCTAGTTGGGTTTGGAGGGAAAAAAAAGGATGCAAGTTTTGAACACACTTGCACAAAAATTTCGAAAATTTTGAACTATAATTTCAAAAAAGAAATTAAAGTTTTTCAAAGAGGCCAAGAATTTGCTTTGATACCATATTATGGTAAAATAATGAATGTGTATCAAAGCAGATTGATGGGATTTCATAAATATAGGTAAATGTTTTAAGAAAAAAATTGAGCCTCTTCTAATCTGGAATTTTTTTTAGAAATTTGTTTTTCGATTTTTTAGAAATAAAAATCGTTTGGAGGTATTTTATGGAACTTTTGTGGTTAGTGTTCGGAGATTTTTATTGGAAATCACAAGCTTGGTTAAGGGTTTTGATCCCACGATTTCTTAGTTGTAGCAAAAGTCTATTTTTTTAGGGTTGCATGTACTTGCATGTTTGTTGCATTTGCTGGTTTACCATGCAAACTCTTGTGTCGCTCTCGAAAATTTTTCTAATAAGTTTTCATAATTTTCTCCTTAAAGAATTTTTGGTGGGTTTTCATAATTTTTCCCCTTAATTTTTTAATGGGTTTTCATAATTTTTCCCTCAAAAATTCTTATGGGTTTCTATAATTATAACCTTAAAATATTTTCATTTTGTGATTCGCAAAGTTGCATGGGATTCCTTGGTGTATAATCTTTTCCTAAAAATTGAAGCTTTTGTATTGTTTGGTTTTGACTTATTTTTCACCTCAAAAATCATGTTGGGTTTTGATCAATTTTTCACCTCAAAAATTGTGCTAGGTTTTCGTCAAATTTTCTCCTAAAAAATTGTGGCTTTTTGCAGTTTGTTTTAGGGTTTGCTAGTTTTTCCTCAAAATTGAGCTAGTTGTTCTCAGGCTTTGTCTCTATCTCCAGGGAAGAGCAACTTTGTTATCCAACATCACATCGGATGTTTTGTGATGATTTCTGGTAAGATGTTTTGCTGGTTTTGGAGGGTTTGTGGCAGACTCATCTCAGTGGCAGAGTCAGTTGCAGGCTCGTCTCATTTTGCAAAGCATTTTGAAGAAGAGGCACCCTTCTTTATTCTTTTTTGGACAGATTTTGGCTTCTTGGTCATTAATAGTTTGCAGATCCAGTGAGGGTCTCAACAACAGTAGAATGTTTTGTAGAATTTGTGACCAAAAGATAGTAGTTAGACAATGACTATTAAGGGATGATATTAGAATATTATAATGTTTCTTTAATGATCATCTTAGTCTTTAGTTTATTAGGTAGTTTCTATCTGCGTATTTAGTTCACTATTGTTTCTTTTAGAAACATCATCTTTGTAAATCTATATAAGGAGCTTTCATCTCCTTTGTTTAATACAATTAAAACAACATCTGCTTTGTTTGATACAAAATTTTTGAGCACACCTAGGCAAAGGATGTTGAAAATCTTACGAGTCTAAACATTTCATGAAGAAATTAAAGATTTTCAAAACCTATTTTGAAAAACAACTCAGAAAATTTCAATAATGAAATTATTATTTTTCGAAAATTAGCTCTGATACAATATTATGGTAACTTAATGAATGTGTTATTAAACAAAGATCATGAATGATCTATATATACAAGATACAAGAGAATGTTTCTATAACGAAGAAGAGAGAGGAAATAGAAACATTCTTGTAGAGTGAAAAAACAATTTTCCATAACGAATAGAAAGAGTTTATGGAAACATTACAAAAAGAGTGACTATTAGAAAAATACGGAAGATAGAGTAAATAGAAACTTTCTAATATTGTGATAGAAGATGAGGTTAGGCTCATATATGGCTTGAAACTAATGTCACAGTCTAACCCTATTCTCATTAGAAATTATACTATATCTGAGATGAAAAAATGAATTCTAGAATCTAAAAATCATTTGAGCAGAATGAGTTATGAAGCTGTGTCTCACAACCAGGTTCTTTTCATAAGCCTTTCCAGACTTATTTGATCTCCACCTCTGTGTATGTAGATTAACACAGTATTTCACTTAAGTTGGAGAAGAACCATTTTAGTTAAAATCAAGATAAATTTGTAAGAAATTCTCGTATGCTAATTTTTAAAGATTGTTCACAGGTGATTGCTGATTTTGACATGACACTTACAAAATGCTGGGTTGATGGCAAGCGTGGACAGAGTTAAGTGTTTAATCCTGTTTATCCATAATGAAGTTCTTGATTTAACAATCTGTGTACATGTGTGGTGCTTATTCTAGTTTGAATTTGTCAATAGGCAGTCATGCTCTCTTAAAGCAGGGGAATAGTGATTATGACCTCAGGCGGCAACAGCTATATGATTATTACCGTCCATTAGAGGTCTGTCCTACAATTGCCATTGATGAGAAGACAAAGCTTATGGAGGAGTGGTAAGATTTATTTTAATGATGTATTGTGTTTCACATATATCTTTTACTTCTGACCACATGGATTCAGCTTTGCACTTGCCTTGATCTCACATTTGGGAATTTTGGAAAACTTGAAAATTGAAATGTATCTATGGCTTTTGTTCTCACATTTGGGATTTTAGTAAGCTCACAAAATAAAATGAATCTCATGGTTTTTTACCATAATTATGGTTGTTTTCATTCTATTGTCACCAGTATTTTGTCTAGCTGATGTGAGCTGGTGCTGCCACATTTGTTGCATTCAATAGCAATTGTTGAATATATATATATATATATATATATATATATATATATATATATATATATATATATATATATATATATATATATATATATAAGTGCAATAGTGCACTTTTCTAGACAGTGATTAATTCTGATGTTATTCTGATGTCATTATGACCACATGATATTGGCATGATGTGAGCAATTCGTTTTATGTGCCTTTAAAACTGCTGATATTGGCTATTTGACTTGTGATATCAGCAACCTATGTTGTCAACTAAAATTAAATTTCTTTTCTAGGAATCAATGTAGTACTGGCAGAGATGAATTGTGTTTGAATAAATGTTGTTTCACAAGTATAGTTTGACGCCTGTTGATGCTTGATTGTAAAATGTGTTTTTCAAGGTTATTGACTTTAAGATTACTCTTGGACTGCAATTTTTTTAATGAATTGCTTTTGTACTATTTTGCTACTTTTTAAAAAAAATTTTTTTTAGTATAAAAGCCTTTGGGCCAAATTAAATCTTGTTGGCAGCATTTTGGCTAAACAATAAGCCATTGGTCGCTAATAGAAGGCTTTTGGGGATAAATGTAAAACCTTGTAAAAATAATGGAACAACAAGTGTATCTTGCTACGATGAATTCAAAGAGACGTGTTGGCTAGAGAAATAAATCAGTGGGTTTTGATGGCAAAGAATGCTAGGTATGTGCCTTTATGGATGAGGTCGGACGATGATCACTAACAGAAATTTTTAGATCTTTCTAGTTATTTACTGAGATTTATAGCACGTAAAGTTTCTGCTGCTTAAACTTTCAGCCTTATTCTTGAATGTGTTGTTAGTAGCCTGGCCTGTGGGGAGAACTATCATGCCATAGTGGAAAATTAAAAGAAACTTAGTTGTATCTTGAATCTTAAAGGAACTTGAAGAGACAAGCTGGTTAGATAAACAAACTAGGGGAGCTACAATGGTGAAAGATGCCAAGGTGTGCTCATTTATTGATGATGTTTGGTGATGAACAATACCAGAAATTTCCAGATTTCAAGTAACTCATTGAAATTCATAGAATTCCCAGGTACAAGGTGTACCCATTTATGGTGATGTTAAATGATAATTAGTAACAACAAAATGTAGATTTTCAAGCAATCCATTTAGATTCATAGACTGTTAAGTTTCTGCCTCTCAAATTTTGAGTGTGATTTCTTGAATGCATTGTTTGTAGCCTTGTATTTGTGATGGTTATCAAACTTTCCATGGTGTATGGGATTCATTCCAATGTGACATTCTTCAACTCCTGGGAAAGAAAGAAATGTCTTGCCAATCCAAGTAACAAAAAGGCCCAAGGGTCATTACTTAATATAGAGTATTTGTAGATCAAAATCAATCTGACTAGAAGACTTGGGGAGCCAAAAGTAAGTGATTATTGAATATTTCCCTTCAAAGTTGAAATTTTGATTCCAGGATAGAAAATGAGTAGGTGCAATGACAAGTAGGTTTATATTGTCCAGAAGGGAATAAAAGCAGTGAACATGCTGTATCTGTTCTCAAAATAGATTATAGCTTTACATTGTACATCTATTGTTTTCCTAACCAAATATGAGTTTGTTAAAATTGGAATAAAGGAGGATAAAACCTTTCTCAGATTCATCATGCGCTTTGTTTTGGGAATTATTATCTCAAGCTGGGAGGCTTTCAAGTTTATAACTTTATACATATAATCCACATCTCCAATCCAATTTCGCATTGCGCATTTTGCAAGAAAATCCACAACGTTATTACTTTCTTGACGGGATGTGAACACTGTAATGTTTAGCTTGTTGCCTTTTTCTTAACTTTCAGAGTGGTAACTAACAAAGTTTTGGAAGCTTGATAGAAACCATGTCAAAGGAGCTCAGAATCTGAGAAATTGATTAACATTGTTTCTCATTGCTAGTTAATATTCATTTTTATTATGACTGGTGCAGTGAAAGGTGGTGTCAGGTGTATGTATGCCAGTTGTATTAATTTTAGAACTTGTTCACCTTGTAGTATTTACTATTTGGGAGGCCTTCAAGTTCTTAAGTTTAATCCACTTCTGAACTCCAGATTTGCATTGCACATTTTGCAAGAAATCCACAATCTTTTTGCTTTCTTTATGGGATGTGAACACTATAATGCATAGCTTATTGCCATTTTCATAACTTTCACAATGGTAACCAACAAGTTTTTGGAAGCTTGACAGAAACCTTGTCAAAGGAGGCCAGAATCTGAGAATTAATTAACACTGTTTTCCATTTATAGGTCATATCATTTTTTATTACTTGGACAGGGTAGTAAAAGTTGGTGTCAGGTGTATGTATGCCATAGTTACTGGACTTGTCTTGGCTAGTTCCGAGTCGAGTGACCCTGGCTGAGTCCCAGGGGCTCGGGCTCTCTAGAAAATCAGCCTAGGCAAGATTCCTCAAAATCCTTGTTTTCGCCAAGTCTGGAGCTGGGTTATTAGCCTTCCCGAGTCCATGCCAAGTCTAAGTCCGCGAACTATGATGTACACTATTTATATTAATTCTTTAATTGTTGTTCACCTTGTAGTGTGTACTATTTTTGCAAGGCTAAGATAATTATTATCTTATTAAAAACGATTTCACTTGTAGACTACCTTGCTGCTATTCTGTCCAATCTGTTCATGTGCATGCAATATTCTATTGAGAATATACACAACTACTAAACAGAACTTAAACACGAACTAGAGAAACTAAAATAACATGGATTGCAAACAAACAAAAAACAATATGATCAAGTACAATAAATTAAATGGAAAAATAGTTAAACAGGTTCAACTTCACATATTCTTCTTACAGAAAAGAATAAATACTAATCAGTTATAGTCTGTGCTACATATTATTTATAGGCCTTTTATTTGTATTTTGAGAATCTTATCAATTTGTTATTGTGGAAGATGGCGTAAGAGCTCACCTTGCTGGTGTTTGTGGCTTGATTGTTGATTTTGGAACCTAGAGAAGGGTTTCTGTGAATGGGTTTTATTTCATATTTCACACACACAAAAAAACAATGTTATTTAGATTTATGTTAAGCATGATGTGATGATGATATTAAGAATGAGTGTCTTCCTTGACAAGGGCAGGTGGGAAAAAACTCATGCACTCCTTGTTGAGGGTGGTTTGAATCATGCAGCTATAAGGGACTCGGTTACAAATTCGGCAATTGGCTTTCGGGATGGTGTGACTCAGTTGTTTGAGATCCTTGAGGTGGAGACCTTGTCTCTTCCATGTGGTTAGCATGTTTAATGAATTTGAAGGTTGCCATTTGTATTTTTGGAGTAGTTGATACATTTTGGTTTGTCTGTTGCAGAAAATTGGGGTGCCTGTTCTGATATTTTCAGCAGGTCTTGCGGACATTATTGAGGAGGTAATCTGATATAGATGTTTAATTTTTTTTACATTTAGACTATAATTATGAGCTGAAGTGATCGAGAAAGCGATTCTTGCATAAGAGATCTTTTTCGGTTTTTTGCAGTTTGTGGATATTATTTTGTTGGATTTTGTGAAAGTGTTATCACAAATAACTGACTCACTGCAAAACCTGCTTTTGCCAGGTTATGCGGCAGAAACTTCACAGAAATTTCAAGAACGTCAAGGTGGTTTCTAATCGCATGGTTTTTGATATCCATGGCAACCTTGTTGGGTTTAAAGGTACAGTTCATATTAGGTGTTAGCATCTAATTTAATCATATTTCAAGCTAGACATGTATGCAAAGAATAAGTTTGCTAATAAGAGAAAACTGCTGGGATTAGTGTAAAGGCCTGGGAAAGCAAAGGTCTATATTTTTGCATTTTATTATCACTCAGCCATGTAAGGTCATTATCTATTTTTATTCCCTAGTCAATCTTTTTGATTTTCTATCTTTAATTTGTTTCTATTTTGCACTCAATCACTGTAATGTGGAGGTGTGGATGCAAGTTTAATATAGGTGGTTGTTCAAATATACTTTGTATGCTGGATGTCTGTTGCTTCATCTTTGTGTTTCTATATTACGTTCTGATGTAAATTTATGTATAATTAAAATAATAAAAGGGATGCATAGATGCAAGCTTGGTATAGACTGTTATGGTGAATTGAGTGTTTTGTTTGATTGTTATAATATATTTTTTAGGTTGGATACCTGTTGCTTCATATTTATATTTTCATATTATATATTGATGTGAATTGATAGATTACTGAACAGGCAAGACGATCCATGTATTGAACAAGAATGAACATGCTCTTGAAATGGCTGCTCCAGTTCATGAGAAATTGGGCAACAATAATGGGCTTGAAAGTGATGCCAATGTCGCTTTTGTTGTTAAGGATAGAACAAATGTTTTGCTACTAGGGGATCATATTGGAGATCTTGGCATGTCTGATGGTCTGGACTATGAAAATCGTATCTCAGTTGCATTCTTGTATGTTCTTTATTGATTTCAATTTTTCGTAGATAGTTCTGTGTGCTTTTTCTATCTAGCATTGTTTTTACCTTTTTTAAGTCTACTTAATATTTTTCTTTTTCCAGAAATGAGAATGTTGAGAAATCGATGGATATTTATAAGCAGGCATATGATATTGTCTTACCGGTAGGTTGTTCTGTTGTACAGTTTACTACAGGTTTTTCATTGCTCATGTGTTCTTGCCTTGTTTGTTTGCCTTATGACATTTAACATGTTTTTGATTGTTTGGCTATAGAATGACGCACCCATGTGGGAAGTTGTGAACCTGGTAAAGGATCTGTGTTCATAAGTCCGTCGGTCAAATGTGGTTAAGATACAAAACTACACTTTAACATCCTACTTATATAGGTCAGTCAATTATTTCAGAAGATAGGATGGCAGTAACTGGAGCAGTTGATTTTTTATGAAATTTGTCATATACTTAGTTTCAGTTGAAGGGTGAAATTCTAATTTTGTAGGTCAATTTAGCTTTCTGTCATCTGTTTTGACACATCTTGTAATTGCAGATTGACAATCTTGCACGTTGATGATTTGCTTGGACTAGTGGTCTAACTAAAAGCAACAGATCCGGAATCATTTAAAAAATTCCTCGTGAAGGTTAATTTTGTATCAGAAAATGACTTCCAAATTTTTATATCCCTATTCTTTACTTGGTACATAAATTTGTTCTTAAACATTAATTTGAATGTAGCACGAGAGATTTTTTGTTTGTTTCATAAATAACTTGCAAATATTTCTTGTGTTGCAATTGTGTTCCGAGCTTGCTTGATAATCTTGCTTTTGCTTTTGTCATTAATATTTCTATAAATGAGCAATTGTAAAGCATTGAAATTTTTAGTGTTGTCGCGAAGGAGGAGGTTGTATCATATGATATCGAAAGACTAATTTAGAAAGAAGAAATTATTTAATATCAAAAGCAAGTGAGAAATCAATACACTATAAATTAGTATTTGACAATCAAAATGCTCATTTTTCCCGCTAAAAGAAAATCTCATGTTATTTAGACATCAATAGCAAAGCTAGAATGGGAATTAAAAATCTCTAATTAATCAATTTATACTAATACCAAGTTTAAAATAATGATAGTTTTATTAGTTGGAATTCATGTTCTGTAATATATGTACAGGGGCTTTGCATGGATTCTGACAGGCCCATGATAAGATGAAGCAAATCAATGGAAGTCCCAACAAGTTTACATATAATCCTAGTAATTAAACACAATCTGTACAAATTACTGGGTGATTTCATTTTTGCAGAATTTATATGAATCCCATCAAATAACGTGTTGGGATTCAATATTGCAAGTGGATGTTGAGTACCATTTTGATTTTTTTTTGCAAAAGATAACCGTTATAATTGCTTTTCATGCATATGTACCTGATTGTCATTTTGGGTCATAGGATATGTTTCAAGTGTTTATTGCCTTTCATTTAGTATATTCATGCACCTCAGGTTGTCAGTTTGAAGTTTCGAGTCATTTGATGAGGTGTTGTTTTGAGCACTCGACAAATTTTCTTTTTTGCCTAATTGTCAAACATTGTTTATAGGGCTAGGTTGCATTCGAATATCTAGACTTTGTTAAGTGTCATGACTTGCCATTTTAAAAATGTTTATTATGCATATTAGAGAACCTATGTTTCAGATTTCAAGTCATTTTGACATGTATAAGTCAATTTTGGCTATTTAACACTTTTACTCTAAGAATGAAGCCTTAGTGTGTGATGTTTAAGCCACCTGGTTTCGATAGGGTTTTAAGTTTCTCAAAGTTGGCTATTTATCTTTGACATGATTTTGTGCTTTGCACACTAATATGAAAATCTTTGTTTGACAGTGAATATTTTAAGACTCGTTGAACATTTTCAAGAAATGATCATATTATTGTGTTGTAGTCATAAATGACATCCTATGTTTGCAATTTGAAGCCCTAATGAATCTATTTGATAAGTTCTCCAAGTTGATTGTATTTTCAAAAACTTAAAATTGATCAGTTGTCTATTATGATAGTATATTATTTGCTTTGTTTAACCAGCTATAATTTTGACCCTATTGATCGAAATAAGGAAATTTTTTCACCATTTTATTTTAGGGGTCAAAGAGATGTTATGTCTCAGATTTGAGATTATGATGAATCTGTCTGATTAGTTTTCAAATGTGATTCCAAATGCAACTTTTAAGGTTTTGCTCCAGTTCAGATTCACAGATTGATTGGTAGCCTTGTTCGGGATGTTATAAATTGAAAATCATGATAGGTATGCCTGAACCAATGATACACCTAGATTCTACTCTGAAAATACTTGAATTGTGCCAATTTTCAAATCTTCACGAATCTGTTTACACACTTTTCTGAATCCATTCCATATGCAAAAATATTTGTTTTGATAAGTTGCCTAGTCTTGAAAGTTTCAGTAGCCAACTTCAGTCAGTTGCCAAATTTGCCCAATTAGTCATTACGAGCCCAACTCACAGACTTATATTCTCTATGTCAAAGTGAACCTATGTCCTAAGTTGTGAATTCCCAAGCGGTTGTTTGACTAGGCTTTAAAGTCAAAATAAAATGCACTTTTCTAAATCTGACACGTTGTTTGCATGATTGGTTTGAAAATGAAACTTTGACAGTAATATCTTTTGATTGGAAAATCTTTCTAAGACAAAATTTGGCAAATTGAAAGTGTACACCAGAGAATATGAATGCAAAGTGACAACTCCCGTTCAAGTGTGTGGGTTAGATTTAAAGCCAGTTCTAGGGCTCGTCGACACATAATTGACGCTTCTAAGAAAAGTTAAGAAATGATTCTTAATGATCAACTAGTGATCAAACTTGGTTTTAGTTAGTGCAAGAAGACTGGTTAGAGCGTCCTCAGAGGATTTGGGTATTTGATAACAATTTTGTTTTTGTTTGGCCTGCATTAGACCTAATTGGTACCTAATCTTCAAAGGTGATGATTTTGCCTATTGTTTAAATCGTTATTCATCCAAGCTTCTAATCAACAATGTGAGAGGTGGGATCCTTATTTTAAGTTGCAAGATCAAGGTGCAAAGTGAGAAAGCGTTGGTGTCTTTTAATGCAAAGGGATTATTGTGTCCAAATTGTGTTTCTATTGATGCTCTCGAGAATATATTTTGATGTCAAAGATAAGGGTGGTGTTTTATTTGCTAAAGATTGAATGACCAATGTAAAAGGGCATTCATATGCACACATCATCAATCAAGGCTAAATGTGGTGAAACGTCGTGCTAACTCCCATGGATCACATGAATGGATGAATGTGATTCAGATTTTTGTCGGTCCAAAAGTGATCTTAGTTTTGTGTATATTGTGAGATATAACGTGGTGTTGATTTATATTTATGATCCATAGATTAGAGAGGAATACCAACGAATCCTATCTCTGCCAGTATGGAGTGGATTTACATGGCCAATGCAAAATCAAAGTAGCGATAATGAAGAGCCATCGATCAGAGATAAGATTGAGTGACTCCCATGCCAGTTTGTAAATTTTAGTGGGAACGGACGAATTTGGAGCTCCATTTTTATGTAGGCCTGCAATGAAGAAATTGTTTACATTCTTGCGGGGAAGTTGATCCTGTGAGCCGCTAGTCAAAGATGAGAATAACGTGTGAAGCATGAGGATGTCCGATTACATGAATGAATGTGCCATATTGGAACATAGTGATTGCAATGAACACCATTAGGATAACAAAATGGATTGTTTAAAATATAAACTATGTTCCATTATATCGTGATAGCCGTGTCCAAATTGCCAGGCGCGTATGAATTGTTATGATGGAATATGATTTGCACACTATGGGGAGATATTACCCACGCAGATTTGTTTGGAACGACAAATAAATGATGAACACTGCCCAGTTAGAATGAGAGCCTCCGTTTTGAACTTTCTTCCCAATTTGCACAAAACAAGAATGTGTGAAAACGACACGATTTTGGGCATCTATTCATTTTGGAGATATGAATTTGGAGCGAACTGGAAACCAAGAAGGTAGTGGCGCAACACCTAATTGTGACTGTTCCAAAAATTTAGAGCCTCTATATTGGATTCATTTCCTCGTCTGCTAGCAGAGGCATTGAGGATGCATTGATGGAGACAATCAAATCCTATATGTAGTTATCACTTGTAAAGGACTGATCAAAATGGAAAATAGCAGAGAGCATTGGAAATTCCAGTATCAAGAGGCGCGAGTCTAATTGTTAGCTTGGAAATGGAAGCCCAAATAGGAGAATTGGATGTGAAAATAAGTTAGTGTTGAAAGTAGAAGGATGGCAGGGTGTTGTTTTCAAATGATAGCAGGGGTCTCATGTCAGAATTGGCATTGAGGAGATGAGAGTGGAAAAGGAAATATGTGTCAAGTTCCATAAAAACCCTGTATGAAGTCCATGGAAAGCAACAATATAACAGAGAAAATGTATGATTGTTTTTGCCCATATTTGACCACATGCCATTATAAATCTACAAAAGAACCCATGTTTGAGTAGTGATGAATAAAAGATATCATCTCTTTTTAAATCTTCTGTGGGAAACATGACAATATTCTTAGGTGTGAAGGGTGTATTTGAAAGAATGTGCTCAAGATGTTTATCCCACATAGGTGGGGTTTGAGACTTTTCACCTATTTTTCTATGCCAACACACAATATATAGTTGTTTAAACAGTGAGTGCCTTTTGAGACACAAGATTCTTGCGTGCGGGACCCATGCTATGAAATGCAACTTGATGATGATGTGGACTGACAGATAATGAAATTTTGTTCAACACCCACATGGACATGATTGCACAATTAGCGGGTGAATATAAAGGTGGCACGTGGCACACAAGTTAGAGGCAATGCAACAACGCAAGACTAGTTGCAAGGGGCAGAGGCTTAAACCATAGGCAAGGTTTCGAAGTTGCACAAATAGTTAATTGCGACATCTCCACAGTTTCCAATAGTCAGCGGTTAGAAGTCTTGAAGTCACGACTAAGAAGTTGCACAAATAGTTAATTGCGACATCTCCACAGTTTCCAACAGTCAGCGGTTAGAAGTCTTGAAGTCACGACTAACCACTAGCGGTTGGTTGTGGCTTCACAATGCTTAATGAAAATTCAAGATTAGGGGTTGCGAACTTGCGCCAATGCTTTGAGTGCCACTTCTCCAGTGTACAATTGTGTGATGAAGGAGTACTGAAAGTTGAGTTCAAGATTGTTGAGAGAAAAGGTTTAACTTGTTTCGTAGATTTTCCAAGAAATTTCAGAATTGAATGGATCAAGGTTGAGAGAAAAGGTTTAACCTGTTTCGTAGATTTTTCAAGAAATTTCAAAATTGAATGGATCAAGGTTGTGCTGAGAAGAATTCATGATATGGAGTTATGGCTAGAGAATGAGACAATCAAGATCACAAAGAAGATAATACATATTGTCACTGGTTACCCAACATTTGAAAAGAAGAAGATAATGTGTTGTCAAAGCAAAGAAGCTATCGAGGAAAATACCAAGGTCGAGTGGAATGGACATGGGATGTCTATTTCTACCATCACTTATCCATTAATCGAATTTGTAGTGAGAGTAATCTCTCATAAATTTTATTAGTCAAGCCAATTGAATAGTGTATCGTGTATGGAAGTTGATTAGGCATGAAAGATTATGATGAAAGATCATGAATATGATCTTATCGAGTTACAACAGTTGTAACTAGCAAAGAACTTGGTATCAATCAGGAAAGGAAAAAATTCAATGTATAAGTTTGGATCATTGATTATGTGTATTTTCTTCTTCTTTACTCAGAGTCATTTTCCAACTGTTAGAAATGTGATATGGTGATGTAGAAGCATCCTGGGTATAAGAGAAATCTTGCGTCACCCAAAACTATTTTTATTTTCAATCTTTCTATTTTAAATATAGAGTAGTAGACAATGGGGTTGTTATTTCTGGGAAATTGCAATTTTTAGTAAGTTTATCATACAAGCTTGGAATGTTCTCATTTTCTATACGAAGGTTCATTTTAGAGATATAAGCCTACCATAAAAATCTCATTGCTCTAGCTTAAGTATCAGAGATGTTATTATAGATTTTTGGTGGAAAAATTTATAGAAAAATCTTCAGGCTTATCGTTGGAGGCCTTAAAGTGCCTAGATGAGGTCCCAAAACTTGACGAAATGGTGCTTACGCAGTTTTGACCCGATAGATCACGAGCTAGAATTTCCAAAAAGTGGTTATAATAGCCAATCAGGCAATGGTTCGAGAGTTATGGCTTTCCAAAGTTGGGCTACCTGAAATATCTAAAATAATTGTCGAAGATGTACTTGGCCGACTCTATATGTATTGTTAGGGTTTGTCAACCCTAGGTATTAAGTTTCAATGTCTAGAACGTTCCCAGGTGGCATAAAATGGCCTATTTAAGAAAGGACCGAACATTGTCTAGAACAACTCTGGGTGGTAGTTCATAAATTAATGTTGCAAATTACTGTAATGAAGACACCCATGTGGGTTTGCATATTGTATTTGTGAATTTTGTAATTCTACATTTGCAGTGATAATAAGAAGTCAATATTTCACTCTCGCATTTGCTGTTGTTTCTTTATTTCTGTTATGGTTTATGGTATTAAGGGGAGCACCCTTCATCAAGTGGTATCAAAGCTAGAGTTCTTGAGTGTGTGGATAGATCATCGATAGTGAGGCAGTTCACACCAGGACCATGGTTTGGGCAGAGCGTGTAGATTGATCGTCGATTGTGAGGTAGTTTGCATTAGGGTTTTAGTGAAAGTGCAAAAAATGCCTCCACAAAGAGAGTGCGGCGGAAGAGCTATAGGTGTTACAGCTGCGGGTTTTAGAGCCCTGCAAAAACAAATGCAAGCATTGGAAGAACAAATGTGCAAATGAATAAATCTTATCGTAAGAGATGAAAGAGAGGATGAGGAAGAAGAAGAAGAAAATGCCAAAGCAGAGGCAATCCTAAACCCAGAGGAAGAGAGGCTTTTTAAGGCCATCTCCAAGATTGGAAAAAGACCTAAGTTTGAGGTTCCCACATTTTCAAGAAATCTTAACCCAGAGGAGCTGATCGATTGGATCAATGAGTTGGAGGAGTACTTTGAGTATGAAGATATTTAGGATCCTAATAGGGTCAAGTTTGTGAAGGCAAAACTGAAGGGGCATGCAAAGATCTGGTGGTAGGAGGTTTAGTTGGAGCGAAATAGAAAGGGAAATGACAAAATCATTAGATGGGATTGTATGATATCTAAACTAAAGCAATGATTCATTCCCGTGGATTATGAGCTTTATCTATTGAAGAAAATGTAAGGGTTGAAGCAAACAAAAAAATCTGCTCAAGAGTATACCAAAGAGTTCTATTGAGTTCTCATTAGAATTGGCTATACAGAAGCTAATAAGGAGAAAGTGGCCATTTATCTTAATGGGTTAAGGTCAAGTATTTAGGATGACCTAAGTCTGGTTCAAATGAATAATATTGAGGAGGCATACCAGTTTTCCCTAAGAGTTGAGGAGAAACTGAGCAAGAAGTTTGACACCAAGAATAGTGGAAGAGGTTGCGGTGAAAGATCTGGCAGACGATCTTATGGAGGGTGTAATGATGATCAGAAGAACAAGGATAAGACTGAAAGAAGTAGTCAGAACCAGAGGGGAAATAATTCCAATCGTTTCCATGATCAAAACAATAGAGATCAGAGAGGAAGAGGCAGAGGACAAGGATCTCAAAGAGGAGACTTCTATGGGAATTTCTTTTACTGTGGAAAAGAAGGGCATAGAGCATTTGAATGTTCCCAACGCCAAGGAAGGATAGATCAAAGAACAAAATGCAAGGCTAGAGTTGCACATGTTGATGAAGATGTTAGATCATCACATTTTGAAGATGCTAAAAGAGGTGAAGTCCTGGTAAATAGAAGAGTCCTATTGAGTGGTGAGAATGAACCTTATTAGACAAGGAGGTTGTTTCACACAAGGTGCAGATGTGAATATAAGTGTTGCGAGGTGATCATTGATGGTGGAAGTACTGGAAATTTGGTGTTAGAAATGATGGTCACAAACCTGAAGCTAAAGAGGCAGAAACACCCATGGCCATACCGTATTGCTTGGGTGCAAGATGACCACATGGTCATGGTTAATGAGCAATGCTCTGTGAAGTTCAAGATTGGAAGCTACCAGGATGAGGTACTATGTGATATCATACCTGCATACATATGTCATATGTTGTTGGGTAGGCCATGGCAATTTGATAGGCATGTTGTACATGATGGGCGAGCAAATACCTACACTCTGACGAAGGATGGAGTGAAACATAAGTTGAAGCCATTGAAGGAGAAAGAAGAAAAGGTATGCGGTGCTGCCAGAATATGTTTTGTTGATGGAAAAGAGTTTATCAAAGGTATGAAGCATCAGCATATGTATTTTTCTATAATTCCAAAAGATAGTAAAGAAGGAGAGGAGGTACCTATAGAAGTTGCAGATATGTTGGGAGAGTTTTATGATATTGTATCAAATCATGTATCTGATGGATTGCCCCCAATGAAGAAAATCAGTCACCAGATGGATTTGATCCTAGGAGCTAGTTTGCCAAACAAGGTAGTGCACAAAATGACACTAGTAGAAAGTGAAGAGTTGAACAAACAATTTCATGAGTTATTGCAGAAGTGGTTGATTCGAGAGAGTTTGAGTCCATGTGATGTATCAACAGTATTAACACCAAAGAAGAATGGAGAATGAAGGATGTGCATAGATTCTCGAGCTATCAACAAGATTACAATAAAGTACAAATTTCCATTTCTAGGATGAATGATATTATGGATTGTTTGAGTGGAGCTAAGTATTTCAAAAAGATAGATCTGAAGAGTGGGTACCATTGGATTCGTATCAGAGAAGGCGATGAGTGGAAGATTGCTTTCAAGACAAAATAAGGACTACATGAGTGGTTAGTCATGCCTTTTGGTCTAACCAATGCACCAAGCACATTCATGAGGCTCACGAATGAGGTACTAAAGGAGTTTCTGGGTATGTTTGTCCTTGTTTATCTAGATGATATTTTGATCTTTAGTAAGAAATTAGAGGAGCATTTGATTCATATTCAAAAGGTTTTTGATAAGTTGAGAGAAGAAAAGTTGATAAACCTAAAGAAGTGTAGTTTTGTAAAGGAGTTGATGTACTTGGGATTTGTAGTCTCAATAGAAGGTCTGAAAATCGATCCAAAGAAAGTGAAGGCTATCCTTGAATGGCCTACTTTAAGGAGTGTGATAGAGGTAAAGATCTTTTCATGGACTAGCTTGTTTTTACAGAAAGTTCATAAGAGGTTTTAGCAGTATTTGTGGAACCTTAACTGAAACAATGAGAGAGGATAGGAAAGAATTTAAGTGGACTGCAGGAGCAGATAATAGTTTTAATTTGTTGAAACAAAAAGTTACTAAGTAGCCTGTTTTAGCACTTCTTGATTTTAACAAGGTGTTTCAAGTAGACTTTGATGCTAGTGGTATTGCAATAGGAGTTTTTTTGAGCCAAGGTAAACCTGTTGCTTATTTTAGTGAGAAGTTGAATGATGCAAAAAGAAAATATTCTACTTATGATCTGGAATTTTATGCTATAGTTCAAGCATTGAAGAAATGGAGACACTATTATCTTCCTAAGGAGTTTGTTTTGTATATTGATCATCAAACTTTGCAATATTTGAATAGTCAAGGAAAATTAAACCAAAGGCATTTGAAGTGGGTTGAGTTTTTGTAGATTATACATTTGTTTTAAAACACAGGAGTGGGAAGTCTAACAAAGTTGCAGATGGTCTTAGTAGAAGACAACTTTTGCTAATAGAAATATAGACAGAGGTGGTTGGGTTCAAGGAACTCAATACTTTGTATCCAGATGATCCTAATTTTGGTGAAGCATGGAAAGTTTGTATAGAACTTGTTACACTTGAAAGGACAAAGTGGTTGGATTTCATGATCCAGGATAGTATGTTGTTCAAAAGAAGCCAGTTGTGCATTCCCAGAAGTTCAGTGAGAGAGAATTTCATTAAAGAGAAGCATAGTGGAGGATTGGCTGGACATTTTGGCAAAGATAAAACCACAGTTTTGGTTGCTGAAAATTATTACTGGCCACAGTTGTAATAAGATGTGAACAAGTTTGTACAAAGTTGCAGAGTATGTCAAATGGCGAAAGGAGTGAAGTAGAAGACAGGGTTGTATCATCCATTACTTGTACCAGAAAAGCCATGGGAGGATGTTAGCATGGATATTATTCTTGGATTACCAAGGGCACAGCGTGGACATGATTCTATTTTTGTGGTAGTTGACAGGTTTTCAAAGATGACACATTCTATTCCTTGCAAGAAGAATAGTGATGTTGTTCATGTGGCAGAGTTATTTTTTAGAGAAGTGGTGAGACTAGATGGTCTGCCAAAGAGTTTAGTTTTAGATCAAGATACCAAATTTGTTGGATATTTTTGGCATTCATTGTGGAAGAAATTGAAGACGAAGTTGAAGTTCAGTTCATCACATCATCCATAGATTGATGGACAAACAGAAGCGGTGAATAGGAGTTTGGGAAATTTACTGAGATGTTTGGTTGGAGACAAGCCAAAAGGATGGGATATGATTTTACCACGGGCGGAATTTGCATACAATAATTTTCTCAACATGAGTTTTGGTAAATCATCTTTCCAAATTGTATATGGGAGTTTGCAATAGTTGGATAAAGGAGAGATAAGTAGTGTTGAAGCATAAGAATTCGCTGAACATTTGAAGAATATCCACGAGGAGGTGAGGAAGCATATCATAAAGATGACTACACAGTATAAGGCTAATGTAGATGTGAAAAGGAGGTATAAGGAATTTTAGACAGGAGATTAAGTCATGATTCATTTGAGAAAGGAGTGTTTTCTATTGGGTATATATAATAAGCTAAAGATGAAGTTTGGATTGTGCAAGATAGTGAAAAGGCGTGATTTTGGAAATACTTATGAAGTGGAGTTGCCCGTTGAATTGAATATTTCACCAGTATTAACATTTCAGATTTGATAGAGTATTATGAAGGAGGTGATGGAGATGAAATTGTAGAAGCACAGTGGAGAATTCTAGCAACTAGTTCAGATACAAAGGAGATTGAGGAGATACTGGATAGCTGTATTGGCAAAAGTACAAGGAACAAAACTTATGAGGAATACATGGTCGAATGGAAAGGGAGGACAGTAGAGGATTCATCATGGCTAGCAAGGGAGGAGGTTAATAGTCTTGGTTTTCCTCTGTTTTCCTCATTGCTCATTTGTAAAGGATTCGAGCTCTACATCCTTCGCTTTGGAACTGCATGAGGGTTTGAAGTTTTTGTCTGCTTTCCTCATTGTTCATTTGTGAAGGATTCAAATTGGCATGGCTGTAGTCTCATGCTCCATTCTCGAATTCCTTCTTCACCTTTGCTGTTGACAACTATTTCTTGCATTTCCTCTTGGGAAATTTTACCCACTTGGGAAATTTTGAGTCTAGAGACAAGTTCAAATTCCTCTTTGTTCTCTATTTTTTGGCTGACAATTTACACAAAGAAATTGGTGAATGTGCAAGTAGGGTATGGAGAAGCCGTGAGCCGTGATCCAGTCCGTGCCTCCTTCCCTATATAGAGGGGTCTTCTCTGGTTGATGAGCAATTGTTTAACAAAATACCTCTGCAAGAAGGTTACCACCACAAGACAAATTGCATGTGAATTGTTTGATAGAATGTCTGGTATCGTATTTGCTTTGTTTTATTCAAATACAACTTAGTATTGCGTATTCATATATGCTTAGTATTGTTTTGAATCATGGACCCCCCACCCAATGCAGCAGCATTATAGTAGATAGTTGACCACTTGAAATTATTAGAGAAGGATAATGCAGCTCTGAAAGTCACAACTCTTTCTCTCTTAGCAGTTTCCCAAGGTCTCTTAGTGCAGCTCTAGAAGTTTGAATCAATGAATCAAACTCTCTAGGATACTATTCACTCCCTATCTCAATCATCAAATGACTTGAACCATTAGGTTGTGGCTAATTCTTCACGCATCCAAGACCTATCTGAAACTTTTATCATACAAATGACATGCATTACAAAAGATATCAGCTCCATTAGTGATGACTTCCGGGACATTGGAAACCTCAAGGTTAAGCAGATCGAGCTTGTTAATAAACAATCATCTCTTTTGATTGAAAGAGAGCAACAAATTAAAACTTGGGCATCTACTTGCAAAAACTCCAGCACTAGCCTCTGCTAGAGGTCAAAAAAATTGTCCAAGAGAAGTTGGAAAAAGACCGAGTTAGGCGCTTCAAGGAACTCAACCTTCAGGTTAGAGATCTTCCTTCATCCTCCATTGATCCTCTCCCCACAGGCTACTCATTTCTCAACGAGAAACTAGGTATTTCCAATATTACATTAGAAAAAGCATGGTTTGGACACGATGGCACCCTTTTTCTTATGTTTCTCTCACTGGCTAATAGACTACAAGCTCTCAGGGCAAAGAAGAAGCTCTTCCTTCTTTCCACAAAGATATTTTTTGATGAGGACCTCACAAAATAATAGGTAGCTGAACTAAGTATTTTAGGAGTCTCGTGGTAGAAGCAAGGAGTAACGAGAAATGGGCAATTATAAAGAATCTAAAGGTAGTTATTCATGACTCACCTCCCAAGGGTTGGGATGAGAGACATGCCCAAGCCAAATGACGGTCTAAGCACCAACAATTGGGAAAGTCTAAGCCCTCCAGTGGCTCTTTGATTGTCAACTGTTGGAATGGCAATGGCTTCCTATGGTCTTGGCCAGGCTTACTTCATGATGCAGTTTGGGATGCTGATTTGTTAGCTATTACCGAGACTCGTGAGAGTCCTGTTCAACCCCTTCTAGGTTACGCAGGGTATCAGTGGCTTTCAGTTTGCAGAGAGGAAGTTTGAGCTTCAGGTGGTGTGCGTGGTTCCGGTGGGGTTACTTGTTCGATAAGAGATGATCTCTTCAATACTACCACATTGGTTCTTTCTGACACTCATGCCAGATTTATGTGGATCTGGGTTGGAGGCACCAATCATCGTAAAAAAGATATCTTCATTACCATTTGTTACTTCCCTTTGACTACCTCACCTTATGCCATCCATAGTGTTGAGGACTGGAACCCTTTTTCAGACCTTTTAGAGAGCATTTCCAAGTTTGGGGCTATAGGTGACATCATCATCTTAGGAGATTTTAATGCATGGACTAAAGATCTCTAGACCCTCCAATATGATCGTGTGTTTGATTTGATTTGTACTACTGAGAGGGATCCTACTAGTATGGGGCTTTAGCATTTGTTTGAGGATCACAATCGACCTTTAACTTGCTATGGTTGCTACCTTCTCCAGCTCTGTTAGTCCTCCAACTTGGTGATTCTGAATGACCTCTCTTGCTTTTCGGGTTCTAAGCTTTTTATGTGTTGGCCTCATAGTGGGGTGCGAGTGTGGTTGATTATTTGCCCTCATTATCTTCAAAACTTTTTTCAGCCAGCTTCAAGAAAATCAATCACGGGAAATGATTGTATACATTTCTCAACTGGAAGAACTTTGCTGGACAAACTTGAACTTTGTCCTATTTGTCCTCTTTCTTTCTTGTAGCTGAAGTTACTCACTCTGCAGGACGAAGAAGATTCACATGCGACTTATACGGAAAAACTTGACTATTTTAGGAAACATATCTTCTACCGACGTTTTTTTCAGTACAATTAGAACGGCTCTTTGCAGGCTCTGCGATCCCATCCTATTATAAAATATTGATAAGCTATAACTTGATGGGACAGTGAACACTATTGTCAAGATCGAGGCATATCGCATCATTTCGGACCCACATCTTCTGAATGACATTCTTTCAGGGATTTTGCCGCTCAATACTTCCACTCAAATTTCTGGGCAGGTGAATTTTTTAAAAATTTATTATAGAATTTTTAAAAAAAAATTCTTTATGATGTTTACCCATGAAATGCAATCAGGATGGATATGTGGTCGAGAACATTGTGGAGTTTGAGAAAGAGGTAACGTTTTCTTGTCTTTTCATGCAAGATTCTTTTTTCCTTTTTGAGCTCTGACAGAGGCATCTTTTGCTTTTCTCATTGCCTCTTGTCAACCTATTTTTGGCATGAAATCATTCATTGTCAGACAAGTGCAATATTCTATTTTTACTCATTACAAGCTTTATTCAAACTTTTTTTAGAAAAGCTTTTAAACTCTTTTTAGTATATTCTTATCTGCCAGATCTGACCTCTATCATTAATTACTAAGTTTTTTTTTAGTTATATTTCAAAAAAAAATTCTTTTTGAATCACTTCCAATCTTGAAGGCATAGTATGAGAAAAATGGGGAGATCTTTTTGCCCGATGACTTTATGTTCTTATTACTTTGAGGTTATATTTTTGAACCAAGGTAAATATTGTGACTTTCCAAAATATTAAGTATGGAAAGGTGATTATTTTCTTTAACCAATCTATTTTCGAATATTTATTTGAGTATATATGGGGGCCCACATATATGCCTAGATAAATATATAATTTATGACTATAATGATTCAGAAATTAATATATACCTTTGCAAAATGAATTAAATACTCATGTTTACACTCAATGGAGTTTTATACCTGATATCTATATTTAGTTGATCTTCCTTAAATCATTGGATTATGAGTAATCTTACACATTTGCCTTCATTTTGATATTTTGATGTGCCCATAGTTGCACTTCTATGCTTTTATAGCATCATTCTATGCCCATGTTGGCACTTTATGGTGTTATACCATTGATATACATGATTTATATGATATTTTGAGTTGCATAGGGAGCTTAATATTTTTTCAAGGTTAACTGCGTAGGTCCCCTCAGTATAACTGATACATAGTTTCCTTATCTGGCCCATGTAGTATCCCTCCATCCTATATTGGTATGCACTCATTTTATATGGAGTTTCCCTCCATTTGATCCTATCTGTTCCATTTTGATAGGATAATATTTTTATGGAGTTTCCCTCCATGTTCCATTTTCTATTCCTCATGAAGAGGATGTTATTATTGGAGTTTTCTCTCCAAATTCAGATGATTTGAACCAATTTGAAGGCAATATGTTGTTCTATCCTCATAATCCATTCTTTTGATTATCCTAACAAATCATGATAATTCTACTTTGATCAGCATGTCTCTCCTTTATGTTACTTTCATATATTAATGTGATAATGATCTGCATACATTATTGCTTAGATCATGAGTCATGCATGTTATGGAGGGACGCCCCCATTAACTTGTAGTGGGATGATTCATTAAGTGGACTGTCTATATCCACATGATTGATGCAATGTTGATGCACGTATCATTAGTTGGCCTTGTCTGTGGTCATTTGTGCATTAGTATAATATTCTTTTCATGAGAGCATTGATCAAGCTTTTTACTCAATTTGTCCTTGTTGACAATTTTTTGAGCATATAATTTATCTTGATATCAGGTTATCTCCATTGTTTTGTGGTAACATATTTTACTCATTGTTTCTCTATGAGAGTTTTATTATCCTTATTCAAAAGGATTTCGAATCTGCCTATATGATGGCATTCTACTTGTGGATATTTGTCTTGTTGTTCTTTGTTTTTCAGGTGATCCATCAAGGAACCTTCTTGGAGGTGTCTATGCTTCCACTTGATCACATTCAAAGGACTCATGTACTTCTCTTGGATCTATAAATGTACCATATGGCTTGAAGACAATCAAATTACTTCATATTGAAGATTAAGTTGCAGATTTTTATAAATTATGGGTTTAATAGCCTTTGATGTAATTACCCCAAGTAAAGATTAAAGGGGGGTGTTAGAAGTTGTAATCTTTCCTTGGTGTGTTTATAAACCAAGGTTAGACTTCCTTTCTTTATTGTTGTAATATATTAGGATATAAGTCAAGGTATCCTAATATATTACAACAATAAAGAAAGGAAGTCTAACCTTGGTTTATAAACACACCAAGGAAAGATTACAACTTGGTTAGAAGTTGTAATCTTTCCTTGGTGTGTTTATAAACCAAGGTTAGACTTCCTTTCTTTATTGTTGTAATATATTAGGATATAAGTCAAGGTATCCTAATATATTTCTTTTTTGTCCTTTTTCCACTACATCTTATTTTGTCATCTAGTGGAATATGTGAGGACAAATATATATTGTAATTTCTAATTTTAGATTATTCCTCCTTAAGAGGAATCTCACACTTGGCCTCACACACATATGAATGGTGGCATTCATAGACATGGGAGTTACATTCTAACTCCTCTCTCTCATCTCTATTTAAGAGATGACCCTCTTCTCTCATTTAACAATAAGGTTTCTTCCTCTTCTCAATTATTGTATGAGCATTGCTCTCTATCTCTCTCTCTCCTCCTTCTTAGGCTTTTGATGCCTCATTCATAATATCACAAGGGGTTTTCTTTGCTTTCCCCTTTCCAAATATCTTGTCTCATGGTGTTGGAGCTTAAAGCTTTCTCTCTCCTATTTTATGGTAATATCTTTTCATGTATTTACTCACTTAGATTCTTTCCTGGTATTGTTTATTTACAAATTTCTTTTTCCATTTCTAACAGTTGCTTCCTTCCTCCCTTTGATTCAAAACTTTACTATCTCCTGTCTTCCCTTGGTTGATCATGCCCTTCTTAGCCTTTCGATCAGTGTTTCTTCCCCCACCTTTTCACCCATCTCTACTCATCTTGCCCAGATTTGCCCCCATACCAGTTTTTGTCTTGAGGACGGTGATCAAGACCTCTTCATTTTCCATTTGAGAAGATTCCTCTGCCCCACTAGCTTCACAGATCATAGTCAAGTGTCCACCATGTTTCACTCACTAGCTACTGCGATTTGGGAGTTGGCTTTCCTCTCTATCCCTCACCGCTCCATTCCTAGCACTCCCAAATTGGTTCGACAAAATGCTTGTCCCATGAACCAATGGTTTGATGATGCTTGTAAAACTTTCCACCACTCCTAGCACTTGGCTTTTGATACTCATTCCCTCGCTTTTACCAATTTACGACTCTCTTACAAACACTTTCTTTGCCATAAGAAGTGATTATTTATTGCTTCATAGAGCATATCCCTCTGAGACACACTTATTTAGTATCCGAAGTTGTTTTGGCACATCATGTTCCCCAGGCATAGCCAACCCCAGTCCACCCCTGACCTTCACCTCCTTGCCTCCCATGTCTCCACGTTGTATGACATCTCGGGTCAACTCGCCCCCCTTCCTAGCCCACTCCCCCATTGTCACTTGTTATCCACCTCTAGCATTTATAAGATCATTAGACTTATAAGATGTAGCAGGGCGGCTGATGAGGAGGGTTTTCAAGTTGAGCTCTTCAAGCTCGGTTCCACAATCCTAGGTCCTTACCTCTTTACACTCTTTAATAGAGTGAATTGTTTTGGTTTTTTGGACTCTTGGTTGAGACACGTTATTCACCTTATCCATAAATTTGGCCTGGCCTCTGATCCTGGAAACTATAGGACCATCATGATTGGGAATACATTTGCCAAACTTTATGCTACAACTTTGGAAACTATTTTATCCAATGAGCTTAACAGGAGGAATTGCAGGGCTAAGGGTCAAGCAGGATTTGGGGTAGACTACCAGACCATGGATCATATCTTTACACTATAGGCTATTATCAAAGAGGCTTGGCATCACTTGAATAAAGTCTACTGTTGTTTTGTGCATTTTTGTAAGGCTTTTGATTCCATCCCCAGAGCGGTCCTTTTTCAGAGACTGAGAGATATTGGTATTTCTAAGATCTTATTGATGACTATCATGATGTTATATGAGATAGTGATTGGCATACTCAAGATCACAGAGGGACTCTTCGATCCTATCCAGAGTACCATTGGGGTGAAGTAGGCGTGCCCTCTCTCGCCCATCTTGTTCGGGATCTACATTGATGAGCTCGAGGCTTTTCTCAATGACTCCTTGCTTCTAGGTGATGGTTTTCATGTACACCAGGTATTGATCTCCATCCTTCTCTTTGCTGATGATGTGGTTCTTCTTGCTTCCTCTCCTGAGGGTCTTCAGAGGCTTTTGGATAGACTTGCATCGTTTTGTGACATGAGACAATTGGTTGTGAACCTTGAGAAGAATCGTGTTATGGTCTTCAATAGTCTAAAGACCTCACATCTCCATTTACACTTGCAGGGGTGGGAAATTGAGATTACATCATCTTACACATACCTTGGGGTTAAGTTTTTTGAATTTATTTTTAGCTTGAGATCAGCCATTTAGCCTCGGATCAGTAAAGGGTTGGGTTCCCTTGCCATGCTCGAGAGACAATGCTTCAGATACCACTTTCAGGATACATCGTCTAAGTTATCCCTCCTGGATTCCTTACTAATACCCATAGTGCTCTATGGTTCAGTGGTTTGGGGTCCTTCCCTTTTAGACTTAGATTGGGCCATGATTGAGCGTACCCAGACTATGGTCCTTCGTCAGATTATCAGATGTCACAGATCCACCCCCCACAGTATCATTTTGGCTAAATTTGGTGCTCACCCATTTAGACTTGCAACCATTTTTGACTTGATCTAGTTTCTTCACCATCTTCATGGCTTTGCTAACTCGGAGGAAGGCCAACATAGATACCCTTACTTAGCCTACTGCTCCTTAGTTGCTATTGCAGACTCCGATCTTGCCACTAGAGCCTGCGGTTAATATGCTCATGCTACTATCCCACTAAGGTCAATTGGGATTGACATTGACCATCTTCCTCCATACTAGTTCTCATTGGATGCTCCTACTCATCTACTCCCCTCTTTGTAGGAGTTGAATGGGCATGTCAGGCTTGACATTTACAGGAAGTATATCACACATACCTGGGTGGATCCTCCAAGGGGGCTACATCTGAGGATGGCTTTCTATGCTGAGCACCACTTAGATATTTGAGATGGGATTATTGTATGCTCTGAGTACTTACATAGATACTGGACACATGCCCTGTGTATTTCCCTTGGCTCCTTCAGGGTGGGCTTGCACAGACTCCAGATCCAGGTCGATCACCATATTACTAGAGAGGATCGGTTTTGTACACTTTGTACCTTAGTAGAGGAAAAATTTGAGATTCATTTTCTTTTCAAATGTCCCATATACTACGAGATTAGAGGGAGATTTCACTGTCTATTTAGAGATTGCAGATCCCTCTCAGATTTTTTCATGTACACTGATCAGCATTGCATTGTGCTCTATCTCTGTGAGTCCTTATAGCTTTGTGACCATAGTTTATAGCTATCATTTCCTAAGAGTTAGACCCAGGCACAACTCATTACGACCTTCTTCTTGCCCTTAACTTTGGCTCGGGGTGTGAAGCGACTGTACAGTTTCCCTAACATGAGCCATTCCAGATTTGTGAGACCCCATAGGGGACCTTTTTGCGAGCAACACTCCTCTCGTAGCACTCAACTTCATCACAGAGCCTCTGGTATCAGTATAGATTAGTCGTTGTTGGACTTTTTCTCTGTGAGGATATATACCTAATCTTTTTCGTGACGTCTCCTGCTTTCTTCTTCTTTTGTTGTGCTTGTTCTTTTATGGACACTGTTTGGTGCTGTGTTTATTTTCTTTTTCTTGGTGCAAGCTTCCAATCCCATAGACCCACGTTGTGGTCTATTGTTGGACATTAATAAATTTATCTTATCTTATCTTATCTTATCTATCTAAACACTTGAGACGTGATGGGGTCACTTCTCAAATTACCCTAGGTGTCTGATGCAGGAGCATCTTGGGTGTAAGAGCAATCTTGCATCATCCAAAAATATTTTTATTTTCAGTCTTTCTATTTTAATAAGGACTAATAGATAGGGGTTTTTATTTCTGGGAACTTTCTATTTTTAGTAAGTTTGTCATACGAGCTCAGAATGTTCTCATTTTCTACGTGAAGGTTCATTTCAGAGTTATAAGCCTACCATAAAAATCTCATAGCTCCAACTTAAGTATCAAAGAAGTTATTGCAGATTTTTGGTGGACACATTTGTAGAAAAATCTGTAGGCTCATTGTTGGAGACCTTAGAGTTCCCGGATGAGGTCCAAAAACTTGACGAAAGGGTACTTCTGTGGTTCTAAGCTTGTAGATCATGAGTTGGTGTTTCAGAAAAGTGGTTATAATAGCCAATCAAAGCTACGGTTTGAGACTTATGGCCTTCCAAAGTTGGGCTATCTGAACTGTCTAAAATAATTGTTAAAGATGTATTTGGCCGACTGTATATGTATTGTTAGGGTCTGTCAGCCGTAGGTATTAAGTTTCAATGTCTAGAACCTTCCCGAGTGACATAAAATGGCCTATTTAAGAAAGGTTGAACATTGTCTAGAACAACTTTGGGTGGTAGTTCGTAGCTTAATCTTGTAGATTATTGTAATGAAGGTGCCCATCTGGGTTAACATATTATATCTGTGAATTCTATAATTCCACATTTGCGATGATAATAAGAAGTCCATATTTTGTTCTCGCATTTGATGTTGTTTCTTTGTTTTTGTTATGGTTTATGGTATTAATGAGAGCACCCTTCATCATATGGGAACAAGGAAAACATGCTACAAGGTAGAGCAATGAGTACACTATGAATTTGGGAGAAAATTTTGAGAATGTTTAAGATGGATATTTTGATGAATGCAAACAAAAAATGAGGAAGAGATTAAAGCTTCTTGAATCCTTAGTTATGAAGCATTATAATGATGTGTGTTTTCTAGTTGATACAAACTACACATATGTATAGGCAGTTAAGCCGAGGATAGCTTGGTTTAAACCTTTTGGTTATGTAATTGATATTGATGATGTGACTGCAACCAATACTGCACTACTTAATGAAGAAATTGATGCAAAGGTTGAGCCCTATGGAAAATATGAAGAAGCAAAAGATAGAATAACTATAGATATCAAGATTTCTTCTACTAATAAGAAAAGGAAGAAAATGGTTGAATACCTAGAAGGAAATCTAGCCACACAAACCAAAGGAAAAGAAACTTTAATGTTGATACAAGGTCTTGGAGAGGACAAAGACAATGATAGTGATGTAGAGGAAGACACAAAGACTGTAGAAAAATAGGGTAAAGCCCTAACACTTGTCACCCCACCAATTAAGAAGGCCAAAATAGTGCAAACCACTAAGCCTAAGGTGAAGAAGGATGTAAATAAGGTAACATCTAAGATCACCAAGAACAAAAGCTAGGGAAACAATAGCAACTAGTGTCGAGCCACCATTGAAGAAAGGAATGGTAAAAATCACAAAACCAAGTGGCACAAGTATAGTGAAGAAGAAAATGCTAGCCACTAAAGGCCAATAGAAGAGAAGAAGATTAATAAAGCAAAGAGATGTTGAAGAGAAAGATGCAGAGAGAAATAAATCTGATGAACTTGGTTACCACCGAGCAATTGTGCATACAAAGCCTAAAATTATTGATGAGGTATGTGCCAACATCAAAAACTCTGCAAGTCTATTAAGTTTTAGATATCTCAAGTATGAGACATTGAGTGATTTTAATAAATCTAAGGTAGAAGAGGCCATGTTAGAAATGATGGCTAAGAACAAGCTAACACCTATAGAATTGGAAAATAAAATTCCAAGTGATTTGCACAATAGACTTGATGGAAAGTGACAATAGGAAAGGTTAGAATTGAAAGGAAAATAAGAGAAGGCACATTAGCCAAAATTATGACTAAGCTAACAAATAAGCTAAAGAAAATATTTTTCAAGAAGTATAGGAATTGATTTGTTCCTAAATTTAGAACATTCACGATTTTACAAAATGAGGTTGAGGTTGTTGTACAATCAAATGAATTATTGTTGAAGATAATTTTTGGACTAACAATATGAGGAGTTTAACAAGAAAAAGAAGTGGACACTATAACTATTGAAGATGATTAGAGTAATGAAGAAGGTTCAAGTGTGCCAAGCCCTTAGGGCAATGTATCACCTATTCATGATACTACACCTGACACTCTTGTATTATAAAAAATAAGGGACTACTCTAAGGAAGGAGAAATACAAGTCCAAATTATTTATTTTAATGAAAAAATAAAATAGATGGAGTAACAACAACAACATGCTTCTCAAACCAAAACATTGATAATAGACGTTGAGGAGTCAAAAAAGGAGAAGCAAGTATAAAAGGAACCAAAAAAATAAAAATGTAGAAAAGTATAATAAAGGGTCAAGAAGGACCACATGTCTTAGGACCTTCAGTAGATGGAATTAAGGAGACTAAACAAAAAAAAAAGGAAAAGGAAAAAGAAGAAGAAATGCACAAAGATTCATAGACAGTGCTGAGTACAACTATTTCCATCTATACAAGTTAGACTGAGTGGTGAAACCCCCTCATCTACTCTAACTCTAGTAGTACCGAGAAGGTGCACTCCTAAGAAGAGAAAAGAAAAAAAGAAAGTTCTCGAGATACTATGATGAAATGAGATCTAAACAATGTCAGATTTGAATAGATTGACATCTTGCAAGATCTTCTAGTAAGAAAGAAAAGAAAAGAAGAGATGAGGAGAGAATAGAAACAAAAATAGGAATTGTTGCGTGATATCAAAGATATATTTGTTGATGCCTTTGATAAACAGACCATTGATGAACAACCCCCCATTATCTCTCAGTTGGTGCAAATAGTTGAAAAGGCAACAATGAGGATATTGAAGAAAATGAAAACCTAATGGCTTGTATTGAGATTTTTTTGGAAAAGAAAGTAATAGAGAAATTTTCTACTATATTGCAGTCAGAAAGGTTAAATTGATGATACTTGTACATAATATTGAAGAACTTGTTAGAAAATATAGAATCTTTACAATATTCTTTGTGACATGCCAATATTTACTAATGAATTTCAGGCAAACATTTAGAGGATTCTAGCTGATACAAAATTATCAGGAAAAACTCTCTAAGATGAATTAAGCTCAATGCATTACAATAGATTGTTGTTTGCACAAGGGAGATTGGTCAAGTTACATACAAAAAAAAATAGATTGCAGGCCAAACTTATCTCCATCCATTCAATGTTTATACCTCACTTGGAGGTTATGCAATGAGAGCCAACTTAAACAAAGGATCTAGTTCAAAGATATCATAATCTTTCTATTGTTGACAACTTAATTGACTTAGCTACAAATCTAGAGATGAAGATTCATTATTTAGAATCAGTGAGAACCACATGAGATCATCTTCTTGCCATGATCATTCAAACACATAAACCATATATTGATAAAAATGGTTTGATTCCATCTACACAACCCCAACAACAGACATAAGTGACAAAAATAAGGGGGTTAGATAAGAAGAAATATAAGGGGGATGGATGATAGATAAGAAAGAAATCAAGGGGATAGAATAGACAAAGATGATTATTAGAGAATCAAAGCTTAGAATGGAAGAATTTAGACAATGTATGAAAAAGCTACAATCAAACTATTTTGAGTCATGTGAAATATATATCGTATATTGTGTTGTAAAAGAAAGTTTTGAAGTTCTATAAGAATTGAGTCATAGGAATAGGGGGAGTACTATTATTTTCATAAAATAAAGATGTAATCATGACAATATTTTTTCCACTAATGTCAAAGAGGGAGATTGTTGGTATCTCTAATTTTTGTTGTCTATTAGTGTCAAACTATTAGTCATATATAAGGTAGAGTCACTTGGTCATCATTTTGATCAAGTTACTCTATATAGGCCAAGTCATGTAAAGACTTGTAAATAATCGTGTATAAGCCAAGATCTATAGGAGTCAAGCAAGTCTTTGGTCGTTGAGTACTTCCATACAAGATTAGTTCAATAAATGTTGAGCATACAATCCACATAGATGCCAAGTTATACAAAAGGAGATGACTAAGTTAAGGCTAAGCATCAACAGGAAAGAATAATTATGACCAAGCATCAGAGATAGTGTGTGTGTCGAGTAACATAGAGTGAAAAAAAATGTCTGAAATGGTACAAACCTTGAGGTAAACCATTTTGAGATGACAAGTATATGATATTTAATGATTGTAGAGTTTGTTACGATGGTTGTTATGCATTTTGATGTGGATCATCGATCCCTATGAGGGATGAAAAACCAATAAGATGAAGAGGCAAAAAGGGAAATGTCTAGAAGAATCTACAAATGTCTTTAAATAGGTAGATCCAAACACTATTGCAATATAGTGGATGATAATGTAAAGTATTGTGTGAAGAAATTAGGTTTTAGAGGTTGCATGTAGAAGTTGTAAAGCAATAGAGTTAGTGACCTAATGAAGCAGCGAAGGATAGAGTAAAGACATATCAGATAAGAGATAGGATTAGAGATTAGAAAGAGGAGATCTGTAATCAATAATTATAAGTGTAGATTGAAGGGTCAGGTATTGAATTAGTTTTGACAGATGGAATCAAGGTAGATCTTTTAACATAGTGCTTTTAATAGACCTTCATAAATATCTTAATAGAGTCCTTAGTTCATTATAGGTGTTAAATCCTTTAATCAAGGTAGATCGAACAGTCTTGTAAAGCTTCTAACTAAATAAATCCCTCAAGATAGATCATCAAAAGTGATCAAATTTGTAGTCCTAACATGCTAACTTTATTACTATAGTAGTGAAGATTTGTGAGTGTCATCCCCACCCTAGCTTTACCTTCACCTTGGAGGGTTTCTAGGTTACCAAAATATTTTTTGTCATGTGTTTACATTTCATGGATGTAATACATAGTTAGATTTATTTCAACATTTGACATTTTAAGTTATGTTAATCATAAACTAGATATGAGATGGTTAACATGGTGAATATAGTAATTTTTTTTTGAAGGGAAATTTTTTTATAGATCCTTATTCACCCCCACCTCTCAGTATCTCAATTTCCCAATAAAATTCCAATAGATAATAATGGCGAGGTAAATAAAACACTATACATATATATGATTGGAAAGCTACAATTTGTTGTACATAGTAGACCAAATATTGTACTTGTTTGAATTTCTACAAGATTTTCATCCAATCCAAAGGAGACTCATATGATTGTTGTGAAAAGGATATTCAAATATCTCAAAGGAATTGAAGATTATGGCCTATGGCATAAATAAGAGGATGAATTTAATATTAAATTCTACACAAATATTGATTGGACTGGTAATGTTGATGACAAGAAAATCACAAGTGTGGAGCTTTCTTTTTAGGAGAAAGATTGATTATATGGATAAGCAAGAAAAAAAATTGTATTTCACAGTCTACTACTAAAGCTGAATTGTTGCACCTGCAATAAATTGTTCAAATATTGTATGGATTAAGAACCTATTAGAAGGAATGCAAGAAGAGGTAATTGAGCATGTTACTATTTATTGTGAATACTAGTGCCATAAATATTTCTAAAAATATGGTGATGCATGCAAAAATAAAGCACAGATCTATCAAATATCATTATTTGAGGGAGTAAGTTCAAGGGAAACAAGTAAGGCTTGAATAATTGAAGTCTAAGGAATAAATTGCTGATATATTTACCAAGCCATTTCCTAAGGATGCTTTTGAGTATTTAAGAGGTAAATTGGGGGTCCTTCCCCTATCTAAAATGCACTAAGTGAAGAGGCATGTTGCATAAATTCACGGATGAGTTGTAATATCTTTATGGAGTTGATACATAAGAGTTCACACTTTAAGAGTAGTTCTAAAGTTGTGAAAGTGACTGTGATGAAACTGATTTATATAATAAATGTAAGGTACAAGGATGACTACAAGGTTTTATAAGTTTCACATTGAAATTTATAATGACCTTTGATTTTTTTTTTTCCAAAGATGGAGATGATATAGACGATGATAAGATTACCATATAAGAAAGGGGGAAAGATTAAATAAAGGAGAGAGAATGACTAAAGAAGATGAAGATAAAGAGAATATCAGATCGAAGATTGAAATCAAAATAAGAGACATTCTAAGGAGGAGAAATGTTGGAGATTATTATTTCTGCTACTGGAGATACATAATGAGTATATTTATTGCAAAGAATATAAATCTCTTTATCATGAAAAATTTGTGAACTAAAAAGTTATATTGTTGTCAATGCATACATTTGATTATCCTATGTAGTGTTTTGTTATATACAATCATGTGTTATGTGTTTCCAGCTATTGGATATAATTGATTAATTATGTATTGTCTTTGATGTTACACAAATAAAATATCATTATCAGTCAGTGTATGCCGAGCTCACTCAAACAATGAAGATAATTTTCTATGTCTACCGAGTGTTATTTTGTTTGTCTAATTCAAAAGCTAGTATCTACTGAGTTCACTCGGGCGTTCAAGGAAAGTCTACAAAAGATGAGTGTTAACTGAGCTCACTCAGTTAATGAAAAAAATATTGGATGGAACCAGTGTTAACTGAGCTCACTCGATTACCAAAGAACCTTTGCAAGTTTGCATTGTTAACCGAGCTTCTATTGGTTAACACATAAAATCATTTCTGAGTTAGTGTCTACCAAGTTGGGTTGGCTAACAAAAGATTTTCTTATTTTGGAACATTGAGTTTAATTGATTTATCAATTGACTCTAGACCACTAAGGAGATGGATATTAATTATTCTAAGTTGTATATGAGCCGACTTGACAATATGAATGATATAAGTATAAGGTCAAGTTGATAATTTGAAAAAGTGTAAGAATGCATGGATGATTTTGAAGACCTAATGATGCACTAAGGTAGTGAATTAGAAGGATAAGAAGAATATCATTGTGGAGCAAAGAAGATATATTCGATCAGGAAGGATCAAGTAAAGACATAATCGAGATCTGTAATCAGCAATTCAATTGCATTCAAATCAGGTCATCTCATTGTTACTCTCTAACCATTGTAGCAGTGACCTAAATCTCTTAATAGAATTGGCCTAACAATTATTTGTAAAACCTCTAACAAGGTGGCAGTTCTCTTGAATTTTCTAAAGACCTCTAACAAGGCCACTCTTAGCAGGGTGATTAAATCCTCTAACAGGGTCACACCTAATAGTGTGTTTTGTAACCTTTAACAAGGTTGGCTCCTAACAGAGCTCACTTCAGAAGAGTGAAAATAGTAACTAGTTGCAATTGGCAATTTTTCCTAAATTGAGTTTCCATATTAAATCTTGGTGTCAAATGTGTTCATGCTATTCACTTTTATGTGTTTGCATCTAATTTAAGATAATGGTAATCACGAAAAACATCTAAGATTTGCATGTTAAGTACTTACCAAGCACATTCAATATTTACCGAGTTACAACATTTTATGTGTGTTTACTGAGCATCTGCAATATTCAGTTTTAGAGTTTATTTTGTACTAACATTTAAGGGATCTGGGATATATTTTAGTAGTAACTAATTCACCCCTCCCCTCTTAGTTACTCCTCTTATATTTCTAACAATTGGTATTAGAGCTTTTGGTTCTTGCAGAGAAGGTTTCAAGGACCTAAACTAAAGATTATGATGTCTTATAGAAGAGAGATTTCCGAGCTAAACATAGACAATTTTGCAGCATGGCAGGGACTTATGAGGTTACATATAGCTACTATCAGTGACTCAGGGTGCAAATATCTTGATGTTGAATACAAGACTCCCACTAGAACATTATCAGTTGAAGATATTGTTGAAAAGAAGAATCATAACATCATGATGATTGATATTGCATCTACTTTTAGTTATGTTGAATTTGATGAAGTTAAAGACTACAAAACAACTCATAAGATATGGACCAAACTAAAAGACATAGATAGAGGAGATGACAATGTAAGAAGAGCTAAGATTGAAAGTCTTAGAGGTCATTTTGATCAAATGAAAATGAGAGAAGATGAGAACATTGCAAAATATGTGGAAAGAATCAAAGCAAGTATAAGTACAATCAAAGTATCTAGAGGAGACATTGAAGAGAAAACAGTTGTAATAAAGATACATATAACTCTTCATTCTATTTATGCAATTAAAGTGTCTGCTATTCAAGAGATGAGATGTGATCCAAATAATAAAATATCTTTGGATGCTCTAGTTGGAAGATTGATAGCTTTTGAGTTAGATAACTTTGATAACTACGTTCCTAGTTCAAAGATTATTGAGTCTACATTTGAAGCTAAAATCTCACTCAAAAAAGAGAGTAAGAAATATAGGTCCAATCAATTAGGAAGTGAAGAAGAAGAATTAAAAGAAAGTTCATATAGTGATTTGAAGTTGTTGAAGCCTTACTTGCAAGAAAGTATTCCAAAGGTAGAGGAAAATACAAAGGTAAAGTTCCTCTAATCTACTTTTCTTGTGAAGAAGTTGGTCACATTGCTACAAGGTGTCCAAATAGAGAAAATAAAGATGAAAAGAAAAGCAATAAGCACAATGGAAAGAAGGATTCCAAGAACTACAAGAACTACAAGGACAAGGGTAAGAAATCTTGTTTTATAGCTAAATATTTTGATAACAATGAAGATGAAATAGTATATATTGCTCTAAAGGATGAATTTGACAAGAAAGGAGATAAGATGGCACTTATCTCTCATGTTAGCAAAAATGATATATGGATTATTGACAATGGTTGTTCACATCATATGACTGGAGACAAAACAAAATTTGAGCACATAAAATATTATGTTGGAGGTAGTGTGAGGTTCAGAAACAATGAACCTGTTAAGTTTCAGGATTTGCACCCTACTGAGCTAGTAATGTTCAATAACCCTTACTTAACATGGGAGTCATTTCATTATGTGAGACTGGATAATGAAATGAAACCTTCGGATTCTAGGCCAGCTCCTTTTAGATTTTTCAGTGATAACCTCTAAAGCTTAATAAAATTGTCAGGGAAAAGGAAGAGAATACTGGAAGTAAACCTAAAACTTAAAGCTTAAACTAAGAAAAGGAGGTGATACACCAAAGTTATTATGAAGATATAACTCACATGACAGAGAGGATTATATAGATTATATGAAATGCAAATAAAACACAACTTCTTGTAAAGACTTGCACAGATGATTTATGATAAGGTTCCAGTACTGAAATGACAAAAGAAAGACAAACTAACATCTCACTTTGATCAATTTCACCTATAAACACATATCATTGGAATGAGACAGTAAAAATAAGGAATACGGAAAATTCTCAAGTTATTCTCTCAAATCACTCATAAACTGCACACAGGACTTGCAGAAAGAAAGCAGGCTTCAACACTTAACATAAAATAACATCATCACACTGTTGTCATTTGTATTATATCTCCAAAAGATGAATTAAGATTTTGCAATAAAGCTTAGGACCCTGAAAATGAGTCTCCAAAACTCCTTATAAAATTAGAACTCCCAAATGAGTTAGAAAAAACTCATTAAGTACAATGCCCAACTCCTTGGTCATATGCAGAATGATAGCCCCAAAAAGAGGACTTAATCAACTTTCATAATGAAGTCTTACCCCTGGGAAAACTCCATTATCTTATAAAGAACCCAATGACTCATTGATAACTGCCCTAAAAACACTCCAACAACCAATAAATCTCCTCCAGCTACCAAGGCAAAGTCAAATTCGACCCCAAAGCCTATATTCTCTCCTAGAAGGATTCACAATGTCTGCAAAAATTTAAAGACCATACTGGGAGAAAGATGACTGATTTCTTTTCTCTTAAACCATGAAGATAAGTTATTAAATGATTTATAACTTTATCATTTGATTATTTCCCTTTTACAACAAAACATTAATGCAAAACAAAACTCGCACCTCTCTTATTCTTTTATATTTTGCATTTTAAACAAAACAAAATAATATTAATGATAAGGTTGTATCACTTTAATATTATTTTGTCTATCATATATGAAAAATATAACACCATTTCCTTTATTAGGAAATACCCCCTTTTACAATAAAACATTGATGCAAAAATTAATCAAAGGGATAAAAATCCCAAACTGAAGCCCACGGATTTCAAAGAATTATGTAACTTTGAAAAGGCGTAACAAGCCTTTAACCCTAAAAAGATTTCACTTTACATATGCATCTTTCCTTGAAAAATCTGAAAAACTCGAGGGTTTGAAGAAAATGGAGAAATTTGTTGGTCTCTGAATCGCCATGAGAAGTATTTCGAGGCATTTTTGCTCCTTGCGCTATGAAAGTGTGATGTAGATTTAGCAAATCTTCATGAGAAAGATGTATTGGTTTGAAATGAAACCACCATTGGTACAATTGCTGGAAGGTAAGCTTGTGTTTAAACTATCTCCCATCTTGCTGTTTAGATTTCTTGTTTTGCTATTGGCATTTGGGAGTCTTAATGTGATTTTTTACATGATCTCGTATGCTGGAACCATGAGCTAATAAAACCCAAATGGGATTTCGTTATATGTCGCCATGTAATTTTGGAAGGATTTGCCATAAAAAAAAATGCCTTAGCAAGCCATGAAATGCTGGTATGGGTTTTAAATCAACCATTTTCTTACAAATTCTGAATGGTGTTTCCTTAATTAGATATAAGCATTTGTGCAACCTTCATTTTCATATTCACCATTCTTGCTACTTTTTCACAAGCCTTTGATAAAGTGCCACTGCTATATCTTTGAATCCATTGAGTAGAAGCGTTGCAAACCTTTTAACTCCATTTGCATTTTGGATGCTGAAATATACTATTGAAAGTTTTCTAGTTGTAGGAAAACTCATCTTTGAAACTTATAGTGCTGGCATTTTGTGGCCATATTTGTTCACATATCTTGATAATAATCTGCGACTTCATCTTTTGGATCTGGGTACCAAGTTTCAATCTAATGTTACACCCAGCTGTGCGGCTTCCATGTAGAGAACTTGACTTACATTATTTGCTCTCATAGATAAAACACTACTCTCACTGCTCTTTTCAGCATGATGACTCCATACAACAGGTATTGCCCTCTCGATGAACCATAGTCACATTTACAAATATCCTTGTTCCAAGGAAAACATTTCATTCAGTTTAGAATCTTTTGGTGACCCGAAAGTGTAGTCCATTCCTGGGTTAATAGTAAAATGTTCTTTATTAACATATTGCTGGAGCAATAGTTTAGTAACATTTTTCTATTGCTCCTGTTACTTGCACTACTAATGAACATATGACTGTAATATATATCTGTTGTGCTATTTTTGTTCTTTATCTTCACATTCTATTTTGAATTAAGACCAACATATGAATTTGGTGGCAAATGAATTGATCATTGAATGATAATTGCAAATCTATAATTCATGTAGAATTGATTGCTTTGGTTCCAAGTTCTTCAAATCTACAAAAGTTGAAGTGGCATTTTGTTTAAGAAGAAACCATAGATTGTTAGGAACCTGAATCTGTGCATCTGTTATCATCAGATAATTCCCACTTTCTCATGCTTATAACAATACAATGATATTGTGTTTATCATTTTGTTTGAATTTATTCCATAATCCAAAAATGCTTTTGCTGATAATGCATTTTTTACTACCAACAGTCCATCTTATTGGTTTGAAACAACTTCTCCTTTAAAGTCATAATTGCAAATGTTTAAAATTGAAGTTGAGATATATTTTGATTTTAATTTACAATTCCAGTTTCTTAAAAGCTTCATCTTAATTGCAGTAGTTATCTCGTAGAAAACTTTTATTAACACCTCCTCTCATACATCTGCATCTTGAGGCTTTGTGATAGATTTTTCCTGTAGCATACTTCCATTTCAATAAATATTCCTTAACTCTTAGCATACCTTGAAGCATTTTCCCTTAATGATCTCTTATGCTTTCCTACAATAGGCACACTCTTGTAATCTGTGATGTTAACCATTATTTATTGCTGTAATTTTGTAGTATCTTACTTAGTGAGGTTCGAGCACGGGCTCGTGAAACTCACAAAATAACTTTTATTTCTTCCAACTTCTTTTCTTTTGTAGTGAATTGCATCAACAGATAGAGTATGTGTAGTTGTAAAGATAGGGAGTTATTGCTTAGATCCTTCGAGATCTAACATTAGTTGTTTCATGTTTTTCTTGCAGCTGCTAGAGATCATGGAGCTCAGAGCTGGAGTCTACTGTACCAGCAAAAGAGTGCATAACCAGTCAAAGCAACATGCAATGACTGGTTATCTCTATGCCTATTTCTTTCATGCATATGTATCTCTTCATGTATTTCTTTATGAAAGAAATGTAGTATAGTGAGCTATACTCACGGCTTGTGTGAGATCTTTTTTCGTTCAACATATTAATTCATCTCATTGTTTGAAAACATCAATGTATATTTGAAAGTAAATAAATACAAAGACATTTCTATTTTTTGAATGAAATGAATGGCACTTCTGTACTTTTATTGCATGTATGCTTAAAATTTTACACGTGCAAAATTTTAGTAACATTTTTGGCAACTTCTGCTGTATGTCTGCTTGCTTGACATTTGACCAGTGTTTAAATTGTCCTTATTCATTGAGCATAGAGTCTAATTATGCAATCCTAGCACCTAAACCTAACACAAAGGGAATCCTAAAGTTGCTGGTTCAGTTTTGAATGTATGTTCGTCAATTTAATAAGACTCAAATTTTTTATCAAATTGATGGGTATGCCGGGTCAAAACTCAAGTATCAACTTTAGGAGTTGAACCATCATAGTCGACCATTTGGTTGGCGTATGTGTAGATATATGGACTTATGTAACTATATGTATGCAACGTATGCATGAATATGCAGATATGTATAGCTGACAACCAGACATATTTATTGTTAGCGATATGTATGTGTGTATGTGTGCGTATGCTAGATATGTGCATGTATGTAGGCACACATATCTATGCATGCATGAATGAAATGGGCTGATATGATTGTAAAACAACATAAACCAACAACTAAACTAACCTAGACTACCAAACCAAAATAGAACAGAAAACAAAACAAAACTAAATGCAGATGCATTTATTGAAAACAAGGGAAACTATCCTAGTATGTACAAGGTAGGACTGAAACTCATACCTCAAAAAATGGTTTGAGGTGGATCCCTTTCACAGGGATTGGTAGTACATCTCCTTCCATGGAAGCAAGCTAGTAAGCATTATGTTGTTTACAATCAACAATCTGAAATGGCCCAACCCACATGTGATCAAATTTATTGTGCTGGCCTGGCCTGCTATTCAAAACATCCCATTTCAATACCATGTCTCCAACATGGAACTCTGGAGCTCGAGCTCTTTTATCAAAGTTTCTCTTTATCTGTATTTGCTAATACTCCATGGTTTCCATGGCCTTTTTCCTTGTCTCCTCCAACTCCATCAGTTTATTAGCACACCACACTAAAATAGGGTCATCTTCCTCAGACAAAACCAGCTGTGTAGCAAGGTCAAGTGCAGGTAATTCTGTTTCAATGGATAATCTGGCTTCTTTCCCATAAACAAGCCTATAAGGAAAATTTCCAATAACTTGCTTTGGAGTAATCCTGTCAACCCATAAGGTAACTTTCAACTTTGAATGCCAATCCCTCTTATTCTCTTGCAAATTGTGCTTAATAATGCTTATAAGGTTCTTGTTTGAAGACTCCGCTAATCCATTACCTTGTGGGTAATAATTAGAGCTAGTGCTAAGATAAATCCCATGAGTAAAGGCCCAATCAGTTATTTTCATTCCAATGAAAGCAAGCACATTATCTGAGATTATAGAATCAGGTACTCCAAACCTATTCACAATGTCATCATAAAAACTTAGGATTGCTGTTTCATTTGTGTCCTTTAACGCTGCTGCCTCAGTCCAACACGTGAAATAATCAGTGGCTGTGATAATTCACTTGTGACCGGCACTAGATAGAGGGTTAATGGGCCCTATAAAATCAACTCCCCACTTCTGAAAGGGCTATTCTATTTTAATTGGCTGCAAAGGCAAAGCTGGCAGCCTTTCTTTTCCTACAAACATAACACATTTAGTGCATTTTCTGACATGTGCGTGACAATCCTTGAACAAATTAGGCTAGTAATAGCCTGCTCTTAGAATCTTATAAGCTATAGTCCTTGGAGAAAAGTGTCCTCCTGAATGACCATCATGAAATTCGTGCAATATTTGAGCAATCTGATCTAAATCTATAAAATTGCATCTCTCAATCCACAGTAGAGGAAAAATATGTGGCAGCAACAATTAATTGTTCTAACATTGTTTTGTTCAAACAACTATTGGAAGGAATGAAGATAGTGATCAAAGATATAGTAGTCATATATTGTGATAACACTAGTGCAATCAATATATCAAAAAACTTAGTGATGCATACTAAAACAAAGCACATTGCTATAAAATATCACTTGTTAATAGAATTGGTGCAAGATAAAGAAGTCAGATTGAAATATGTAAATACAAAAGAACAAATATTAGACATATGTACCAAGCCATTACCTAAGTATGCATTTCTATATCTAAAAGGTAAGCTAGGGGTCATTCCCCTATCTGAAGCTCACTAAATGAATTTTGGTGATGCATCAACCAGAGCAAGTTGAAGATCAATCAGTTGGTGTAGTACTAACAAGGGCATATTGCAAATGAATCAGTACTTAAGGTACATTGATATTAAAAGAATGATTGTCTTTGGCATGTATTGTTAAGGAGGGAGAAGTTTACTATCATATCTCAAAAGAAATTTTAATTAGAAAGAGAAGTTTTCTGTAAGAGGGAGAAGTTTGCTATCATAGAAACTTCTAAGAGGGAGAATGAAATTGGCAGAAGTTTCCTAACAGAGGGAGAAACCAAAGGAAAAAAGAGTTCATATTAATAGAAATTTTTTTCAAATGTAAATCAGAATAAAAATAAGGATATGTTCCTTACTTTATTCTTGTTCCAAAGTTTCATTATGTTATGACATGTTGTGTTGCCATCAATGCCAAAGAGGGAGATCATTGGAGACAATTGATTAATTATGTATTGTCTTTGACGTTACACAAATGTCATATCATTATCAATCAGTGTATGTTAAGCTCACTCAGGCAGTGAAAATAGTTTTCTGTGTCTATTGAGCATTCTTGTGTTTTCCTAGTTCAGAAGGCAGTATCTACTGAGTTCACTTAGGCATCAAAGGAAAGTCTACAAAATAATTGTGTTAACCGAGCTCATTCGATTAATGAAGAAAATGTTGGATAGAACTAGTGTTAACCGAGCTCACTCAGTTACTAAAGAATCTTTGTGAGTTTTTAGTGTTAACCAAGGTTGTGTTGGTTAACATAGGAAATCATTTCTAAGTTAGTGTCTACCAAGCTAGGTCAACTAACAAAGGATTTTCTTATTTTGGCATATTGAGTTTAATCAATTTATCTATTGACTCTAGCCAACCGAGGAGATGGATATTAATTATTCTAAGTTGTATACAAGTCGACTTGACAATATGAATGATATAAGTAAAAGGTCAAGTTGAGAATTTGAAAGAGTGTAAGAATGCATGGATGATTTTGAAGACCTAATGATGTAGGAAGGTAGCAAATCATAAGGATAAGCAAAATATCCTTGTGGAGTAGAAAAGATATATTCGATTAGGAAGTATCAAGTGAAGCCAAAATCAAGATCTTTAATTAGTAAAATAGTTGCATTCAAATGAGGTCATTTGATTGTTACTCTCTAACCATTTTAGCAAAGATCTAGATCTCTTAATAGAGTTGGCTTAATACTTATTTGTAAAACCTCTAACAAGGTGTCAGTTCTGTTGAATTGTCTAAAGACCTTTAACAAGGCCACTCCTAATAGGGTGATTAAATCCTCTAATATGGTCACACCTAACAGTGTATTTTGTAACTTTTAATAGGGTTGGATTTTAAGAGGGCTCACTTTAGAAGAGTGAAAATAGTAACTAGTTGCAATTGGTGGTTTTTCTGAAATTGGGTTTCCACGTTAAATCCTGGTGTCAAATGTGTTCATGCTATTTACTTTTATGTGTTTGCATTTAATTTAAGATAATGGTAATAAAAAATAACATATAAGGTTTGCATGTTAAGTACTTACTGAGCATATTTAGTATTTACTGAGTTACAACATTTTATGTGTTTACCGAGCATCTGTAGTATTTAGTTTTCAGAGTTTGTTTTGTACTGACATCTAAGGGGTATGGAATATATTTTAGTAGTAACTGATTCACCCCTCCCATCTTAGTTACTCCTCTTATATTTCCAACACCATCAATGCCAAGGGGGGATTGTTAGCCCTAACTTATAATGTAATTGGTAGTGTTATGAATGTATGTGAAAGAGTCACATTAGTTATTATATTGTCATTGATGTCAGTCTTATTTGGTTAGACATTATGCTAACTTAGTAGAGTGTCGTATCATTTTATTGATGAAGAGGATTTGAAGAAATTATAATAAAGACATAATTGATAATTATGGTATTCAATATGTACTTAAATGAGTTGGATAGTGATAATGTAATATTGGTTTTATTGTTTTACAATCATGTATTATTACAATGTATTGAATAACACGAGCTTAACTGAGTGATAAGGTTAATAAAGGGAGACTATATTTGTTGAGTGACTAAAATATTTCCCAAGTGATTGAGAAAGAAAAAGGGAAATTCAATATTTTCTTAAGTGAGTCAAATTATTAACCGAAGTTCTGTATTACCCAAGTAAATTTTATGTTTATTGAGTAACAGTTGGATGAACAAGTTTGGAAAATCAGAATCTAAGGCCAAATTTAAATGGAAATATGGAAAGTCTGAGATGGTCTAAGGAATGAGTCAAAGTTTGTTACAAGATCAATGACTGGGAAAATTCAATAAGGATATGATAATGGAGATTGAAGAAGGATAAGGATGTGCACAAAGTTCTATGGAAGTTATATTTTTTGATTGTTTAGACTCATTATATGGAGTTTTGAATCTAGGAATTCGATATGAACCTAAGATTGACTATTGTGATTAAGCAAAATTAGATGGAAGAATCTAGAAGCTTAAAGAGCACTATATAAGGAGGAGATGAAGACAATTTTTTTGCTGATCATATTGTTGGTTTGTTGTGCTATTGATTATTGTTGATTGAATACAAGAAAGGAGATCAAAGTGTGAACAATTGAAGAAGGTGAAAGAAGATAGTTGAGCCTGGTGAACAGAGTAGAGGAAGGTGTTAATCAGCTAGTTAAAGTACATAGTGAAAGGAGATTAGAGAGAGAGAGAGAGAGAGAGAGAGAGAGAGAGAGAGAGAGAGAGAGAGAGAGAGAGAGAGAGAGAGAGAGAGAGAGAGAGAGAGAGAGAGAGAATATAATAGAGATCTAAATAAGAAAATGTAGCTGCTATTCTTAACAGATCATTTCTACTATTACTTTTTAACCATTGTAGTAGAAAATATCAAAAAACTAAGTGGACCTAGCAAGTCTATGAAATCCTATATGGTAACATTGATTAGTGTTATTTTTATGTCTTTTAAAGAAGATCACTCTTTAGACAAGATCAAGGAGTGATAAGGTCTAGATGATCTTTTGTGAAATCCTTTAACAACATCAAATTAGCAATGTGTATGTAACCTTTAACAAGGTTAGTTCCTAGTAGAGCTCCTTCAAAAGAGTGAATATTTTTGGGTTGCCAGTCCTAGGTGTTTTTTCCCTTCACAGTGTTTCCCCATTAAAATCATGATGTCAAATGTGTGAATTTTTTTTGTGTTGCAAGTTGTTTTACATGTTTTTCATATGACTACAACTTAGTAACAACTAATTAATTATAAGGTAATAACTAGGTAATTTTACTAACACTCGGTAATGCAAAGAATAATAAGTTAACAATTTGGAACTAAGTGATTGAAATAGTTAGATGGTAAGTTGAATGGTTACACCAAGTGATTACTGATAAATTTTATAAAATTTTATTGGTATTGGAATTGTTTGAAGGAATTGTATGATAACTTGACATAACTAATTCACCTCCCCCCTAGTTATCTACAAATACTTAGCATATTTATGAATATTGTAGTTATATTTCATATGCATGAAATAAATTTCCTATCATTTATTTGGAAATTGTAAATATTCTATAGATTTATCATTTATTTGAGGAGAGGGATAATTCTTTTTGGAGTAGATCTACTAGCCTTTGGGTCTTCCATGCATACTTGGATTTATTTTAGTATATGATAGTTGTAAAACCAAAAAAAAAGGATGTCGAGGTTCCTTACCATGGTTAAGACATGCATACATTCCCTTGGGTAAACTACATACAATTATCCTAAATCATTTGAAACTTTGGTAGATGAATACTTAATCACTGGAGGAATATGAGCATGAACTATGTTCTTCATCCCCATAGGAAGAGTACAACAATAGGTACTACACCAAAAGTATTTTTCATTAGAGGCTACACAAAGATCACCAACAACATATAAAACGTCAATACCTTACAAATAGGCCTTGAACTTGAGCTTGTCCTTCTGATTCACTAACAACTCTCAGATTATCCTAGTGGATATTTATTGAAAATTGTCTTTAAGTGAGCCCAATATTTCATGTAAATGAATTTTCTAATAGCTTTTAGGCTAGAACTATTTTCTCTCCTTTAACCTAGAATTATTGAAAAAAAGTGTCTCAATCTTGCAAGTTTTTCTAGAAAAGTCTAACAAATGTTGTTGATAGTTTTCCACTTGTTTATGCCTTGGAAAAGGGTTTATAAGATGCCAAAAAGGTACCCAATCAATATGAGAATATGTGAGGGAAATTTTTAGAGCATAGATGATATATTTGATGTTAGTTATAAGGGTCAAAAATAGGGGACAAAGTTTTGGATGAGAATACTCTAACCTATCTTTTTCCCACCTTGGAAATACAAATGTCAAGAATGAGAAACACTTGACTTGGTGATTTATCCCATGATATTGTAAAAAGAGAAGTGGTTTTGAGGTTGTAATTTCACATATATGAGGGTTTGTGGGGGATTTTGTATAATGGAGTTTTGTTTTCAAGGTTGGGTGCTACAAGGAGACTCTTCGAGCTCGACTTGTGATGATGATCCTATAAGAACTTGCATTACAAGTATATTCTAATCCTTTTGATTTGATAATACATTTTACATGTTTTGGAGGGTGGGGATTTTCTCCCATAAGGGTATCCACATGTTAATCATTGTGTTATGTGTCCATTATTATTTTGATTGTGGTTTTATGTATTTCTTGAGATCATTGTGATACTTAAGTTAAAATTTCCATAGTCACCCTCTCAAGATTAGCATAGGAAGTATTTTTGTATACCTTTTCTTCCTTACAAGAATCTACCTCTTTTATTTATTCTAAACCCCCAAATAAATCCTTATAATTTGTTTTTAACCATCACAACATCTCTAAAATTAAGGTGAAAATTCAATGAATTACAAGGGAATTTCAAGGACATAAGAAAAATAAGATTACCATATAACCATGAAAAATAATGGTAAGGAGGATGGATTATAGATGCCTTGGGCTTCTTTTCCATATAAAAGAAAGTGATGGGGAAATACATATCATGTGAATAGAATTTTAGACATTTCAACTTTGAACCGATACTAATCAAGATTTGATTGTATTATTATAGTAATTTTTGAATTAGATTTTTAATTTTGTGGTTGAAGCATTTGTTGTCTTTTCAATTTTTCTCTGGGTAAAAGAACAAACATGTGTCACTTTTTATAAAGAAAAATGACGATAAAAAGCAAGTTTTTCAACTTTAACAACATAAAAGTGGAGATATTTGTTTAGAATTTGAAAATAATGTAAACTAATGAAATATGTAATATTGGATGAAGTGTATGCCTATAATTTTTAAAAGAAAAATCAAGCAATTTTTTTTGCATTTTGTTAATTTTTGAAGTTCATATTTCAAATTTAAAAAAATGTTGAAAAATATAGTCTCATTTGTGCCAAATAAATATATACAAATAATCTTCTTCTTTTTTTGCTTTGATTTTGGAATATGCTATAGTTGACATGTATAACTAGTGCTAAAAAAAAGATTGATTTTCAATGTATATTTTTTTCATTATAAGCACTCATAGTCAAACTTATTAGAAATTGATAATTATTTTCCCCCACCAATCTATTCCTATCAAATCTACACATTAAAAAAAAATAATTACATATTCTTGAAGATGCCTCTCTCCTCTAGTGCTCTATATAAAGTTTTAATTTTTTGACATGATTTACTATTTTTTTCCTTTTTTCAAGTGACATCTTCTTGAAATTTAAAATACCTATTTGTAATATTGTAAAATTATAAAATATTATGACTAGTCAAAAAACTATGCAATTTATATGACCATAATCTTGACTTTGAGATCTTCAAAAGTGTATTTTTCATTTTTAAAGAAACTTGACTTTGATGGAGAAATTAGCCTTGAAAGTCAGAATTTTAAAAATATTTCATTCTTTTCTTGCATAACTACTACATAGGATTTCACATAGCCAATTCTGATTGAAAGCATTTTGATCGAACTTGTTTCAAATGAAAGTATTTTGAAGACTAATTTTTGTCACATGGTGATGAATCCCTTGACTTCATGTAAAAGAAATTCACATTTTTATAAATTTTAATCAAATAATTAGTGAAAAATCAAAATATTTTTTTGGAAACACTTTTGATCAATTTTTTTGTGGAGCTAAAAAGACAATTACAAAGGTTCACAAAAAAGGTATATTTTTTTCCCCCTAGTGAGCTTTGATGTTGAATATGCATGTACATTTCATGATTAGGTACTTGATCTATGCTTTTATGATTATATGCTTGATATCCCTTATTTTCATTGTGCCAAAATTTTGGAGATTTATTTTGAAAATACCTTGAAATGAGCTATATTGTTAGGGTTTGTTCTTTATTTTGTTATCAGTTTACCAGAAAACAACCCTAACATAATTTTCTTTTCCTAGTATGATAGTCTATTATCCTATAGATTTTATATCTTTACCTTGTCATGGAGAAATTTCTTAAATCCGTGATTAAATTTGACCTTTACCCTAGTTTTTGTGTTTAAGTTGGAGATCGCATGTCATTTTCATATTTTCCATCTTTCATTATGATCTTATGATCGAGGTTTTGAGCTTCTAGTTGCAAGCCTAATGTTTTCCCTCTTCTAATGTTGCAAAGTAAAGGCTAGTAGAGGATTGTAAAGGTAAAGTTTTGGATTTCCCAATCTTACGATATCCCATATAATTGTAGCATCATGGGTGTGTGTTTTGAAATTTGTGATCTCACGATCACCCCATATTTTATCATCATAAGTGTCTTATAGTAAATGGAAAGTGATACGATGTTACAATAAGATGAAAAGCGTATGAGCATAAAGGCTCAAAAGAGAACTCTCAACCATACGAAAGTAGAAGGATCATGAGATTGTAAGAGCATAAGATGCCAAGGTTATGAAGGGTTACAATCTTATGATAAATGGAAGATCATGTAAGTTCCTAGAGAGACTTTTGAAGCTACAAAGGTGATGAGATCATAAGATAAAAAAGAAAGGGAATGTTAAGTGATATAGTGATGAAAATTGGGACCAAGAGCATTAAGATAAAGAATTTGAGACATGTGGCAATTGAATCTTCCAAAAATATAGATGACCATATGATCGAGAGTTAGAGACAATAGTTAAAGGAAAACTTCCAAATTTACAACAAGAGTTAGTTAACTATGATCGAGAGATTGTAAGGAAAGAAAAGACAAAGCCTGATGCTACACGAAGTTGTGGTCGTATGGTTGTAAGGCTCAAAGTAAGGAAAATGTTAGGGTTTCCAAAGCTGCGGTGAAGAAATGCCATAGTTAGCTTATGATCGAGAGGTAACATCAACAATTAAAAGAAAGATTTTGAAGTTATGAAGTGGTTTATATAAAATGATTAAGAGATCATAAGACAAGAAAAGATGAAACCTGATGTTACACAAAAGTATGCTTGTGAGATCGCAAAGGTTTGTGTGTATTGGAACAATGCTATGAAAGGGTTTATAAATTGCTAAGCGTAAGATCATAGCTTAGGAGAAGACATTGCAGTTAATGTTTTGATCTTATGACAAACTGTTGATTGTAATATCATAGAAGACTTGAAAGGAACCCTCGATCATGTGATAAGGAAATGATCATAAGATCATAAAGGCCAAATTCCTTTCCTAAGATGATACAAATGATTTGAATTTTAAAATGGATCATAAGATTGCAAGACCTAAAATAAGAACATGAAAATAATTTTTACGCTTTTTCTTAGTTGGAAAAATGACATAGGTTATTGACCAATGAGGTTTGAGTAAAGTAAAAGGAATTCTGAGTTGGATAGTTATGTCGATGCTCCATTGAGGTGACAAAAAACATTGAACTTAAAGCTCGTGCATGCAAGAAATCAATGCACAAAGAAGGTTGATGAAATACATATAGTATAAAGACATTATCTAGGCCAGTAATAGGTTACCATTTATAGAAAGAAAGGATTTCTAGCAATTGAAAATTTTTTAGTGCAAAGGATTCATAGTTTATAGTGCTAATTACAAAGTTTCAGGATTTTAATTTATAGCCAAAGATGTTTGATAAAGAAGTTAAGGAAGTTCAAGCTATAGATATGGAAGTTACTGAGACTTATACTTCTAAGGGAGGAAAAACCAAGCAGAGGAAGCCAAATAGACTTTACTTAGCACAATATCATCATCTATTTACTAGTAGAACCATCTATTACACTAACAACTTCTTTTATCCTAGCAACATATTGAGCAATATTCTCACCTTCTTCCATTCTCATGTCATCAAACTTAACTTTGAGACTCTTTGACTTAGTTCTTTGAACATTTTTTTCTCCTCCATAGATGGTGTCTAGGGCATCCCACATCTTCTTTGCACTATTAAGGTCTTTGATATCATCAAATTTGGCATAGCTTAGGGCAGAGGCAATCTCCAACATTGCCTAATTGTGTTCTTTCTTTTTCTTCATATATTCAGTAGTTAGGGCTCCTGCTGGATCAACATGCTCTACTAAAATGAAAAATTATTCATAATCTTCAAGTCCTCCAACTTGTAGCTTCATCAAGCTTTTCCATGCAAGAAAGTTATCTCTGTTGAGCTTGGGTACCTCTCTTTTTGACATCTTGATCTTTGTGCTTCTAATACCTTAAAACTAATCCTCTTATGCAGATAGCTCTGATACTAATTGTTGGAATTCTTTTAGAATAATTATTAGGGGGGGCAGGGGGTGAATCAGTTATTCAAGGTCCAAATGTACAAATAAAACTTTTCACAATTAAGTGAACCCATAAAACATTCTTATCTATGTATGCATTCATTGTGTGTCAACTAAAACTTATATGTTACTATCAAATCAACTTGCAGAAATGTAAATCATGAAACACAACACATCCATCAACACATTTGACACAATGATTTAATGTGGAAACCCAATTTGGGAAAAACCACCAGTAACATGCTACACCTTTTTCACTCTTTTGAAGTGATCCCCTATTAAAGGCCAACCCTATTAAAGGTTACAATACACACTGTTAAATGTGACCTAGTTAAGGGATTTTAGTCACCCTGCTAAAAGTGAGCCTTGTTAGAGGACTTTAGGCCATTCACTTGGAATGCCACCATATTAAAGGATTTTCCAATGAATGTTAAGTCAACCTTACTCTAAAGGATTTACCCTAGGCTAATACAATTATTAAAAAGTAAAAATAGAGCTTTGATCTTATACAACTTACAACCTTACTTGCAAATTAAAAATCTTTGTTAAGTCCTCAACTCTGTTTGGCTTCCATTCCTTGTAGTTTTGATAGCTTGTTCACCCTTAAAGCATTCATCCTCTTAAGCCTTCTTTCTTAGTACACCATTGTAGACTTCTTCACTTGGGTCACTTGATGAAGCAAAACTCGTTTCTTTCTCCTTATCATATTTTTGCATTAAACTCTCTAACTCTTTTACTTCATGACCAAAAATTTCTATATAAAAAAAATTAGAACATTATCCCGCTCATTATCCATCATCAAAATTAGGGTTTTTGATGGATTAGATAGGGTACAATGTATTTACCCCATATCTTGTCTTTTCTAGAAACTTCTCTTAGAATCCTTTTGAATTCACCTTCAAAACAATTTACATAAGATTCTGTGCCACGAACTCATCAATCTTATCTTCCTCCTGATTCAGAAGTTCCAAGAAAATAAACTTGTCGACTTTTATTTGGCGAATCTTCGATCTTTGTCATAATGCAATAGCTTCGCATTATCAAACTTTTGATACTCGACATTTACTACATTACTCAACATCAACTAAATTTTATTGGTTCTCAGCATCAACTAGAATTTTCTTTCACTCAGCTCTAACTGACTTTTTGCTCAACTTGAACTAACTTTGCTTGACACCTACTATCCACTTGGTCAAGCTTGGCAAATGAACTTCTTTTAACTTTATTCTTCTAAACTTTCTAAGTGTAGCCAGCCATTTTGTAACCTCAAATAGACCATCAATACATTATGTTATCACTATCTTAAATAATTCTTGTACTTCATTATATAATCATAAGTCAACCTTTCCTCTAGGTACTTTTTGTTACATTTTGTTGATCAAATCCTCCTCATCAATCAACTAAGTGATAGTACTTGAAGCATACAATCAATTGTCTTACCAACAAATAAAAGGTTTAACATCAGTGACAAAACAATGATTGAGATACATCATCTTCTTCAACAAGCAATGATCTTTTCAATCAGATATCAATGATCTCCCTCTTTGGCATTGATGGCAAACTAAACTGATCGACCAAGTTAAACAAATGATGAACATCTTGTTCCATCAAACTAACTAGGTTAAAAAAGTAAGACAATACCAAAAAGAAGACTTGTATTTGAAATTTCTCCCTCTATCAATAACTTCCATAACTTCCATCTTTTGATTAGATTACAAAGTATAACTCCCTTTGAGTTTCTTCTATATTTTTTCTCTTTCATACTGAATTGATCAACATAACATCTCCCTCTTTTGTTCTGATCCTTCCTCTAATTGCTTTCTGCTTTCTCCCTCTTTCTTTCTTTTGATCTTCTGATCTTCTAATGATGTATTCTCTCTATTGTTCCTCTTGTACTTGATCAGTTTAATGTAATTTCTCCCTCTTTGACAACAATTCCAAAGACATATACTCAACACTTGGAATCTTTATGATATATGCAGATATAGGCTTTTGCAGATTCTTCAATGTTCTCCCTCTGTCACCTTGCTTGTGACTGATTTGTAGTTCCAGTTCTGTGATTACTTTAGGAAATTCCTAAAGTAAGCTCCACTACATCAATTTGTATTAAATGAGTGTCAACTTGTTTGATGTAGGGTATTCCCTTTGTCTTTTACATAGCCTTTGAGAGGGGTATCACCTCTAGTTTACCTCTTAGATACTCATAAGCATCCTTAGGTAATGCTTTTGTGAAGATATCAACAATTTGATCCTTTGTATTAATATATCCATCTTCACCTCTTTATCTTGAAAAAATTCTCTTACATAAGGATACTTGATTGCAATGTACTTTGTCTTTGTATGCATCACAAGATTCTTTGATATATTGATAGCACTTGTATTATCACAATAAAGTGTCACTAGTTTTGTGATTTCTTTCTTCTTTCCCTTAAGTAGCTATTTGATCCATACAATGTTTGTGTAGTTAATAGTGATAGCAACATACTTTACTTCAACAGTAGATTGGGAAATACAACTCTACTTTTTTCTAGTCCTTGTAACAAGTCTTTTGCCTAAGAAGAATGCTCCTCCACTGGTGCTCTTTTTGTCATCAATATTTTCAGCCCAATCAATATCATTGTAGGCTCTTAGTTCAAACTTTTCATTCTTCTTATTGTATAAACCAAAGTCTTCTGTTCCTTTCAAGTATCTCATAATTATTTTCATAGCCATCAAGTGATTCTCTCTAGGATTAATAGAGAATCTTGTAACTATCCCCATAGCTAATGCAATATCAAGTCTACTGTGTACTACATATTGCAATTTTCCAATCATGGATCTGTATAATGTTTGATTTACCTAAGCTGAATCATAATTCTTTGATAGGTTGAGTGTTGTCACCATAGGTGTACTTACTGGTTTGGAATCCTCTAGTCCAAATGTCTTTAGTATCTCTTTGATATATTTTGACTAAGTTATATACACACCTTATTTCATCTGATATATTTGTAATCCCACAAAGAATTTGATCTCACCAAATATTGACATTTCAAATTCTTGCTTCATCTGATTGGAAAAATCCTTACACAAAGCATCATGACCTCCAAATATAATATCATCAACAAATATTTCAGATAATAGTATACCTTTTTCCTTATCTGTCTTCATGTACAAATTGCTATTATCATCTGTCCTTTCAAATCCAATCTTCACAAGATAAGTATGAAGTCTCTCATACCATGCTCTTGGTGCTTGTTTCGATCCATATAGGGTTTTGTGTAGTCTAAATACCGTGTTCTTATTATTTTTATCAACAAAACCTTCTGGCTGTTCTATGTAGACTTCTTCTTCTAATATACCATTCAGAGATGTAGACTTGACATTCATCTGATAAACTTTGAAACCTTTGTATGCAACATAAGAAAGCATAATTCTCACTCCTTCCATTCTTGCAACAGGAGCAAATGTCTCACCATAGTCAATTCCTTCTTATTGTGCATACCCTTTGCAAACTAGTCTTGCTTTGTTTCTTGTCACTTCACCATTCTCATCTAACTTGTTTTTGAATACCCATTTGGTGCTAATCACATTCTTGTCTTCTAGTCTAGGAACTAGACTCCATGTCTTGTTCTTCTCTATCTATTAAATTTCTTCTTCCATAGCCTTGTACTAGTCATCATTTTCCAATGCATCTTTTACTATCTTAGGTTCCTTCATGCTTAACAAACATGATTCACTTCTCAATCTATTTCTTGTCAATGGCCTTGCATCTTTGTCTCCAATGATTTGATCTATAGGATGATGTCTTTTGACATATTTGGATAGTCTAGTCTAGTTTAGGCTCAGTCACTGTGTCCATCCCTATCAGGTGTTTTAGCATCTTTTTTATGTGTGCTAATCTCAAAATTAGAATGCAAATTTTCTTCATTTTGTAACTCAACATCTAAATGCAACTTAACATTCATAGGTTGTGAATCAATAGTTACTGAGACTTGCTATTGGTTTACAACTTGATTTGTATCATCTTCTTCAGCAAGCACTCCTTCATAGAAATACACAAATGATTTGTATTCTTCTGATTCCTTTGTAGGTTTAGCCTCATGTACTTCGATAAACTCATCAAAATTTACATTTGCACTTTCCACAATTTTGTTAGTGTTAGTAATTAAACAATTGTAAGCTTTACTTCTTGTGGAGTAACCAAGGAATTTACCTTCTTCACTTTTTGCATCAAAATTTCCACTCCTTACATCTTTAAGAATATATCATTTGCTTCCAAATACCTTAAAATATTTCACATTAGGTGGACATCCATACCATAGTTCAAAAGGTGTTGAATGAATACCTTTATTGATTTGCACATGGTTCAAGGTATATATAAAAATACTTACAACTTCTCTCTAGTATTTCAGAGCAACATTCTTCTCCATCATGAGTGTTTTAGCATAGTCCATTATAAATCTGTTTCTTCTTTTAGCAATTCCATTTTTTTGAGAGGTCCTAGGTGAAAATGTCTATCTTTTGATTCCTTTGTCATCACAAAATATTTCAAACTCATTTGAAATGAATTCTCCTCCTTTGTCTGATCTCACATTTTAGACTTTTGCCTATTTCTTTTTCAACTCTTGCCAAGTACCACTTAAACATTTGAAAAGCATCAACTTTTTGTTTTAGAAACATTACTATTATCATCCTAAAGTAATCATCGACAAATAGCATTATGTACTTATCTCCTTTGTAGCTTTTCACTTCAATAGGTTCACACAAGCCAGAATAAACAATTTCAAGTATTTTCTTAGAGGTATAAGCTTTACTTTTAAAGCTTGACTTTGTCATCTTGCCTAGTTGACATTGTTTTCATATTATATTATCTAGTTTCTTCAACTTAGGAAAACCTCTAACTCTTTTCATGTGACTGATACTAATCAAATTATCAAAATTAACATGACATAATCTCTTGTGTCAAAGCCATACGTTATCAAATTTTGCAATAAGACAAGTAACATCTTCTATATCTAGATAGAATAGATTACTTCTAGTTTGATCACCTTTTCCAATCAAGTTTCCATTTGTGTCATATATCTTGGCAGATTTATTTTCAAACTCAACTTTGCATCCCAAATTGTTCAATTGTGACACACTTATCAAGTTATAATTGAATCCTTCAACATAATAAGCATTGTCACATAAAATCTTGTTTGTGAGTTTGATAGACCCTTTTCCTTTTATCAAACATGATGCATCATTACCAAACCTTGCACTATTTCTATCATAACAAGTCAAGGTAATGAATTTACTTTTGTCTCCAGTCATGTGATGTGAGCATCCACTATCAATGATCTATTTTTCATTCTTGTTCATGCAAGTCATAAGTGAAATTTCCTCATCCTCATCTAATTTGTCCTTCATTGCAACACATACCACTTCATCATCATTTTAATGAGAGTCATATTCATCAACAATGTAGCACAACTTCTTTCCTTTGTCTCTGTAGTCTCTTCCATCATCTTCTCTTCTATTTTTGTGCTTGTTTCCTTCTCTATAGTTCTTTTGTATACATCTTGCAGTAATATGACCAACTTCATTACAATTGAAACAAATGATGGGTAACTTACCTTTGAACCTGCCTTTTCCTCTGTGAAATCTTCTTGCCGACAATGCTTCCAATTGTTCAATGTTTTTCTCATCTGTGTTACTATCACTAGATGCATACTTTATCTTTCTTTTCTTCTTCTTCTTCTGCTGCTTTACCTCAGAATCCTTCAATAACAATTTTTCTTTGAAAGCTGATTCAATACTCTCTGGTTTGTAGTTGTCAAAATTAGATAGCTCAAAAGTAGTGAGTCTACCTACCAGACCTTCAAAGGTTAGAACATTTCCTGGTATACATCTTAGCTCTTGGATTGGAGAAACTCTAATGGCATAGACAGACAATAATGTCCTCAAGACTTTACTTAGCACAATATCATCTATTTTACCAGTAGCACCTTTTATTGCACTAACAACTTCTTTTATTCTAGCAACATATGAGCAATATTCTCACCTTCTTCCATTCTCATGTCATCAAACTTACCTCTGAGACTCTTTGACTTGGCTCTTTGAATAGTTTTGTCTCCTCCATAGATGGTATTTGAGGCATCCAAAATCTTCTTTGCACTTTTAAGGCTTTTGATATCATCAAATTTGGCATAGCTTATGGTAGATACAATCTCCAACATCGCCTGATTGTGTTCTTTCTTTTTCTTCATATCTTCAACTGTTAGGGCTCTTGTTGGATCAACATGCTCTACCGAAATGCAAGATTGTGCATAATGTCTAAGTCCTCCAAGGTGTGACTTCATCAAACTTTGTCACGTAGGAAAGTTATCTCTATTGAGCTTGGGTACCTCTCTTTTTGACATCTTGATCTTTGTGCTTCTAGTACCTTAAAACTAATCCTCTTAAGTAGATGGCTCTGATACCAATTATTGGAATTCTTTTAGAATAACTAAGAGGGGGAGTGAATTAGTTAATCAAGGTCTAGATGTACAAATAATTTTTTTCACAATTTAGTGAACCCATAAAACATTCTTATCCATGCATGCATTCATTGTGTGTCAACTAAAACTTATATGTTACTGTCAAATCAACTTTTAGAAATGTAAAAAATGAAACAAAATGCATCCATCAATACATTTCAAAAATAATTTAATGTGGAAACTCAATTTGGAAAAAAACCACTAGTAACATGCTACTCCTTTTTCACACTTTTGAAGTGATGCCTTGTTAAAGGCCAACACTATTAAAGGTTACAATACACACTGTTAAATGTGACTTGATGAAGGAATTTTAGTCACCTTGCTAAAAATGAGCCTTGTTAGAGGACTTTAGGCCATTCACTTGGAATGCCACCCTATTAAAGGATTTGCCAATGACTGTTAAGTCAACCTTGCTCCAAAGGATTTATCCTAGGTTGATACAATTGTTAGAAAGTAACAATAGAGCTTTGATCTAATACAACTTACAACCTTACTTGAAAATTACAGATCTTTTTTAGTCCTCAACTCTACTTGGCTTCCATTCCTTGCAGTTCTGACAACTTGTTCACCCTTCAAGCATTCATCCTCTTAATCATTCTTGCTTAGTATGCCATTGCAAACTTCTTCACTTGGTTCACTTGATGAAGCAACACCCCTTTCCTTCTCCTTATTAGATTTTTACATTAAACTCTCTAACTCTTTTGCTTCATGACTGAACATTCCTATATACAGGAAATTAGAACATTTTCTTGCTCATTATCCATCATCAAAATTAGGGTTTTTGATGGATTAGGTAGGATACAATGTATCTACCCCATATCTTGTCTTTTCTAGAAACTTCTCGTAGAATCCATTTGAATTTGACTTCAAAATGGTTTACATAAGATTCTATGCCACCAACTCATCAATTTTATCTTCCTCCTCATTCAAAAGTTCCAAGAAAACAAACTTGTCAACTTTTATTTGGAAATTTTTTTATCTTTGTCATAATGCAACAGCTTGACATTATCAATCTTCTGATGCTTGACACATATTGCATTACTCGGCATCAACTATAAAATCACTTGGCATCAACTAAATTTTACTGGTGCTCGACATCAACTGGAATTTTCTTTCACTCAGCTCCAATTGACTTTTTTCTTAGCTTGAACTAACTTTTCTTAGCACCTACTATCCACTTGGTCAAACTTGGCAAATGAACTTTGTTTAACTTTATTCTTCTGAACTTTCTAAGTGTAGCCAACCATTTTTAACCTCAAATAGATCATCAATACATTATGTTATCACTGTTTTAACTAATTCTTGTACTTCATTACATAATCATAACTCAACCTTTCCTCTAGGTACTTTTGTTACATCTTGTTGATCAAATCCTCCTCATCAATCAACTAAGTGATAATACTTGAAGCATAAAAGTAATTGTCTTGCCATCAAATAGCAGGTTTGACATCAGTGAAACAATAATAATTGAAATACATAGTCTTCTTCAAAAATCAATGATCTTTTCAATCAAATATCAACAATATGGTATATGGATCAATATACATTGTGGCTAGAGATGTACAAGATGCATATCATAGTGCATAATATGATTATGTAGATTTTAGCCTAGAGAAAATCAAAGGTAATATTGAATTGGCACAAAAAGGAGAAATGAGGAATTTTAGATTCAACCATTACTCATTACTTATGCATTTTATTCTATATAAGAATATGGGGTATATCAACCCAAATTTCATCAATCAGACATCAGATGCCAATGGAGAGCTACCAGTTCAATTGTTGCTATGGGTATGGGATAGACTCAATCATTACTTTGATTTGGTTTCCTTTTTCAATAACTTTAGTTCTATAATTATGAGAATACTAGACCCTAGTTTCTTTAGGGCCCCTAAAATCTTGAAGAGTTTTTTGAGACTAGCCCTTTTGCTTGAAAGTAAAAGACTAGATTAGAAGTGGAGAGACACTTTCTTGTTCCCAACTTTTTCACTCATGAGAGTATATGGTTGTCCTCAACCACCTCAAATATTTCCCAAATATATCCCTCCCAGATTGGCCATCATTGAATTCATGTGGCAATTATTTTTGGTAAATAAGGAATATTTAGGTCCTAAGGTGCATAAAGGCATATTTCTTTCTAGATGCTTCAAAATAGGAGACTTTTCAATTAGAAAATAATCATTGGACCAGATTCATTCTTTCCTCTGCTACTATAATTTATCAAATACTTGCTATAGGATGTATGACCTAGATGGCTACATGAGAAACACCTTGAAAGAAATTAGGAATTATGTGTTTCCAAGTTCAAAAGAATGACCACATGAGGACTTGTTTCCAAACATGGTAGCTGAGGGGGAAGTTGCTGACAAGTTGGCCAAGTTTGACAATGTTTTAAGGGTAGAAAGGGGGATAAAGAAAGTAGACCAAAATTTCAATGGTTTTTATATGGATATCCCTTATCCACAAAGAATAAGGAAGATAGTAAATGATCATACATAGATCATGGCACAAATGCATGTAGAGAAAATTGGAGAGGAAGAAAGGGTAAATTTTGATAGCTCTAAGCCAGATGTAACCCTGGAAGTTGAAGAGGACAAGTTTGCTAAAGCATAATGGGTTACCAAGGGTAAAAAAAGGAAAAAAATAATCCATATACCTGAAAGGTAAAACAAAGAAAATTGCAAATCATGCCAAGAAGAGATCAATATTTTGTTGATTCGAGGCAGAGCTATATACATTAGAAAACTTTCTAACTGACCTAGAACTGGCAATAGAAAGATTCAATGATAGGATCATTCAAGCTCAACAATTTATAGAGGATGATAAATTCATCAAGTCCACTGAGTTTAAAAGCTTCCTTTACAAAATAAAATAGAATGAACTAGAAAAGAAAATGAAGCTAGGATAATCTAATGAAGAGAAGAAAGAATTGGTTGACAAGCTTCATGCCTATGACCTAGAGAGTGAGGTGATGACTCCTAAAGAGGCTAGAGACCTAGTAAAGAGAAGTCATATGCTTCTAGTGCCTAGTTGGGATCTAGAACAAGCTTTCATGCTTGACTAGATAAGAAGACACGAGAATGATATATCTTATGAAGCATTTGGAGTTAATGGACTTAAGAGGGGATCAAGATTTAATATTAATTCCAAGTCTCAAGTAGTATGGAGCATGGCTTCTAAATAAAATAAGCCTAAATTAATGGATGTGTAGAGTATTGATCAATGAAATATGATAGTCTGGACTATGCAAGGTACCTCAACTACAAAAATTTCTAATGTAATGAAACACTTATCATTCATGAATGAGGCTAAAGTGGAAGAAATAGAGACAAGAATGGCTATATCATTCTGTGTCTATATAGATGTTAAGAAAATCTATGAAGAAGTGCTCAGGAAGAGCCATGTCTATAAATAGAAGATAGAGGAACTAGAAGCCAAAGCTCAAGGGTTAGAGGTAGAAGTTGCATCTTTGAAAGAGAAACTAGCTAATGCAAATAAAAATAGGGTATAGGGCATTCAAGACCAACCAACCATGGTTACAATGGCAATGTCCACTTAGATTGCAGAGCTTGATTAAGAAGAAGGAAAACCTAGAAGGATGAGCATTGATGCTCCATCTCCATAGCAAGGTGGTGAGGTAAGGACAAGTGTTCTAAAAATCATGGTAGGCCATAGAGTAGAAAATATAAAAAACATATCTCAACATTCTCATGCTCTTTATATCTCTTTACAAGATGTTGAGCATGTTTGCAATGAAGCACTTGCATGACTATCACCCACTTTTAATCTATGGGGGCCATATGTACAATTCTTAGAGAGACTAATCATGTTGATGGAAAAGAAGCCAAACCTACCTGATAAGATCATCATAGTAAAAGAAGGCTTGGAAATAGTGAGAGGACTAATAGGCTTCTTTATTGGAAAGTTGCAAATCATACAAGGTAAGATGAAAATCTTATCACAAGGGATAAAGCCCTGTATTCCACCAATTTTGGATGTTGATAGTAAATTGAAAGAGTGGCAGGAGTGGTTAGATTCTTTCAATTCAATACTAACTCATGTAAGAACAACATCAATTTTTGAAGATGATAGTAACATCCCTTTTAATAATTTGATTGATTGATTATTCAAGGTTGAAATAGACTTGAATAAATTTTCATTAGAATGGAGGGCCATAAAAAATGACAAGTAGAATAAGGAAACAAAGGACTTAGATGAAGTTCAAGGCACTAAATGGCCCACAAGAATGGAGATATACATCTGGGAAGTAGTTGGAGAAATCAAAGCTCTCCCAAAAGGAGGCAATTGAAGTTCTACAAACAAGGTGACATAAGAGAAAAAGTAAAGAAGAGGCAAGGAAAGTGAAAGATAGATAAAGACAAACAAAAATGTGCTGAAGATGCCTATAGAAAGTGTTACATGCCTATTTTTCAATTGCATCCTAATTTTGATCAAAGTAAAAAGATGTTTGTAATGTAATAGTATAGAAATATATTTGTATTTTCTTTGTAGTAGAATTTTGACATCTATCTCCCATTTGAAGCTTGTTGCAATCCTTCTATAAAAGAATTTCCAAGATGTGGAGTGAGGGTTTGAAGTTTGTATAATTTTTAGTGTCTATGCTATTTGTAATTAGTTACGGTTTTTGTGTTAGTTGCATGTTGTTTCAAATTTTCATACTGAATACAAATGAATCTTGAATGCAAATTTTTGTCATGTCTTGAGCTATTTTTGATTTTACACCAGTGATGTATTATTTTTAAAGAATATTAATACAAAGAGGGAGTTCTAAATATCAGTGTCTCTAAATTTTGTTTCCATTTTCATATGTTTATTATTTTGGGATTGATTGAGAAAAGTTCATACAATTTAATGCAGCTGGGATAGGTTGTATGTTAATTTATTATTTCTTTTAAATAAAGCAACTAAGTAAATGCTTCCATAAATTTATAGGGTTTCTAGGCATATGAGAGGGATATCATAAGAATGGAGTGTAGGATTAACAACTCATGAATTTAATTGCAAGTCAATTAAATAGATCAATGATTTATTGGTGTGACCTTATATAGTAATGGATAAGGCACTGATCATAAGTTTTGATGTGAACTGATGCAATTATTTGATTACAAAAAGCACATTTAAATCAAAATCAATATTTACTTTCTGTAATAAAGAATCAAATTGTTGGTCATTACTTATTTGTAATAGTTTTCTCTAAGTTATAGTTGACTATTATAATCAAGGAGTTAATTACAAATCTAAGAAGATTTTTGACCATTTTCTGCTAGAGGGGATAGATCTAAAAATAGGAGTATAAGTGAATGAGTTCTAAAGAATAATAACAAATAACTAGTCATTTCTATCCCTAAGGTGCACCCACCTTGGCCCTACAGAGCCTAAAGTGTAGATAGTCCTTGTTCTTTGTTGAAGTTGGTCCAGATCTGAGATGAATTCAATTGAATATAAGAATTAGCTAATCTTTAAACCGAGTTTTGTCTTTTGCATCCTGGTATTGGGTATTTTTTAGCCGGGTAGTTTTAAAACACTAACAATTATTTTTCATTAAATGGTATACCTATATAAATGTACACACACACATGTTTATGATTTTAATTTCAATATTTTTGACACATTTGTTTGATATTATACATACATGTGATTTGATGATTACACACACATTATCTATTCAATATGTTTAATGATATAATCTTTATGTTTGACATTTATTTTATCCATGATATATATAAATAAATAAATAAATAAATAAATAAATAAATAAATAAATAAATAAATAAATAAATATATATATATATATATATATATATATATATGTATGTATGTATGTATAACTTAGACATGCATGGTAAATTATTTCATAAAGTTTAATGTAATTTTGATATGCTCAAGTATGTATGCTTTTAATTTTTGGTCCAATTGTTTAATCTACATAAGCAAACTAGATATAAATTGGTGAAAATTAATTTATACTTTTATGTAATTTTTTATATGTTAGGGTATGTACATATATTAAATTATTTATGTTTTTATGTATATGATTCAATGAAAACATGAATGTTGATAACATGTGCATAACATGGGCATAAATATGCATATTAATAATGTGAATATAACATGAACATAAAAATGAACATAATATAAATATAACATACAACTACCAAAAAACACATGTAATGAGATGTAGATATAAAATGTCCATAGAATAACATGTAGATATATGAAATGTGTATGAAATAATTTATACATGTATATAATGAAACTTCCAGAATAATGTATCTATATAAAATGTTTTCAGAATAGCATGTACATATAAAATATCTCCAGAATAATATTTAACAGTCAATGAAATACACATATATATCTACAATAATGTATCTATGTATATATCTAAAATAACACACTTGCACTAAACGTGTATGTAGATCAACTAGGTCCTCTTGATCCATGACCTAATGTTGGTCTACATTGTTCTTTCAATCTCTATGTCAAATAAAAGGAATATATACATAAATATAAAATTAAAAAACTTATATAGATCCATAAAATTACACACATTCATATCTATAATTGTTAGAAACTACAATTGAGACAATTGTTATGTTGCCACTGATGTCAAACCTTATTGGTTAGACAATGCTATTTGATTCGAGTGCCATATCAAGATGATTGATGAAGAGGATTTGAGAAGATGGACATAATAAAAGGACCTAGAAAAAAGGTTGAATTATGAAAGAAACTACAATGGGCACTTGATTAGTTAGTCTTAGACAAGATAAAGTGATTATTTAATCATATAATAAGTGAAGAAAACAAGTGTATTGAAGCCTCAAAGAAGTGATCAAAGAATGGCCAAATGCATAACTTTGATTGAGAAAAAGAGAAGAAGATTAAAGAACTCAAAGTTTATGCCGAGTGATACTAGTGTTGACTGAGTGCTAGTATAAGATGATAAAATATAGTGTTGACTAAGCATTAGCATTAACCGAGTGTTAATATATATGTCAAATAGAAAAGTTAGTAGTGATCGAGTAATCCAATGATGACTGAGTGTCATAAAACAATATTGACCAAGGGAAAACATTTGATAGAAGATGAGGAAATCATGAATTCTAGCTGATACAATTAATTTCTTATAATATGTAAAGTGTGTAGAAGATAAGGATGGATGGCCTGAAAAATTTAATGTAAGGAAAGGGTTAGGTGAGTGATCAATGGATTAATTTAAAAGAGAGGTTTTTAGAAAAGAAATATATGAATGAGAAGGTGGACAAATTCATTGTATGTTTTGAATTTGATCAAAACCCTAAGTTCTACGATGATGTTTAAGCGATAAAAGATCATAATTACTTATTTAAGGAGGTAAAAAGGCTAAACTAAAAGAGGTTGGAGCAGTTGTCGATGCTATTAATTGGAAATCTTGAGGAGAAGACTGAGAAGACTTGTGAAGAGTTGAAATGTGATTTCTTGAAGGGGTGCCAAATAGACCAGAGATAGAGATAACAATGGAGATTAGTTAGTGGATCAATATGTGAACAAAATTGTGATCTATATTTGTAAAGTAAGTTGTATTTGTCAAATCAAACCTATTGCTACTTTCTAACCATTGCATTAGTATTAAAATCCTTTAATCAAGTTTGACCTAATAGACATATATAAATCCTTTAATCAAGGTGAAATTCTAATGGAATGTATTAAATGTTGGTCTCAGATTGGTTTTGACAATTGAGTGTCAACACACTTAACCAATTTTCAAGATGATGCCAAGTATAATATAGATACTAAGCTACAGTATGTGTCGAGCCAAAAACTCAACAGGTGCCAAGCAAGATTCAAGTGCTGAGTGATAAGTGATGCAGAGTCACTATAGGTGCCAAGCAGAGTATTGATGTCAAGCAAAATAGAGTTACTATAGGTGCCAAGTGAGACATAATTCCTATATGTGCTGAGCATCAACAATTAGTAAGTGCCTAAAAAAAGGATACACAACCTGGAAAACTACAATCACAACCTTGCAAATTAGATGTTCTCCTTGTTAAGCTCCATTAACAACAACATCATCTCTCTCATGGGCTAGATCAAAGATAGAGAAATGTATGAAGATGAGGATGGAAAAGATAGGGATGAGGCCATAATGGAGGATGACTCTACAAAGGACAACTCCATTCCTAATCAGGACCAGGGGAATCAAAGGGTGCAACAGATGGAAACGAAGGAGAATCGACTGGCCTTTGAGGCTGCTCAAGTTATGCATGATTTGGAGTGAAATAATGAGGAATAACTCTCGTCTTTTCTTTTATTTATCATTGTCTTTGGATTTTTGTTCTTGCTTTAGGCCGTGGCTTTGCTTGTTTTTTTTCCTGGTCTTTTCTTAGAACTCTTTCCTTTGGCTAGGCTTAATGCTTACTATCAGCCTATGAACTTAAACTTTTTTGGCTGAGCTGTCACGCTTATTATCAGCCTTTTTTTGTTTTAACTATTGGGTTTCAAGTTCCCTGTAAAACTTGTTTATCTAATAAAAAACAATTAGTAAGTGTCGAGTAACATAGAATCGACATATGAGTTTGTGCCTTCACAAACTCAGATGTAAACTATTTTTGAGCTGACTTAGGATGAATCTCAAAGGATCTTAAAGATAAGATCAAATATTTTGCATTCCCTATGTAATCAACATGCATCCAATAAGAAAAATGGAGAAAGCATGCAACCAATAGGAAAAGTGAAAGAATTGAGTGGGAAAATAAGAATGACTATTGACTATAGATTCATACCTAACCCCAATTCTTCAAAAACCTTTAAAAAGAGGATGAAACCCCATAATTCATGTGTGCATGAGAGAAAGAGATATATGGAATGCATGACAGAATGCTAGTGAAGTGTAGAAGGGTATAAAGAATTAGAGGGAAGAGTAGCATTGCAAAATCCAATTGGTTAGAATAAAGAATCAACACTTTGAGCAGAGATATATTAGATCAAGAAGGATTAGAATCAGATTGAGTAGAACAAGGATTTGGAATTAGCAGTTAAAGATTGTAAGTCATCAGGTCATCAGATTCTAATATTTTCTAGCCATTATATTAGGAATGAAAATCCTATGATGATGGGTTGGTCTAATAGCCATGTTGTAAGCCTTTCAACAAGGTGCTAAATCCTTTAACAGGGTAACATTCCAAGTGAGTGTTTATAAATCCTTTAACCATGTTACTTTTAACAGAGTGTAAAGCCTTTAATAGAGCAGGCCTTTCACAGGGAAAACCATTGGAAGTGGTCAAACTTTGTAACCTTAAACAATTACATATTGTTGTAGTGATAATTTGTGGATGTCATGCCCACCCTAGTTTTACTTTCTCATTTTGGAGGGTTTTGGGGTGATCAAATCTTGTGTTATCTATTTTCATGCATGTCCTTACTTTTATGTTAATTATATATGGTAGATATATGTGAATGGTCTCAATTAAAAGTTTTAAAAGGTTAAAGTTAAGTACTTCTGATTCACCCCCCTAGAAGTAAATCTTTCCATTTGCAAATTCCAACATTAAAGTCCTCTAACAAGGCCACTCCTAATTGGTTGATTAAATACTCTAATAGGGTCACACCTAATAGTATATTTTTTCACATTAGGACCTTAGATAACTAATTCACCGCCTTTCTTAGTTATTCTAAATTATTTTGACAATTGGTATTAGAGAATTGGTGCTTATAGAGAAAAGTTTGAAGATACTTAGAGCTAAAGATCAAGACATACAAAAAGGAGGTGCCAAAATTGAACAAAGAGAAATTCCCTACATGACAAAGTTTATTGAAGTTACATCTAGCAAGAATTGGAGATAGTGCACTATTATATTAAAAAAATGTATATGTGGCAATAAAAATAGTTCCTCTAACAACTTAGTAGATGAAAGAGAAGCAACAACACAACCAAGTTTTGTTGGAGATTACATCAACCCTTAGCTGTACCGAGTTTGATGACATAAAAAATTGCATTACTACATACCAAATATGGGATACACTATAAACCATCTACGAAGGAGACACAAATGTTTTAAGAGAAAAATCAGAAAGCTTGAGAGGCAAATTTGATAAAATGAGAATGATGGAAGGTGAACATATGATTCAATATTGTGGAAGAATCAAAGAGGTGGTAAATTCTATAAGAGGAGGAAATGGAAAGATTGATGATGAGACTATAATCAACAAGGTATTGAGAAATCTACTTCTTATATATGCTATTAAATTTTCTAAAATAGAAGATTTGAGATCTACCCCTAGTAATAACCTAACCTTGGAAGGTGTAATTGGTAGGCTTACTTATTTTGAGATGTAAAATTTTGATAATTTCACTTCTACTTCTGTTGAATATTCTTTTTAAATTAAAATTGGTTATTAGTCAGAAAGGAAAAGGAAAATGTGTGAATAGTTGCAGTGATGATTTTGATGATAAAATTGATGAGCTTGAAGCACTAATGGCAAGAAGACTTCTAAGAGGCAAAGAAAAATACAAAGGTAAACTTTCTATAATCTATTTTTCATGTAACAAAGTTGTTTATATTGTTGCAAGGTATCCTGACAAGGAAGATAAGGATGAGAGAAGGGAAAACAAATACAAAGGAAAAATAGATTACCAAGAAAATAGGAGAAACAAGTACTACAAAGATGGAGGTAATAAATCTTGTTACATTTTTGAAGAAGAAAATGATAAGGAGACTAATAGTAACGGTAAAGAAGTTATTTATATTTCTATGAAAGAAGATTCTGACGAGGATCATGAAATTGTATTAATTTCATATGTGAGTAAAGGTGATAGGTGGATAATTGATAGTGGTTGTTCGCATCACATGATTGGCAACAAAAGTAAGTTTGAAACCATGGAACCATACAAAGGTAGTCATGTTAAGATTGGTAATGATGCACTATATCTTGTGAAAGGTAAAGGATCAATTCAATTGACTAACAAAATCAAGTATGAAAATATTTATTGGGTTGAAGAAATTAACTATAATTTGTTGAGTGTTCCATAGTTGGACAAATCAAGATACAAAGTTTAATTCCATCATAGCAAGGCCAAGATATTTGATGCTACTGGTGAATTAACTGGAAGTGGTGATCAAACAAGAGGTAACTTGTTCTATTTATATTTATTTGATGAGATATGGTTGTTTGCACAAAATCAAGATATATTGTTATGGAAAGAGGTTATGTTAAGTGAAATTTGATAATTTGGCAAGCATTAGTAAGATTAAAAGAGTAAGAGGATTACCAAGATTGTAGAAACTTGATAATGCTATGTGTAAACAATGTTAATTGGGAAAAATGACTAAGTCTAGTTTCAAGAGAAAGATGTATTCATCTAATGATATTTAGAATTTGTTCATACTGACCTTTGTGGACATATTAGTGTACAAAGCTACTATAGAGACAAATATTTTATTCTATTTGTTGATTACTATTCTAGAATGATGACTATAATGTTTCTTAAAGAATTTTTTTATGCTTTTTAGTTGTTTAAGTGGTATTTGGCCATAGTTGAAAAGGAAACAAATAAGAGTCTGAAGTGCTTGAGATTTGAAAGAGGAGGATATTTTATCTCTAATGAATTTAATATATTCTACAATGATAGAGGAATCAAAAGGCAGATGTCAGCACCTAGGGCCTCTCCCCAAAATGGAATAACTAAAAGGACAAATAGATCAATTGTGGATTGTGCTAGAACACTGATGATGGAGAAGAATGTATCACAAAAAATACTAGAGAGAATATGTAAGTACAAAAATCTATACTTTGAACCAAGTACAAGTCAAGAAAGGTACAAATATTACACCCTTTCAATTGTGGTATAGATATGCATCTAATGTGAAGTATTTTAAAATCTTTGGAAGAAAATGTTATATATTGAAAGATAATAGAAATAGAAAATGTGATGCTTAAAGTGATGAAGGCATATTCCTAGGATATTACAGTAAGAGAAAAGCTTCTAAGTGGTTGAACTCTAACACTAACAAAGTTATGGAAAGTGCAAATGTGAAAGTTGATGAATATGTAGAAAAGAATGAAGTTGAATACAAGATAAAACCTAAAGATTAAAACACATTCATTTATTTGGATGAGGTGTTCCCTTCACCTTAATTGAGCAAGAAAATAAAGCTACTAAGAAACAAATAATAGTGAATGCCAAGAAATAGACTATGGGTGTCAAGCGTCAATAGAACAATGTCAAGATACATGTAGTAGATGTCAAACATTAGGAAGACAATCCTAAGCAAGCAAAACTTGAACTAGAACTTGGACAAGAGATACAAAATGAACTTGAGATCAATTTTCAAGATGAACTTGTGTAAGAAGAAAGAAGGAAAGAACCTATACTAGAAAAATATGTGTGAAGACACCATGCACTTGAACAAATCATTAGAGATAGACTTTGGAGTTATGACAAGGAAAAGACTTGGAAGTGACACATGTTTACTTTTTGATGTTGAACCTAAATCATTAAAATATGCTTTGGAGAATGAAGATTGGATTCAAGAAATGAATGAAGAAGTTGAACAGATAGAGAAGAACAAAACTTGGACACTAATACCTAGACCAAAGGGCAAGAATGTTATTGGAACCAAGTGGGTGTTTAGGAACACGCTAAATGAATTTTCCCTAGTTGCAAGATTCAAAGAAGTTATAACACCACTTTCCTATTATTATTACAAAGGATTTAAAGTGCACCAAATGAATGTCAAATCTACATTTCTGAATGGAATAATTGAATAAGAAGTTTACATAGAACAACTAGAAGGATTTCTAGGTCGTAGCAAGAAGAACATGGTATGTAAACTATACAAATCTCTATATGGAATGAAAAAATCCCGTAGAGCATGGTATGAAAGACTACATAGTTATTTGGTGAAGATTAGATTTAGAAGAGCTAATGATAATGTTGAGCTATCATATTGTACGATGCTTAATGGTAGGAATCCTTTCGAACTCCTCTCTTAAAAAGCTAATCTAGGATCAACTCCAAGGTTTTGGGTGATCTTGTGACCTACTGGAATCCACTCAGTTGAAGATAATTTTTTTTTTCTCAAGGAGGCATTTGTTGGTTCAAACCAATTTTGGATAAGATGATCAATTTGCTTGTTTCAAAATTAACTACAAAAATAAAATGTTTTTGGTATTTTCTATTTAATTTTTTTTTAATGCAATCTAACAATGCCACTATATGAATTCCTAATTTAATCAAGGGTTAGAAAATCAAATAACAAAGATAAGGTAACAAGAGATGAAAGTAAATAACATGAAAGGGAAATTACTAATGAATATAAGCCATAGTAACAACATGTCTGCGAGTTAAATTGTTGAAAATATCAGGTAGGAAACCAATAAAAGAAGGAGAAGTGCTTCCTCAAATCCATTGATGTAATCATTGATGGAAAGGCCACAAAAAGTGCGCTCATGTGAGACAAGAAGCTATATAAGAACAAAAGGGTGATCTCTTCTCCAAATCTATACATCAGTCAAATTTGTCAACATGCAATAAACACTAGAACTAAAATATCACACAATAAAATAAACACAACAAAACTATTGGCTCTATTATTATCATGAACAAAAATCCACAAAAATAACACACTCCAACAAGAATAACTACACTTAGAATGAGAGCACCAAAAGCATATATTATTGCATCAAAATATCAACCTAGAATAGATATTTAATTCCTCAATTTATAGGCAATCATCTCCTTAATTTGTGTTGGGAGTGAGAGATTCCTTCAAGCAGATATATTCTTAAAACTAATAAAACAAATCTAATTATATAAAAATTGACTCTCTAAATGGTACTAAGTAGGACTCCACCCTTGTTTATATTAATTAATAGGTGCATGAGCCTTTACATGACTTAAAAATAATGAAAGAAGAAGTACATAAAAAGAAGGAAGTTGTCAGATGATATAGGAGTCTCTAGAGATGCCAAAAATAGAAGCTCAACTTTCTCTGGATGTTTGTATGAGTTAAACTGTTGTTAAAATGTGTTTCCAGTGCATGGAAAGCTCTAAATTTAGAACTGGTAGTTAACTGTCAGCACACCTTTGACTTCTTGAAAAAAATTTGGTGCACCTCAGTGAAAAGTGCAAAAAATCTAAAATTTTCCCAAGTGTCAAAACTAAAATTCTAGCTTCTAGGTTTTCTTCCCCTTTATACCAGAGGTATGTATGGATGTTTTCTTTTGAATTTTTCTATGATCTCCATCACTTGGGCTACATCTAAAAAATCTAAAGCATCATACTTATTCTTTACTATTTTCTAATAGTTGCTAACTTCTATGCAAGTCTCTGAAAATTCTTCCAGTTTTACATCCAATTCTAGAAATGCCTCCTTTATCTTAAATTATTGTCTAATGTCTTCATTAGTTGAAGCTTCTTCAAATTTATTTTGAAATTATTTGATAATTTCTTGTACAAACATGAGTTTATCCCTTGACTCATCTTCAAAAATTTCAAGGCAAGCATCACTGTAATACTTTTTAGCTTTTAAAATCTTCTCTTGGGTTTGATCCTTGAGCTTATGAATATTTGCATGTAATTTCTCCATTACTTTATTACTAGTAGAAATCTTCTTGATCCAATCATCTATCTTATCCAATTCTTCCCCCGTATATACATCCATAAGCATATGATACCTCTGGCCCTTTATTGACCATAATTCTTGAAGGTCTTTACCCCAGTTATGTTCCCCATCCATGAATCCAAAATGTTGATTTAGTATAGAAACCAAAATTTCTACATTAACTTGCATATGGTACGATAATTTAAGGTTTCCCTATATTATCTACACACCTTTTTCCTCAAAACTGTCCCAGCATTGCTGACATACCTTCGAAAATTGATCCAATTGTACACATGTGTTCTCCTTCCTATCAAGTGATGCACCCAAAGTTTCCTTAGGATGATCATGGTCCAAATGACCAAAAAATTCATGCAAATAGCCTCTTAGAAGCTCATTCTATTTCAAAATCCTTAGTAATTTAGACTCATCTTCTTCTAGGTGGTTAAACACTTCTTTAATTTTTGTAGTGACCATCAATTTAGCAGTGTCCATAGTGGGCTTTCCCAACAAGACCTCTTTAATCTAATAATCTTTTGGGGTTAGATCTTTAGTATCTACATGTAGAGGAGGAATGACAATATGAGTGAACAAGTCTTTATTTCAGTTCTTCATACTAAAGGCCAATGTTTTTGCATCACCTATAGGTAGCTCAGGTTTCTTGAGGGCATCAACTAATTCTTTCATTCTTTCATCAACACTACAATACAATTTTCTTTTTTGACTAACCATCACCTCCTTCTTTAACTAGCTTGGAGTAGTTCCCATTGGATACATATACTTAGTTGAAGAGGGGGTTTGTTCTACTAGACCCTTTCCCTTATCACTCTTCTTTGGAGTGTTTTCTTTCTATGAGAGATCTGCATCAAGCATCCTTGTGTCTATTGAGTCCATAGTCCTTACCTTTGTATCTTGAGACATTTGTTGAGGTTCTTCATATATTTACCTCTATCCTAATACTTCATCAGTGGATCTTTGTTGTGGCTCCTCTTTATGCACAACTTGTACTTTCTCTTCATTAACAAGAGGAAGAGGAGTGGCTAAACCTTTATCCAAGAAAGATAAATCTTGACTTGGTGATGATGGGGCACCTAGAGGTCCTTGTGGAAAAGGTGGCAATTGAATCCAATCTTCTTCCAAAGGTTGATTCATTGGTGTATTCTTTATCTTGTCACCTAAAAATTTCATACCCATAAGCATGAAGTCAAAATCTAACATGTTAAAAAAATCAATTCCTTGACCCTCTTGTTCATCAACCCACTATTGTTGCTCATCCTCCGAGGTTGTAACCTGAATAGGTTATGTAGGAATAGATGATAGTGCTACAATGGAACCCCTTTTCCATTCTACCTCAGTAGCCCTAGCTAGCTAAGTCCTCTAACTCAAGGGAAGGTTATCCTCTTCATCTTCTTCATTCTCTTTTGGAATGGCCTCCGAAACTAAAGGAATAAGAATAATTTTTCTTTGCAGTTTCTATCTTTTAGTCCTTTTGATTGGAGTTTTAGCCTTTTTTCTCTTAGGAGATGATGGAGAGGCTTCTTCCTCTTGAACATGTAGGGACACCTCTTGTGCTTCCTCTTTAGGTCCTTGTCCTTGTTTTAGTAATGGCACTTGTAGATTATCTTGAGTTTGAGTGGCTTCTACATTTTTGGGATTTTGGTTCTTAGGTGCTTGAGTTGCCTCTTGGGCTTGAGTCCCTTGAACTTTGGTTTTAGCTTGCTGAGGAGAAACTCTTTTTCTTTTATTCTTTCCCTTTTTTGCTTTAAAGTATCCAAATTCTCTATCATGTTAATACACAATTTTTGGCCTAATTAGAGATTGGGCTATGAATTTTGGTACTATAACTTTGACCCCTCTTCCCTTTATTGGGCAAGTTGTGTCCTGTAAGACTACTATTTTAGGAACCAGGTCCAACTTGAATGGCTTCTTAATCCATTCCTTGGTCAAGTGGATGATATACCTTTCCCTGTAATTGATATCTACACTTTCTTCTCTATTAATTTATGCATTCATGACCGACCGATCGTATATATTATCTTGATTATACAAGGGAACTAAGACATTTGAAGTGTCTTGTTGAACAACCTTCAATAGGACCTTTATTTTCAAGGCACTTCCTACCAAATAATGAGTCACCCTAAAATAATCCCTTATCTGGATATTTTAGTCATCTACTACATTCATCTAATGATCCTCTATGGCATCTTCATGTTGAAATTATTTTCCTACCAAATATTGAACTCTACCAATATTGTCAAAATATGGACGAGGGGAGTTATATTCCTCCAAGGGGTATTGATCCCATTTTGAATCAAAATTTATGATATATTGCTTCTTCTTGACTCCAAACAGACCTATGGTGATGGGCCATAGTTAGGTATTTTTATGTTGTTTCCTTACTCTATCATATGTAGACAAGAGTTATCTCACAATCTCCAATAAAATGAGCCTATCCGACGAATATCTCAGGAGTTTCTTTGGATTCACAGTTGTACCTACTACCCTTAAGTAGGCAAATGCCTTAAACTAGATGTAGTAGGTGCTTATTTCTACAATTCTTGTTGTTTCCTCTACTAACATCCTTTTTGCATAATCTCCCTCAATGAATTGGATGATTGGAAAATTGAAATCATAATTCACTGTTCTGTATTCTTTTTTGTGATTTGAGAGCTTCTTCTTTACTAGTTGTGGGTATACCAGATTAGATCATGCATTAGCATCTTGCATGCTTCCCTTTTTAAACAATCCTAGATAATTCATGGTCATGGATACTAATAGACACAAAATAAGAATGGCTTTGACCATCACCAGTTGTTGGTCTAAATCCTCACTAAGAATTGTGGCCTAATCAATCAACATTTTGGTCATTCTAATCGTCTCGATGAAATGTACCATCCATATGTTCAAATGTCCTAGTATTGCTAGTAAACCCATGATTTTTATCAAAAGCACAATGGAATATCTAATATTATCCTTCATGTAACCTCTAGTCTTGTCAACTTTTCCAACTCTTTGTCCCACAGGTGTCCTATCAACCAAATATGATGATTGAATAATCTATGTATCTTTTTGTTCATTACCCTGTACCACCTTTCTGCTTGATGATAAGTCAATCTTACATATTTGGTTGCCCTTGGGAGATGGAATTTTTTTTGATATTCTTTGGTCTTAGGTCTAGGATGATCTCCCCTGTCATGCTCTTCACCATTCTCTCCTCTGACACATAATTCTCTGCTAAAGCCATAACAAGCTTTGAAGACTGCACTGATGTAGGATGCGATCCCTCATCTGACAAGTGTTAAGACCATCACGAACCTCTCATTTAGTTTGTTGTAGAGTACTAGGAATGCATTCTAATTAATATGACCTAATTCAGTATCTTGAATCTCTGAATGTGCATCCTGGAAGCATGATTTCATTTGTACACCTTGAAACTTAAAGACAACTAGTTTTGGAGCAATCTTTGCTATGAGTGAGGACGAGGAGCAAGCCATTTTATCTTCTCAAAACATGAACACATTATTTTGGAAGATTGAAATTCAAACCTTAAAAAAACCCTAATCACTACAAAAATCAAACGTAGAATGCTAAAACATCACACAAACACTCAAAATCCCCATTTTAGACTTTGATAGGAAGTTTTGAGCACACCTTGATGGTGTGCTAGGTGTACTTTTTCTCCTTATAAATATTTAACAATTAAGGGTGCACACATGCACACCTTATGGGTTGTGCAGGTGCACACCCTAATGTTGCACTTATACTAGTTAATGCTTTAATGGTGTGTAGTTGTGCACCTTGGAAAGGTGTGTAACTGCGCACCATTATTATGTTGCTTTAGAGTTATCTATTTGAAATGTGTGCATATGCACACCTTTAACTTTAGGTGTTATGTTAGTTTTTTTGGGTTAATAAAAGGTGTGCACATGTTCACCTTGGATAGGTGTGCATGTGCACACCTTCTAACTTAGGTGTTTTGTGTGTGTGTGTAGGGAGGAAGAAAGTGGCACACCTCAAAGGGTGTGGAGGTGCACTCGCCAATAGTCAAAAGAGATAATAAGTGAGGAAGAGGGAGGGTTCTTGGTATTTTATAGGCTCAGGATGAAGTGCACCCTTTGGGGGTGCATAGGTGCTCACTTCCAAAGGGAAGTGCTCCTACACTAGTGCAGTTAGCACACTAGCACACGTTGAAGGGTGCACTAGGTGCAATTGTTAGAAACAATAGTCCACCAAGATAATGGGGCGGGGGGGGGGGGTGTGAATCAGTTATCCAAAAATCAAAAAATTAAATATTTCTTATTAGATGATAGACCCTATTAGGAGTCTATTACAACATTTAGTACATAGAGTCCCTCTTAGGAGACTTTGAATCCCTGTTAGGAGATTCCAACCCTATTAGGAGTTGTACTACAATGTATGTAAGAAGAGCCCACTACCCAAACATGCAATTTGAACTACAAGAAGAGCTCACTGCTCAAATATACAATTTTACTATTATGTTCTTTCCTTTGTTTTGTCAACTAAACCAAATACTATCAGACCTTGTAGAACAAGTCACAAATCTTAGATCTAAATATCAAACCTCAAATCACATAATAAAACCTCGGCAATGAAGTTTCCTTCACTTCCGCTTTGCTCTACTCAACTTCGCATTCCACTCTTGTGCTACTTACAAATTACTTCTTCATGTCTTCCACACACATATCATGATAAAGGAAATTGTACTTCCTTCATACCAAGTCCATAAAATAATTCCTTGAGTTAGCTATTAGACCTTCTCAATTAATCATTATAGGACCACATTAAGAACACGTTGCACTTAGTGATAACATTATTCTTCCATCTTGCAACTTGAATAACTTTCTATACATGCATTATTATAATGAGTGAGCTTAGCCATGTCATCGCCAACATGTCTTCTATACACCCTCAACCTCGATTCTTAGAATAACAATTTTGCTAAGAGATATAACAAGTTTACCAGAACATGCCTCTATCAACTCTATCTTAGAAAAAACATCACCAAAACTTACACAAATTATTTCAAACTTATCATTTCTTCATCCAATGTTAGCTACATATACTAGATACTGAAAAGCATCTCTCATAACCTCGGATAGTGAGAATACTCAACTAGCCATCCGTACCAACTTGGTCTTTCCATTGTACTTCTGTCAGATACCACATAAAACTGCTATGTTGATATCAATGACAAACTCAATCATGATTGTAACATATCATCATAGTAACATATCTATAATACTCCCCCATAGGCATATCATCAACATTCATGCTTTTGATAGTGCTAGTGCACCCCTTTACCTTTAAAAATCACATTTTCATCTAAAATTCTTAGTTTTTGGGACCTAGGTTCTTTAGGCAGAGGACCAAGCAAGACCTAGATTTTAGGTAGAACCCTAAAAAAGACTCAAACATTAGACTAGGGGTCTAAGAAAGAAAAAATAAACTAGGGGGTGCCCATTTCTCCTAAGAAAAGGGGCATTCATTATGAAACCACAATGAATAACAACAATCTATACTTGAAGACTAGATGTAACAATGAGATATTGCTATTTGAATTTTTTTTTGATGATATCATATTTGGAGGAAAGGATGCATTATGCAAGTCATTTTCAAATAATATGAAGAAGAAATCTGAAATGTCAATGTTTGGCGAGATCAAATTCTTTGTTGATTTACAAGTATATAAGATGAAGATAGGTATCTACATTACTCAATCAAAATACATCAAGGAGATACTGAATTTTTTTGGAATGGGATATTCAAGACCAGTGAGTGCACCTATGGCTATAGGACATAAGTTATCTATCATGATTCAATTGATGTGAACTAGACATCATTTAGATCAATGATTGGGAAACTTTAATATATTTTTCACAACATACTTGATATTTCCCTAGTAGTTGGGATTGTTGCAGGCAATGTTGATGACATAAAGAGTACAAGTGGTGGAGCTTTCTTTCTAGGAAAGAGACTAATCTCATTGATAAGAAAGACATATATTTGCATTTCACAATCAATAGTTGAAGCTGAATATGTGCCAACATCAGTAAATTATTCAAATATTGTATGGATCAAGCAATTATTGAAAGGTATGAAGGAAGAGATATTTGATCTAATTGTTATCTATTGTAACAACACAAGTGCTATAAATATAACAAAGATCCTTGTAATTCACACAAAGACCAAACATATTGCTATCAAGTATCATTATTTGAGAGAGCTAGTTCAAGACAAAGAAGTGGGGTTGGAGTATGTAAATGCTAAGGAGAAAATAGATGATATTTTCACTAAGGATTTACCTAAGGATGCTAATGAATATCTAAGAGATAAAATAGGGGTGATTCCCCTAGTTAAGGTTACTTAAGATGAGATGGAGCTCTGCATCAAATGAGTTGATGAGAATATTTTACAAATTGATGCAGAAAGTCATACTTTAGGAGCTACCTAACATAGTGAAGAAAGAAGAACATAATGTTGTATTAGTCATTAGACGAGATGATAGATAGTGAATAAGATTTAGATGTACTGACATGAAGATATCTACATAATAAAGATGTATGATACATATGAAGTGTTTTTGGTACTTTTGTTAAAGAAGGAGATAATATTTAGTTACCATGGAGTAATAAGAAAGAGGGAGAGTACGTTAGTTACCATGGAAGAAGGAGAAATTGTAAATGAGGAAGAAATAGTTATTCAACAAGAAAATATGTTGTTGCTAGTAATACAAATGAAAATAATTAATTTCATGATCTGATATGATAGAGAGAGTTTATGTGTTGCATACCAGAGCTCCATAGATGAGAATTAGAATGAAACTAAGGATACTAAAAATAAAGGGAGATGCTTGAAGTAGTACATATTTTGGATTGCATGGTAACTAGAGGTGGTTCCATAAATGCCAAAGAGGGAGATTGCTAGAAACTATAATTGAGACAATTTTTATGTTGTGATTGATGTAAAACCTTATTGGTAAGAAAATGCTATTTGATTTGAGTGCCATATCAAGATGATTGATGAAGAGAATTTGAGAAGATGGACATAACAAAAGGACCTAGAAGAAAGGTTGAGTTATGAAAGGAACACAATGGGCACTTGATTAGTTAGACTTTGACAAGATAAAGTAATTGTTTAATCATAACATAAGTGAAGAAGACATGTGTTCTAAAGCCTACAAGAAGTGATCAAAGGATGAATAAATGCACAGGCTTGATCGAGCAAAAGAGAAAAAGATTAAAGAACTTGAAGTTTATGTCGAGTGATGCTAGTTTTGATCAAGCATCAGTATAAGACCAACAAATATAGTGTCAAACAAGAATTAGTATTGACCCAGTGTTAGTATATATGCCAAATAGAAAACTTAGTAGTGACCAAGTAATCCAGTGATGACCGAGTGTCAGAACACAATATTGGCCAAGAGAAAACATTTGATAGAACATGAGGAAATCATGAATTCTAGTTGACACAATTGATTTCTTAGAATATGTAAAGTGTGTGGAAGATAAGGATGGACGATTTGAGACATTTAATGCAATGAAAGGGTTAGGTAAGAGATCAATGGATTAATTTAAAAGAGAAGTTTCTAGAAAAGAAGGAGATGAATGAGAACGTCGACATGTTCATTGTATGTGTTGAATCTGATCAAAACCCTGAGATCAATGATGATGTTCAAGTGGCAAAAGATCATAATCACCTATTTAAGGAGGTAAAAAGGCTAACCTAAAAGAGGTTGGAGAAATTATTGATGCTATTGATTGGTGAACTTGAGTAGAAGGTTGATAAGAGTTGTAAAGAGTTGAAGTGTGATTGCTTGAAGGGGTGCCAAGTAGATAAGAGACAAAGATGACAATGGAGGCTAGTTAGTGGATCAACATGTGAACTAAATTATGATATGTATTTGTAAAGTGAGTTGTATTTTTTAGATCAAAATTGTTGTTACTTTCTAACCATTGTATTAGTATTGAAATCCTTTAATCAAGGTTGGCCTAACATTCATATATAAATCCTTTAATCAAGGTGGAATTCTAATGGAAAGCTCTAAATTCCTCCAACAAGGCCACCTAAATAAGGTGATTAAATCCTCTAATAGGGTCACACCTAATAGTGTGTTTTGTAATCTTTAATAGGGTTGGCTCCTAATAGGGCTCACTTCATAAGAGTAAAAAATTGGTGACATGTTACTGGTGGTTTTTCCTAAATTGGGTTTCTACTCAAAATCTAGATGTCATACTTGTGTGGATGTGATTTAAGATGTTTTATTGTTAATGTTTTACATTTTGTAGGTTTGATAAATATTAGGATAATGGATTACAATTTTATGTCACTGATTATTTACTATAGATACCGAGTTATTGAATTTTTAGATATGAAGTATTTGAAGTGATTTAAAGTTCAATTGGTACATCAGGACCTTGGATAACTAATTCACTCCCCCCCCTCTTGGTTATTCTAAATCATTCTAACATGAATATGTATATAAATTACCTATGAGGCATATTCCCTGAGAACTCAATGTGTCTGTAAAGCTCCAAAATATAAGATATTATCACAAAAACCCTATAGTACATGTACATATATAAGCTATCTTGAATTAGATATGTACGTCTAGGTACATTTAAACTCAAGTACAAGCTTTTTAAAATAAAAATAACACACACACACACACACACACCATACCAACATGTAATATTATGTCAATCTCACTCATGTCTGAATCATGATATCCTAAAATGTCATCCACATTGATCATTCTTTTCTCCTCCCATGAAAAAAATGGCCTCATCTTACTTCTCAAGTAAGGTGCTAGTTTCTTCATCAATTTATTGATTTCATCTTCATCATCTATCTTACACATAGTTCTCAACATTGACATTCAAAGTTCCATGTCTTCTTCATGAACTAGTGTCTTCTTTTCTATAAGTCTATCATAGACCTTTTGATTTATAAAGCCTTTAATACTCTCAAGTTTCAAGTTATTTAGAATCATATATCTCATAGTAGAGATATCAATCTGTTCCTTCTCAATATTGTTGTAAAAATCATAGAACTTGTTCATCTATATAAAGTTTCCTTCATTAAAAATGATTGTGTTGATTTTATCTATCTTAGGTTTCCATGGTTTCCTTGTTTTACTTGTTGGCTTCTTAGAAATGGTGACTTTTTCTGGTTGTTTGTCTTCTAGTTCCTCTTCTTCTTCTTCATCACTGGAGTTGTCAATTGTTAACAAATGTATTCTTTCTCTTTCATGGTCCAATAGCTTTTTGCTTGACTCTCTTTGACTCTCTTTTAGATCCACTTGGTTGTTCAGCTAATACAACAACATATGGAATGCTCTATTTTGTAGGAGTTTCTGGAATAGATACATTGAATGCTTGGCCAATTAACAAAGGTGTCACATACATTACACCTTGTTCACTAGTTTGTTTCATTCTAGAGATAGTTTGTCTAACTACTTGAGATTCTTCTTCTAACATACTGACCTCTAATAGTCCTTTCTTCATTAAAAATGCAATCTTCTTATGAGATGGTTTTTCTAATGATACCTAGTAGGCTGACTGGGTTATCTCCTCATAAATCTATATGATGCTTGATCTATATCAGATTTCAACAATAAATCAATATAACAAATAGATATATCATCACTCAATTCATAACCTAAGGGCTCAAGAAAATTTTCCCAAGGTTCTATTGCTTCAATGTAGGTTAAGTTAGTATCCACCATAAAACATATATCATTATTAAATCTATCAACAATTGCAAGGGCGATTCTATATCTCTATTTCATCTCATTCTAAAATGTTCTCATGATCAAATTTTTGTTGTTGAAGATTTTCTCTACTAGGTGCCTTTTACATACATCTGTTATCTTGTCCATAGTGCATCTTTCACTGCTCATAATATCAGTAAATGATAAAAATGGAAATCTCTTAAGTACATGAAAGAAAATATGATTAATCAAAGACTAGAATTTGAATACACCGTTCTTAGTTCTCTTAATCTTCTCTAAGTTTTCCATAAGTTGTTCTTTCTCAACACATATCTTATAAGCTACATATATAAATCATGTTGACAACTCATCACTCTTAAGACTTGCATTAATAGACTATGCAATGATTTTTCTTAAGAATCTTATATCATGTTGTCTGATGGTGCTGATCACCATTGCTTTACCATTGTAAACAACCTTAGTATAATTTTAAACCTTCTTCTTAACTAGTTTTTCATCAATAGGTACATTGCCTTGTTTGCTAAGACTAGTGACCTCATGAATAGGGTCAGCATAGATGTCAACTATATTATTTCCCATCCAAATCTTTTAGTTATGTATTTTGTTTAATATGATCTGTGTCCATTCTTCAGTATCAGTTTCATGGTAGAAATGATATATGAATAATTTTTTCATATGCTCATATCTAGGCTTAATAGTCATATCATGATTGAAAACAATTTCCATATCTCTATTTATAAACTCACTTCCATTGGTTTCAAACTTACTACACAGATAGCTTCCTACATCTTCCAACAACATTACATTGTTTAGAGTGATTGATAAGGCTGAATTAGATTTTTCCTCTAGGGGTTTCATAGGAACAACCTTTAACTTGGGTCTCTCAATATTCTCAACATTTTGAACAACTAACATATCCATGATTATACTGAAAAAATATTTTATAGAAGAATTTATGTGCAAAGAACGATAAAAATACCTTTTTTAGAGTAGGGTTTAGCTTGAAATCACTTTTTCCAAATTGTTTCTAGGTGCTTCTAGCTTCTAAGATGATCATAATGTAGAAATAATCAAGTTTTTACTTCTTTTATTCATCTGGAACTTGCATTAATTGTGTACTTCACCCAATCAAAAAAGTTGTTTATTTCGCTTTGAAATCAGATATTTGCTCAAGATCAACTATCTAATCTTCTGATGCTATGCAAGGTTCACCATAGCTTCCTTTCATCATGAAAATGCTCCAAAAAAATTCACTTCATGAAATTTGTTGTAGAAACATAGATTTCATCTTCTATCATAGAGTAAACTTTCTTTGTTATAACAGTAATACTTATTTCCTTTATAACTTGTTCCAGTAAGATCTAAATTACAAGTGAGCTTAACTATAGTCCAAACTCATCAAGATACAACTTCTCTTAACCTCACTATGAGTAGCTTGATCTCTAAATGAAGTTTCCAATTTTGGTGCTGTGAACAAGCTTAATTCAACTTTGTTGAATCAAACTCAATTATTGACTTCAATTTTCCTATCTTAGCATCATCTAACTGTTCTTCTAAAATATCCAATCCCTTTACAAATGCCTCATTGAGTTCTTCTCAAAGTTCACTTACTACATTTGTTTGTTCTTCATTGTCTTTCTTAGTTCTAGAGTTACTCTCATGATTCCTTCTATCATTTTTGAAGTTTCTCCCATTGTTGCTTCTATTTCCAAAGTTTCTTCCATGATTCCTTCTATCAATTCTGAAGTTCCTTCCATTATTTTTTATGTCCATTCTATAGTATTTTTTTATATGTTTGAAGTTGTTGCATAACTAACATACTGGGTTTCTACTTCTAGAATTCTATTGATCAATAGATGTTTGACAATTCTGGGCTATGTGTCCAAAGTTGCTACACTTATTACACATGATCTACTTCCTTTCTTCATATGCCCTTTCATTAGATCTTCTTCTATCTACAAGGTTAGTGTTTCTAGACATTCTACTATTTCTAATTTTCTTCTATCATTATCATATTTAGGTTTCCTGCAATCAATTGCATTATGACCAATACTATGACAATTATGAGAGTAAAATTTTGTAACATGATTAAATGATTTATTTGTACAATCGCTTTTCATATGACCTATTTATTACATGAATTACATTTACCTCTAAATTCATACCTGGTTTCTTTATGAGATTCCAATTGCTTAGGTTCATCCAATTTCACAATTTCCTTCTATTGTCCAACTTCTTTGGATTTATTAGAAGATTGACTAGATTCAATCTTATCATTAGATTTATCTTTTTGTTTCAGCTCTGATTTACTTTTAGGTTTCTATGCAAACATGTTAAATAGATAACCAAGACCAGTTTTTATCATAGGTAGGTCTTTGTATTGACATAGATTCATTAAGCTTTTGTGTACTAGTGTAAAGCTTTTCAAGTTGTTTCTTGCATTGAGTTAGTTCACCTTTCACAATAGTGTTGTACTTATGAAGTTCTAGTTCACCTTTCACAATAGTGTTATACTTATGAAGTTCTTCATGATCTTCTTTCAATGTTTCAAATTTAGATGTCTTCTTTGCCAGAGTTTCTCTAACATCTAAATTTTTAGTCCTCAAATCAGATTCAATTTTTTTAGGATCATTCCTCAAACTCAGCTTTAAATTGGCAATCTTCAATTCATGCTTCAAGATCTTGTACTCTATTTTTAGTTTTGAATAATCATCATCACTAGTTTTAGATTCAGTAGATTCAAGCTTGGATTTGAGATGTTAATCTTGTCCTTCAATTGTCTAATGTATACTTTGGAGTCTTCATATCTATCTTTTAGCTTATCTCTTTCTTCAGTAAGGAGATCAATTTGTTCAAGTGCTTCTTTAAGATTCTTCATCAATTGTTCCATATCCATAGGGATCTTACTCAAGCTATTAAGCCCCTTTTGAGTAATTGTGTGCTCTAATACCAATTGTTAGAAATAAGGAATACTGAGGGGGGGGGGGGGGGGGTGGGAATCAGTATTCTACAAACTTTTGTGGCCAATTAGATATTATTAATTACTTTGAACCATGCATAAGAGACTAAAAAAGTAATACTAAACAATACTATTAAACATGTATAAAGAGAACTCATAACACCATAATTTGTTAACTAGGGAAACCCTAGCCAAGGGAAAACTCTAGTGGGGATGATACCCACTAGATAATATATTGATATATATGTTTCTTGTTAGAGGATGGAACCTATTAGGAGTCAATGAGAAAATTCAATATAGAAAGTCCTTGTTAGGAGACTTTGAATCCCTATTAGGAGATTCTGTAAGAATTTGGCTCAGGCCAAAATTCATCTAAGAACTAAAGAACTTAACACAAGCACACAATAGACCAAAATAGATAGAGTATGATCAGAATGATGATATTCATTCAATATTCCAGCTTCGCCAACTTGAGAGTACACTAGGAGTGCTTGTATATAAAGGCCTTAGGAGAGCTTTTAGAATGCATAGAAGTTAGCATCATGATATGTCGTATAATCAGGCACGTGTCCACCAGATATGGGTTATCCTCCATTGAGCACGGGATTAAGTGCAATGATGTGAGGATAAGCCTACAATGGTGTAGCATGCAAATCAATGGTGTAGACAACATGTGCTAAATTAGGAGTGTGGATAACTATGTTGTCAACATGACAATTCAATGAATGATGCAAAGTCCTGTGTCGTAGACACCATGTGCATAATTAGAGTTGTGTAACTCAATGAGAGTACACAAACTCCTAAGTGTCTCACCTAAAATAATAATAAAATAATGCATTAACCTAAGTAAACTTAAGTAAGTGTAATAAGTAAATACTTATTTACACCAACACCCCCCCTTAAGTGCAACTTAGGGGAATGCCCTTAAGCTTAAAAAATCTAGGATGCAATGCAAAATGGGTCCCGGCTACTAAGCCATGTTAGGTACCCATGTACACAATGATATACAATCTCTTATAAAGAAGAGAAAGAGGGAAAATCTCATGGGAAAAAACTTCCCCCAAAAAGAGAGATAAATAGGGATGCGTGGTTGGATGGGGTAATCAAGACCCCCCCATTATGACATACATCCAATATATACACAAGAGAATGATGAGAAGAGAAAGAGACATACGATAGGCTCCCCCCCCCAAAGAAGAATGCCCAACAGTGACTGCTCCGAGAAAGAAGCTAATCCAAGACTACAAAATGGTGTTCCTCTCCTTAGGAAGAAACAATGCCAAGGGTACAACTAAGATGCTTCCGCTATGCATTGAAAGAATCCCATGAATGAGTGATGTCTTTGAAACCTGTTCAATTGGCTGAAGATCCTATCCCAAAGAACTATTTGGTCTCTACAACTGATGAAGAACCTTGCTGCAAGTGTTGATCATAAGTATCCACAATCACTTCAACCTGTAAGGATCTATCATGTAGAGAATGAACAAGAGAGTCAGATGGAATCCTCATGACAACTGAAGAAGGTAATTCTTCATCAAGAAGAAGAGGCAAATCATCAATAATGTCCCCCAAATTTGTCACTAAACCTATATCTGGAAGATTGGATGTACCCTGTTGTTCTCAACCTATCACTGTGGTGATGTATGCATGCAGACTGAACTGATGAAGTGACCTCTCATGAAAATTATCGATAGAACCCCATGTGTTGGAATCTATTGAAGCACTATCGCTGAAATCGCTATCAATATCCACACTATATGATGTGTGGAGAGGAGTAGAGGACAAGCTGGGAGAACTTTCCTCAAAGTATACTTCCTTCTCCACAAATATCTGACGAGTCTCAGGATCTAGAAGTCTATATGCCTTCACACCGTCTTCATAACCAATGAAAGTACAAGGCCAAGGTGACTGTGCCTTGCATCCCCTAGAAGATCTATTTTCCCATGCAGGGCAACCGAAGACTCTAAAGTGTGTCACAATAGGTTTTCTGCCGCACCATGCCTCAAAAGGAGTTTTTCCATCTAAGGCTAGATGAGGAGAACGATAATTGCTTCGACTTCTAATGATAGATCAAGAGACTTGGCATGAATCATGAAACTTGCCATAGACTTAAGAGTGCAGATCCTCAAAGCTACAACATCTGTCTTATGTGGAGTGAATGCTGGTGGAGTTTGAAGATCAATTCCCTCATGTCTGCAAAAGTCCTTAAGTCTTTTGTTCACACCCATATTTCCATTGTCCATTCGGAGTACTTTGATGGTTTTCTTGGATTTCCATTCTACATGAGTCTTGAAGTCTAGAAACTTGTCCAACACTTCATTCTTGTTATGCAAAAAATAGACCCAAGTGTAGCTTGAAAAGTCATCAACAAATGTAAGTATGTAGTGACCTTGGCTGAATGCAAATAGACCTGCTAATACCATGTGAACCATCTGTAGAACACTCATTGCTCTTGAATACTTCCCTCTTTGTAACTTCCCTTCTAGATGCATATCCACTAAATCTGTTGAACATTCGCCCTTAGAAAAGTTGATTTGAGGTAGACCTTTGACCATTTTGTTTGTACAAAGTTGTTGAAGATAGCGAAAGTCAAGATGACCATATCTCTCATGCCATAATTGCATGTTTGAATTGGATTGTGATAACAAGGCCTTTGAAGGAGACTTGGGCAAAAAATGAGAGAAAGAGTATAACCTCTTGTTATCATTCACTTTCCCCACTACAACCAAGGAATTTTCTTTAAGACTGTCCACTCTTACTGAGTCTGGAAGGAACTGAACTCTATGTCCATCTCCAAGGTGAGTGATTTGGTAGATTGATAGGAGATTTTAACTTAGGTTTGGAACATAGAGAACATCTTGAAACTCTCCATTTTCCATCTCCATGTTACCGTTCCCTTCAACTTCCATTTTGCTATCATTCCCCATGAAGATGTGCGGTACCATGGATTGCTTCATTGAAGAAAAAACCTCCTTTGAAGAACCCATATGATATGAGGCACCTGAGTCAAATATCCATTCCTTTGCAGAGTTCAAATTTTCCATGAGCGCTTGCCCTTTGCCCTTTGAATCTGAAGAAGACCCTTTATCCTTATAAGCATTAGGCAATGGAACATTATGTTTCTTCGTGATGTTGGTCAACTCATCAATCTTTTTAAGATAACACTCATGCTCTTCATGACCCAATTTCTTGCAATAAGTGCACTTCTTCTTCTCCTTATTGTTGTTGTTCCCCTTCTTGTTGGAATTTGAGGACTTGCCTTGTTGATTGGATTGTGGTGTTGTCTTTTTTGCATCCTTAGATTTTCTCTTCCATTTCTTCTTACCCTTTCCTTTGTTTGAAGACTATTTAGCTAAATTGTGAGAACTCTCATTGTTGGCCACCAATGCTTTAGACTAAGGTGATTTGAGAATCCCCATTGATTTCAACTTCTTTTCTTCATCATCCAACAATTTAGCATGTTCATCAAAAGTGACTTTCTTATAACTAGACCCTAAGGTAGTTTTAGATGTGTTAAAAGAAGATACAAATGTGGAATATTTCGATGGCAGCTTATTATGGATGAGATAGATCAGTTTGTCATCTTTTATAGAACTTCCACAATTAGTAAGCTTTGTCCTTAATTCATTCACCTTGATGATGAAATCCTATATTGAATCATATAATTTAGGATCTAAGGATACAAGCTCATCTTCAATTTTGAACACATCCTCTTTAGACACTTTACCATAAAGGCTTTCGAGGGTATCCCAAGCTTCCTTGGATGTATAACACTTCTTGATTTGATACATGATCTTATCATCTAACCCCAAACATATATCACCTAGGGCTTTCCTATCCATGGCTACCCGATCAAAAATTTCACTTGTTGATACATTATCACCTACTGGTTTAGGAAGAGTACCATCTACATATTGTGAAACTCCATTATGTATTAAGTGATACCACATTTTGATTAACCGTGAAGCATAGTTATGAGGAGTTAATTTAGGAAACTTAAAGTTGCCCATAATGTAGAAAATGAAAGAAAAGTGCAGAAAAGAGAGAACACGACACCAAGAACACCCCCCTTTTTCACTAAATCAAGAAACTCCCCCAAAATAGATGCTTTGGGCACTTTATCAATAATGTGATTACAATGGGCCACTAGCTAATGCTGGCCTTTGTGGACTTCTAATTTTTCTTGTTACAACCTCTTAATGGAGTACAAATCTAAAACTTTACAATGTGCTACAATTCTGAAGCATTACAAAGAAAAAAAAGGCCCTATTACTAAAAGTGACACTTTTGTCCACACAACCCTAGAATCTGATACCATATCTAGAAAGTAGATGAAAAATAACACACTTTCAAAAAAAATAGAACCTATTTTTGACTCTAGATGTGCCTGTACGGAGCATTTGAAGTTGCAAAATGCAAGATTATGCAGGTGCAGTCGCCAAAAAATGTAATTTATGAACAATTCATACACCAAAACTAGAAAATAGCTGCACCACTAAAAAATTTAGAAAATTCTACCCAATTCTAAAAAAAATACACCTAATTTAGATTCTGGATGTCCAAGTTATGGCCTCCCAAAGTCGGACTGCAAAAACCAAAATTAATCTGGAGAGGGGTTGCATCAGTGAATGAAGGGGTTAAATTTGACGGTCATACAACTGTTGAAATAGTTGTAATTTTCCCTATTTTGACATCTAGACAGGCATCAAATTTAAGATAGCAAACTTGATGACATCAACAATTTTCCAAGCCTCGATGATGTGGCCTTCCGTATTGTATGGATCCATATGGAATGTACAAAAAAATCCAGCATGGCAGGGTGACTAGATGTTGACTGCTTATGTGTCGATGACTTGTCATATGATTTGGTGACATGGATGATGATGCAGGACCACATGGAGAGCTAACCAGATTCAAGGTCAGGTGAATAAATAATTGCCATGTGGATCATAGGGATGCCAGATTGTTTCCCTTCGGCCAGAATATGTTTTTCGTTGCTAGATTACCAATGTTTTAATCCCACATTTGTGGGGCATTTACAGAGCAATGTTTATAAAAGGAACTGCGCTTGCAAACTAAGGCAAAGCACAAGCGGCGAATGTGGTAAGGGGTCCGCCGGAAGGTATTATAAATCGATAATTGGGTTTGCATTTTTGACGTTGGTAGCAGGTAATCCTCACCTGATGTTGGTGACTGGCCTGGATGGAGGTCTCGTTGGTGGGTCTTTCTGTAGTGTGCTGAATTTGTAGGAGTACGAGCTGCACGCTGATTTGATTAATTGCCCAAAAATTATAATATAATCTTTGCAACAATAAAATATATTTGCCAAAATACAGAGCTAAGTCGAGGTGTCACTACCCAGTTTACCTAAATATTTTTCTTTACCTGGACTATAAAAAATTCAAAAATATAGATAAATTGTAGAGATTTAGATTCGAAAAATAACTAATTAGATCAATAAAATGACCATACTCGAACTACAAATTGGGGCCTCTAGGTTTCGATTTGCAATTTTTTTTTGCCTCACAATCAACTTTCACCTAGCATAGGAAAATTTATAGTCAATCTTCACTGAATCGCCACTTCAGATGCAATGGTGAGGTCAGATCTAGCTCTAGATGCTCCCAATTTCTGTAGATCCTCCAGATTTAGGCCGAGGTGTTGAAGCATAAATGATCTTGAATAGCTATGTGTAGAGAATTTCCCTCAGAGCTCTGATACCATGTAAGAATTTGGCTTAGGCCAGAATTCACCCAAGAACTAAAGAACTCAACACAAGCACATAGTAGACCAAAATAAACAGAGTATGATCAGAATGATGATATTCATTCAATATGCCAACTTTTCCAACTTGAGAGTACACTAGGAATGCCTATATATAAAGGCCTCAGGAGAGCTTCTAGAATGCATAGAAGTCAACATCATGATATGTCATACAACCAAACACATGTCCACTAGATATGAGTTATCCTCTAGTGAGCAAGGGATTAAGTTCAATGATGTGAGGATAATCCTACAATGGTGTAGCATGCAAATCAGTGGTGTAGACAACATGTGCTAAATGAGGAGTGCAGATAAATGTGTTGTCAACATGACAACTCAATGAATGATGCAAACTCTTGTTTTGTAGACACCATGTGCATAATTAGAGTTGCCTAACTCAATGAGAGTACACAAACTCCTAAGTGTCTCACCTAAAATAATAATAAAATAATTAAAAATAATTAAATAATGCATTAACCTAAGTAAACTAAAGTAAGTGTAATAAGTAAATACTTATTTACACCAATAGATTCCAACCCTCTTAGGAGTTGTAGTATAGTAGATGAAAGAAGAGCTAACTACCCAAACATGTATTTCCAATTACAAGAAGAGCTCACTGCCCAAACAAGTAATTAATCTTTAGGTATATAGGTGTTTATCTTCTTTTTTGATTGACCTCTGATCTCAGCTCGATCTTGGATCACAAAATCAATTTCTCAAAACTTCGCATATATTGGTTTCAAAAAAAGTTTGCATATCACTTATTACAATACAATTATACATTGCTTTTTTGTAAGATGTCCTTTATTAGAAATGCTTTAGAATAGATGAGAGGGGGCGGGGGGGGGGGGGTGAGGGGTGAATCAGTTATTCAAGGTCCAAATGTCCTATTCAAACTTTTCATTAAGCGTAGTGAACCCATTCATTCATCCAAGCTTTAACTTTTCTAAGCAGCAAGTTACTATAAATCAACATGCAAACATAACACATAAGAAATCAACACATAACACAGTGATTTACATGGAAACCCAATTTGGGAAAAACCACTAGTAACATGCTACTCCATTCTCACTCTTTTGAAGTGATGCCCTATGAAAGGCCTACCCTGTTAAAGATTTACAACACACTGTTAAATGTGACCTTGTTAGAGGATTTAACCACTTCATTAGAAGTGAGCCTTGTTAGAGGACTTTAGAACATTCACTTGGGATGTAACCCTGTTAAAGGATTTACATATAATTGTTAGGCCAACCTAAGTCCATAGGATTTTCCTTCTATCCTAACTGATACAATTTCTAGAGAGTAACAATTAGGGATTTTGACCTAATTCTAGAATACAACTTAACTTGCAAATCTCAAATCACTTCTCAACTCATACCATTGCCTAGCCTTTAATCTCTTCAACTTTGATAGCTTGCCCTCCTTCCAAGCTTGATCTCCTTGAGTCTCCATGCTCAATTTACTAGTGCAATCATCTCTTCATGACCAATTGTAGAAGTAGAGCCTCTGTGCTCTTCCTTCTCCTAGATGTCTTCTCCTTGACACCCTTCCAACCACTTCGCAGTTTGGCTCTTCAGTAGCAGTAGCATTTGCTTCTTGATTTGTGACTCCTTAAATAGAAGTCTTGGAGTTCCTTTTCTTGCTTGATTCTTCCATTCTTTAATTTTAATTCATATGGATTAGGTAGGATTCATTGCATCTAATCCATATGTTGTTTCCTCTAGAAACTTCTTCAATAATCCTTTTGAATTCATCCAGAAATGGTTCACATAGAATTCTGTGCCACCAACTCATGATCTTTATCCTCCAACTAGCTCACAAAATTTAAGACAATAACCTTGTTGGCTTAGTTTTGGCAAAATTTTGTCACTTGAAATAATGCAATAGCTCAACACTATACAAATACTGGTGCTCGACACATATTGTGTTGCTCGGCATCAACTATTTTTTTTCTTGATGCTTGGCACCTGAAGATCACTCGGCATACACTAGAATTTTCTATTAGTCAGCTCCAATTGAGAATTTTCTCGGCTTTAACTAGCTTTCTTGGAATCCACTAATGAACTTAGTTTAAGCTTTATAGTCATCCTTGTTACGACTTCTTCCTCTAATGTTTCTAAGTGTGACCAACCTCTGTATCTTTGAGTATGTTATCAATACATCATTTAACCATTGTCTTAACTGATCCTTGCACTTTATTACAAAATCATAACTCAACCTTTCCCTTAGTTGCTCTTGTTACATCTTGTTGATCAAATCCTCTTCATCAATCAACTAAGTGATAGTACTTGGATCTTATAAGAAAATATCATTCCTACAAATAGCAGGTTTGACATTAATGACAAAACAATGATTGAAAACATTCTTCCTTCTTTGAAACAATCTCCTTCTTTGATATTCAGTCTTTTTCTCACAATGATCTTTTCAATCAGATTTCCAATAGTCCTTCGCATAAATACCATGCCTTTTCACAAATTTTTGCTAGGTTGGCTAAGACCATAATATACTTTTCCAATTTAGAATAAACACCTAGGATGTTGGCCCTAATTGGTCAAGTAATAATTTTGTAAACAAAATAATTTTGTTGTCTTGTTTCACCGGTAAAACATGAATATCTCTTTTCCATACTATCTGTATTGATGTCTAAGGTTATACACATCATCATCAACATGTATACTATCTCCATCTAACTTCACTAGTCATAATTTAACGTCATAAGCATTTTTCATATAAAACAATGTACTGTTATAAACTAATTTCATACTTCCACAATTTTTTGAGTACTAAAAGCTAAGTATCTTTATTTTTGAGGTTTACTACAAGTATGTACATCTTGTGTTTCTATTAGTGACATAAATTACATCACTACTGTAAGAATTTGGTATAGCTTTGATACCATGTAAGAATTTGCCTAAGGCAAGAATGAAATGCCAAGATCTAGAAGGTCAAGAGATAGCACAAGAGAGACAAGATATGATGATCAAATGAGAATGGATATCAGATGATTGGATATGATATATTTGGATATGAGATGAATACACACTAGAAGTTCCTTGTATATAAAGGCAACTAGAATGACTAGGAGTCAACAAAGAGATAAACATCACAACTAAGCATGTGTCCACCAAGAGTGGATTATCCTCCATTGAGCACAAGAGTTTGTGTGATGATGAGAGGATAAGTTTACATAGGTGTATCTCATATAGAGATGTTGTAGACACCATGTACTCAAATAAGTTGCTAACTCCTACGTTGTCAACAAGACAACTCATGTGTCTATGCATATTCTCAAGTGTCTACATGAAAACTAATATTCTAAAGCATTAACCTAAGTAAATTTAAGTAAAGTGTAATAATAATTAATTATTTACACTAACACCCCCTCTTAAGTGCAACTTATGGGAATGCACTTACGCTCACAAAAGCTAGATGAAAATGCATGATGGGTGCTAGCTACTAGGCCATGTTAGGTACCCATATATAAATACAATGCAATTCAATGCAATCTCACTGAAAATGAAGAAAGAGTGAAAACCTCATGGGAAAAACCTCCTCCAAAAGAAAGAGAGATGAAGTAGTACAAGATACATGCACGGATGGAGTAATCAAGACCCCCCATACATCATGCATGTACAAGCATATCTCCCCCATAACAAAAAATACATGATGGTATCGCTCAATATTTAATAATCTCCCACAAGGATGTCATGAAGACAAAAAATTATCCAATGCCTACAAACAACATTTCTCCATTTAGGAAGAAGATACACCAAGTATAGGTGCAAGTATACTTTCCATTATGGATAGAAATATGGATGAGGAATCCATATGTAGTATGCTATGGATGTTGCCTTTGAAGTATTCTCATATGTTGACAAGTCCTTGATGAATGTAGATGCCACAAGCCAATTTGGTGGATGCCCAAAACAAGGTGGCAACAAGGTAACATGTCCATGTATGAAAGTGAATTAAACTCCAAAGACAAGGAATCATCCTTATAAGAAGATATGGGAAGAGAAGCAATGTAGCCTCCCCTCAATGATGAATGCACACCCATGAAAGAAACTCCTTAATGACTGAAGAAGTTGCACCATGAAAACTGAATGATGTTCCTCCTTATAGGAAGAAGTGGTGCCATAGGTATAGTAAAGAATGCTTCCCAACTAGTAGGAAGAATCCTCAAAAGATATGAATTCTAAGGAAACTGGAATACAATCTCCAAAGACTGATATGTCTCCTTTTAAGTAAAAGTGTTCTCCTCCAACTGCTAAAGAGAATTGTCCACAATCATGTCAGTCTTAAAAGAAAAATCAAGTGGTTGAGGGTCAAAGTGTTCCCTCGCAACAAGTGAATAAGAATTCTTCTCAACAAAGAGAATATGGATGTCATTAATAATGTCTCCCACATATTCAATGTAAGACTCCACAAACAACACTATAATTTTTGGAAGGAAGTCATCCCATGAAGTTGAAATAGGAAGACATGGTGTTTCCTATTGCACTAAATCAGGAGCATCCATGTCTAGAACTAGATCAATAGAAGCAACATGACCATTAGGAGGTATGATCTCAACTGGAGTTGTAGGTACCACAACTGGAGTGATTGGAGGTAGAATTTCCTCTTGTAATGGAGGGACTCATGGATCTCCATATGCTTCCCAAAGACACATCCAAATATGAGGACTACTTGCCTTACTAAATGGAGCAAAAGATTCCTTACTTATATAGTTATACATAAAGCGAAGAAGAAGAGAAAGATGTCCCCAATTAGTATTAGGTGGAAATATCTTTGAATATAGATAAGGAAACACTTCCTTATATTCTCTTAGATGATCAATCATCAAAGCACTCCATTTCTAATAGTTCATTTTTGTCAATTTGAATCTTAAACCAAAGTGATACTTTTGACATGACTCCATGAGATCAAATAATGTATACACCCCCAAAATGCAAAAAAATAAATCAAAGAAACCCCTCCCTCCTAATGCATGATTTGGCACTTTATATTTAGTGTGATTACAATGGCCACTTGCCAATTTAGGGTCTAAGTGGACTTCTAATTTTGTTGGTTACAACAATAAATATGAAGCTACATTAGACTCAATGATATAACACACAAGATCTCTCAAGGATCTAATTACAAGTGCCAAAATAGGCCAAAAATGACCAAATTATGAAAGTACTATGTCTACCTAAAATTATTCCAAATTAATACCAAATCTGAAAAGTAGACAAAAAATCATGCACTCTAAAAAAATAGCACCTAAATTTGTGTCCAGATGAGCCTGAACTAAGCCTTTGAAGTTGCAAAAATTAGGATTTGCGAGTTTTAGAAAAATCCAAGAGCAGAGATCTCAAACAACCTACAACAATGTGTAGATAATAGAATTCTACCCCAAAATTAAAAAATTGCTCAAAAAAAAGAGTCCATATGAGGGAGATATCACTGTTTGAAAATCTCCTCTATAATTATTTTTCCTAAATTACCACCGTCACAACTCCAAAAATCAATTGACTCTAGATTTCACCTTAGATGTCTAATTTTAATGAAACAAAAGTTGATTTAGGGGTTCTTTAACCTTCTGAATGTGATGCCAACATCTTACTTGTACCACCAAGCTCCAACCTTGACCTGCAAAAAAAATCTCTCCAATGGCTATGCAATGAAACTCTTGTGGCTCTGATAACATGTAAGAATTTGGTATAGCTATGATACCATGTAAGAATTTTTCTAAGACAAGAATGAAATGCCAAGATCTAGAAGCTCAAGAGATAGCACAAGAGAGACAAGATATGATGATAAAATGAGAATGGATATCAGATGATTGAATATGAGATGAATACACACTAGAAGTGTCTTGTTTATAAAGGTAACTAGAATGACTAGGAGTCAACAAAGAGATAAACATCACAACTAAATAGATGTCCACCAAAAGTGGATTATCCTCCATTGAACATAGGAGTTTGTACGATGATGAGAGGATAAGTTTACATAGGTGTATCTCATAAAAATATGTTGTAGACACCATTTACTCAAATAAGTTGCTAACTTTTGTGTTGTCAACAAGACAACTCATGTGTCTATGCATATTCCTAGGTTTCTACATGACAAGTAATATGTTAAAGCATTAACCTAAGTAAACTTAAGTAAAGTGTAATAATAATTAGTTATTTACACTAACAACTACATATAGATAATTGTCAACAAATTGATCTCCAAAGTGGCTACCGAAAAATCCATTTTCAAGAAGGAGATGAATGGAAGAAAACATTTAAGACAAGAGATGTTTTGTATGAATGGATGGTTATGTTATTTGGGCTTTCAAATGCTCCTAGTACATTTATGTGGTTGATGAATACTGTGTTGTGACCTTAAATTGGTAAGTTTGTTGTAGTTTATTTTGATGATATATTAATCTATAGAAAAGGAAAAGAGCACTTACAACACCTGAGAATCATCTTGAGTGTACTAAGGAAAGATAAAATCTATGCAAATTTGAAAGTGCAGATTCATGCAAACTAGTTTAATCTTTTTAGGCTTTGTTTTTTCTGAAGATGGTGTTCAAATGGATCCAAAAAAAGGTCAAGGCAGTCCTATAATGACCTAGTTCTTCTAGCATAATAAGGGTAAGAAGCTTTCATGGATTGGAAAATTTCTACCAAAAGTTTATTCAAAATTTTAGCAATATTGTAGCACCCATAACTGATTGTAACAAAGGAAGGGAATTCACATGGACAATGGATGCTAAGGAAATGTCATGCCCTAGTTTTTACGAGGAAAAACACAATTGATTTTTTTTTTTTTTGTGGTAATTAATCATATTATTATTATTATTATTATGATTAATCTTTACTAACTTTAACAAAATTGGATGTCTTTTGAGTAGGCTCTACAATTTACTGAAAAATTACTTATGCCTCTAAGTTTTATTATGCTACCCTTAGATTCCCCTATTATTTTATTAAACACACGTACATATTAAATCAATCTTTTGCATGTGTCAACTTTACATAATATTTATTATATTATAATAATAATATTATTATTATATGATTATTAATATTATTACTTTAAAACTAAGTATACCTACCATTCTTAATATATATCTTTTATTTTAATCATTTAACATTATGACTATTTATTAATATATTAAAATTACTATATTTACTAGTAACGTATGATTAATTATTTGATAATACTATCATATAATCCTATATCTTCCTCTCCTATAAACATCCCATCTTACTTGTACACATATCTTCATTCTACTATTAATAAGTGATGGTTATTTGAAATGAACGTAATAGATGATTACCACGAAATACTTAATCCCTATAATTAAAATTAAATTCTTCCTTACCACTCACTCATTCTTAATTGCATGAACTAATATCATAAATAAATAATTCAAAACTTAAATACAAACCAATACCTTAACATAATTTTTTAACTTAAACATGATTAAATTTTGAATTCTTAAGTGCAAGAGTTGCACTGTATCTATGTTTTTTTTTATCTAGAACATATAGAGAATGCAAATGAGAGTGACCTATCAATGCTATCTTAACTAATAACCTTCAATAAAGGATGCATCCCACTTGACCTCTAACACATTAAATTGAAGCACGTTTACAAATCGATTATATATTATTGTTTGAGACGATCTATCATTTAAATACTCTAAAACCTAACTAATCACCTTAATTAGATCAACTTTACTAATTACATTTCAATATAACCCCAATAGAATAATTAATATGAGTCATATCTATTTATTAAATATCCTATAATAAGTACTCATCACTTAACACCTATATCAAATTTTGACACACCCTAATTACCTTTAAAGCATTTACTATAAATTAAGAAGTCATATAAAAAAACAAATATATATATATATATATATATATATAAAATTCCTATGCATAATATATAATTTGGACACTTAATAAGATAATATCTCTAACACTATCCTAATACCCTATAACCCATATTTCTAAATTATTGCAACACCATACTACTATACTACCAACCCCATCTAACCTATCTACAAATAACTATTTCCTACACATACTAAATCAACTACCTAATTATCTCCAACTAACATATTAATCTTTTTTTCCTCCAATTTCCAAGCACTAAACTCTCACCCCGCACCTACTTTCTCCCAACATTGACTCGTACTAGGCCACGTGGCCCTCTTTTCCCATGCAAACAAAAGGAATTCCACATCTATGCTTTTCACTCCCCCTTCCCAAGTCGTACGTAAGGGCCCGTTTGGTTGCAAGCGTAGGAATTGAGAATTAGAATAGAAATTTTGAATGAGAATGGAGAATGAAGAATAGGAATGGAAAAATGCAATCCAATCTTGTTTATCCCTTGTTTGGTTATACAAGCTTAAATTGGAACAGGGTTAACTTACAATCGGTACTATTTGAAAATATTTCTGAAGATGCAATCGGCGCCATTGGAAAATCACTGAAATATTTGAAAATATTGAAAACAAAGTTCCACCGCTCACCCCTGGTCAAAGCGGATTTGAAAATTTAATCAAATTTGAGAAAGTTAAAATGAATGTAAGAATAGCAATTCCAATTACAAGTATTTTTTGGAATGGACAAAAGCTCATTTTGGGGCTAAAATAAGAATACATATTCCTATTCCCTATTCCTATTCCACGCACCAAACAAAGAATACAAATCATATTCTAATTTCCTATTCCTATTCCAGTTGTATTCTAGCAACCAAACAGTCCCTAAAGCTCTTTTCCAACTACGGCTTCCTTGTAACATGCAAATGTGGTGGCATGAATGTGTGCTTGGGGTTGAAGAAAGTGCTTGGTGTGATGGGGAAAGGATTGGGGAGTTGCATGTATTCCAAAGGGGGTGGTGGGGGCTATGTCCCCTCACCTCATGCCTTACATGGCTGCCATCACACTCATAGCTAGGTGAGTGCTTTAGGAAGCCCGTGGCTATACAGCCACGAAAATGCACTTTCTTTATATTGCTTTTTCTAACTCTTTAAAAAATTAAGTCCTCTCCTTCGTATGGAAGTGCATTTTTGTGGTTGTATAGATGTTGCCAGGAAGGGGGTCTGACCCTTGCCAGATCTAACAACACATTAATGGTGCTGAGAAAATGCATGTAGTTGGGAGAAGACTTGGTTGGCTACTTCCATACCTAGGTACTAGTCTCCCTTAAATTATTTAAAAGTCATCTCTTAGTGCCAAAATCAAGGGAGTTATATATATATATTTATTATTATTTTTTTTTTTTCCTTTCAAAGGGGTATGGGTAGGCATTCAATTTATCTATAACTTTTTTTTTGTTTTAAGAATTTGTGATGTCCTTTTTGATGCATGTGACTCTTGTGAATCTCCTAGAGCATGCGTTTTTATTTTTTTTGAACTAGGTAAATTCATAGGTCCCTCCTAGACTTAATTTATTTTATTTCTCTTTATGAGATAAGGATCTAGGGGAATATCTTAGTTGAATATTATAAAATCCAGAGAGTTAGACATGCATTCCCAGGCTATCTTAGGCTTGTTTATTTCATGTTTTCTCAAGCTATGGTTTCCCATTTATTCTACCTTATTTACTCCATTATGATATTATGAATTTTTATTAGAGTGATGTTATTCTAACATTTTAATGGATATGTCAATTCAATAGTAATTTTGATATTGCTAAGGATATTATATATAGTCTAGTTTATTGGGATTTTTTTATTTAATAATTTATACATTAAATTCATTACAAGATTTCACATATATCATGATAGAATCTGCATTAAACTAACTGATTATACTTATCTATGAATAATAAAATTTGGTAATCATTGAAGTTCAAGATCTAACATTGTATTCTCTTGCATAGATTCAATTCAATGATGCATATACAATTAATATTCAATAGAGTTGAAACAATAATAACATTCCATGAAAACTAATCCTCCTAATATTACAATTCTTCCATGATAATTGGATTTTTTCTTGCAACTTACATAGAAGTGAAGGAGCACAATAACTTAAAGAACCAAGATAGCTTATCTTCCTACACATAATACATGTTTCCTCCAATAATACTTACAATACACGAAAGGTGTTGAAAACTTCATACTATGATAACAAAATGGAAATGCTAATCACTAAACATAGATGTTTCACCAAATCTCCTTGTCAATGAGAAGAAATAACACTACTCTTACAATATATTTAAGCGCACCCAACAAGATGGATTTTGCTCACAGACTCAACTCAAATACAACAAAAAAAGAGTCTTCATCCCTGAGGCACATGGGGAGACAATAAGAGCTCCAAGTTTTCAAGATCATCCAATAAGGACCTGTACATGAGAGATGAAAATGGAGAACCATGGAGGCTCACCTCCCAACCTAGGCCTCAAGGAGGCCACCCCCATGCCAAGGGAAGCAAGGCTAAACTAGGATACATTCAAATAACATCACAATAACAAGAATCAACATGAATACCATAGTTTAACAACACATTTCCAATCCCCAACCAAGGCTTGCACAATGATTCACAGTTGGAATCATAAACATTGGGTGAAGGTGGGCTCTTCAAGGAGGAGAATGCCATATCCTTGTGAAACAAAAAATCTTGCAATTGCAATATTTCAATAATGCTTCCAAGAAACATGTCACAACAAGGCTATCAATAACACATGCCTCCACAAGGCTATCAATAACACATACCTCAACAAGGCTATCAAAACTTACTCCTCTTCACATATCCTCACTTATACCTCCCATAGAACAATAGAAAGGCATATGGCTTCAATGGAGCCCATACTCCATGAAAACTATCCCCTCTCCAAGAGAAGGATTTCTCAACTCCAATGAAAAGCCCAATTAACCCCTTCACCTTGAGGCTTCTCTTCCCTCTCAAGGGTGAGTGAAGCCTTCACACACAACACAACATACAATCCACCACAACAAAATCAAATGCAAGTAAATCCAATATGCTCATTTACATACACAACAACTACTACATACCAAATGCAAACACATACATCTTACAAGAACATTCTTCCAATTACCTTCTTTCAACTTTCATGAGATGAGAGAGAACATGGCATGAAGCACTAACCTCTTTCCAAGCTAGGGTTATGAAAAATGATGATGGAGAGCTTCCCTTATTTTCTTCCAAGTTTCTTCCTTCAAACCCTAAGTGTCTCTACAATTAGAGAGTGTGTGAACAACCACTAAGTTTGGTACAAGCTCCCTAAAAAGACCTTCACTTCCATTCCTACCTACCCCTCTTACACTCTTGTACCTTTCTACCAATAAGACCTTAACCAAGTGGTGGGATGAGGGAAGAAGTCATGTGACACTCAGATTTTCGAATTGGCTTGAAAATGACTAGTTTAGAGGGTCTCCTAAGTCCCCTAGACCAACTTATGGGTCTATTTAGACCCCCAACCTATACTACTACCATGTGGGAGACTTATTTTCACCTAAATAACACTTGGGAACCACTTTTAGACTCTCTAAATTTCCTATCAAATTTGAATTTGAATTCCATCATGAAGGTGACTCATCCTAAAACTCTCCAAGGTGGGTTAACTTAACTTCATAATGGGGATTAAATTTAGGTTAAGTGACTTCATGCCCAAAATCCTACATGACATGTCACTCTCACATAAACAACACAAGTGTCAAATGACACACACACACATTAAATACTTTACACATCATGATGACATGTCACTAATTAACCATGAGCTTCAAACTTATAACACCCATGCACAATCACATTATGAAATAAGCACAATACAACGAGGTTTTGAATCTTCCAAAGATTCACCTTGGATTAACCGTGTTCACATAGGTTTGAACCTTGTTTCCCTGAATAATTTCCATGGTTCAAGTTTCCTACATACTCAACTTAAACGTCAGTAATCTAATGGAATAATATAGAAATACATGCAAATAAATGCAGAATAACCCAATATCACATAACTCAAATTAACATGTACAATTAACTTTCATCTAATCATTTCCATTTAATTTTCAAAACATTGAAATATCAAATATGTGTGTCAATAGTTATCTTTCCTAACATAACCAATTATCATTCTAAATATTATCACAACTCTTTCCAACATAACAATGAAACTCTAAGGTCCTCTTTACTAAATCATGAAAACATATCAACTCGATCTTAGCTTATATGTCCTAAGTGAAAATCACTAATATGCAGACTTGTTATCTAGTATCCTTCCAATTGAGTTATACATAGCGACATTCCTAACAATATCCCTGTATTACATTACGAGGGGTTTGTGAGTAAGTTTCTAGGGTTGATTCCTCAGACTGTTAGAATGTTTCCATAATTATGTCATCATACTTTAAAACCAATTTTTGAATGTAATCATATGTCTTGTTGTCATTTTAACCTACATTCATTGTTGTCCTCACTAAAGTAAATGTCAATTTATCTTTCCTTTTTACCTCGTAGATCATACGTTGAATCTCGTGACCAGGTTCTCAACTTGAACACATTGAGTCTCATTTTCATGTGGTCTTATCTTATTGACCTAATGTTTGGATAGGGTATCAACCTTTTAATAATCAAAATCTACATCAGTCTCTAATTGGATCTCATAAATAATTGTTAATAACAAAAATGTAAATCATGACCTAATTAACTCCTAATCATACTCATTCCTTACAATTTATAATAGAGTACAAATATGGGCCTTACAAGAAAGTTTCAATTTCTTGAAGACAAAGGTAACTGAAGCTCCTATATTGACATTTCCAAATTTTGACAAGCTATTTGAAGTTGAGTGTGATGCTTCTCATGTTGGAAGAGGTGTTGTTCTTATCGAAGCAAGTAAGCTTGTAGCTTTCTTTAGTGAAAAATTGAATGAATTGAGAAATAATTATTCTACCTATGATATCTGGAGTTCTATGGAATTGTTCAAGCACTAAGGCACTAGAGGCACTATCTGGTCCCACAAGAGTTTGTGTTATTTACTGATTATATTGCTCTAAAATATCTCAACACTCAAAATATGTTGAATAGATGACATGCCAAGTGGGTATCATTTTTACAGGGATACACCTTTGTTCTAAAACATAAGTTTGGAAAATAAAACCATGTTGTTGATGCCTTGAGTAGGTGTGGTACACTATTAACCACCATGGAAACTAAAATAACTAGTTTCAAAGCTATTAAGGCTTTATATGAGGCTGATGATGATTTATAGGAGAACAATTAAAGGCTTCAAGTGCTAGTAAGTCAGACCATGTGAGAGCTGATTATTTTATGAAGGATGGTCACCTCTTAAAGGTAAACAACTATGTATACCAAGTGGATCTATGCAATAAAATATTATTAGGGAACTTCACAGTGGTGGACTAGCTAGACATTTCTAAAAGGAAAAAAAAAAAAAAACTTAGTTGAAGATAAGTATTATTGGCCCAGGATAAATCAAAACATCACTAAATATGTGGCAAGGTGAAGAGTTTTTCAAGTGGCTAAAGGACATTCACAAAATATAAAACTATACATGCATTTACTAGTACCCATCGAACCATGAATTGATCTAAGTATGGATTTTTGATTAGGTCTTCCAGATACTCAATGAGGTGATGATTCTATTTTTATAGTTTTTGATTGATTTTTAATAATGGTTCATTTTATTGCATGTAAAAAGACCAAAGATGCAACTAGGATAACAAAACTATTCTTCTCAAAAGTTGTTTGTTTATGTGGTCTTCCAAAGATCATTACATTTGATAGAGATACTAAGTTCTTGAGTCATTTTCGGAGGACTCTTTGGAGGAAATTGGGAACAAATTTATAGTTTAGTAGTGTCTATCATCCTCAAATAGATGGGAAAATAGAGGTAGTCAATCATAGCTTGGGAAACTTGTTACGCTGCATTGCTAGTGAGAAGCCCAAATAGTGAGACTTGGCATTACCCTAGGTAGAATTTTCCTACAATAGTTCTATTAATAGATCAATAGAAAAATATCCTTTTCAGATTGCCTATGGTAGAAACCCTCAAGGTTTTTAAGATCTTGTGTCACTTCCATTAGAAGACATAATTAATGATGATGGAGTAGCTTTTATTGAACACCTTCACCAACTCCAACAAAATGTGAGACAAAAATTACAAGATTCTAATGCAAGCTACAAGATGGTTTCATATGCTACTCAAAGACAAAAAAATATTTGTTGAAGGTAATTTGGTGATGGTTTAATTAAGGCATGAATGGTTCCATCTAGGCACATGCCATAAATTGAAGTATAAGAAGATTGGACCTTACAAAGTCATAAAAAAGATCAATGATAATGCTTATGAGGTTAGCTTACCCGACAATCTTGACATCTCTCATGTATTTAATTTTTTGATTTATATGAATTCCATGGATATGTTATAGGGAGAGAGAAGATGACTAGGGCATGGATTGGCAACACCACCTTCCCAATAAGAAGAAGGAAAAGATTGCCAAAATTCTTGACAAGAAGACTACCTCCAAAAGGCATGGCCAACATAATAGATTCTTGATACAATGGGATGGATTACCAGAAACAGAGAGTACATGGTTATCTAAGTGGGTAGTGATGTAGTTGGATCCAAAAAAGTTACAATAGTTCACATCCAGTCACTTGCAGGAGCTATGTTTTGTTCATGAAAGGGAGAATGATGCATCAACTTCTGGGAGTCATAACTTTTTACTCGGACCTGGGTTTTCTCTCAAATTTTTACAATGGCTTTGTTAGGAGGAGTTTGTTAGTTTGAAAACTCATCTATACTCCATTGTGTATAGAAAAATATATTTTTAGGTCCCAAAAAATCCATTTAGACCCCCAAAACTTTGTTTCTATAATATTTGTTCTTTTTAAAAAAAATTATTTTGTAATAACTTCAAATACGTATTTCCAAATTTTAAGATTAGTTGGCAGGTCTAGTTGTCATAGTTTAAGGAAAGTCTAGTTTTATTTTCAGCTTTTTAGGAGTTAATTTCAAAGGTTACAAAAAATGACAAATTTCGAGATTTGTATAAATCTACCAAAAAAGGTAATTTACTATTTTTTTGAATTTAGAAATTTTTTGGTTATTTAAGAAGTCATAGAACGATGTAGAAGGAGGATGGTGAGTGGAAAATATGTGAGTTTAAAAATTTGTATATTTCATATGTATTCTTTTCTTTATGTTTTCTTTCTATCAAATGAAATACTGTGAGCATATACTTGGTACTACATTAGTATTAATATCTTACATTTTTTAGACTTACAAACACCTGGAGATCTTCAGAAACATGACTCAAAGATAATTTTCATATATTATAGATATACATGTGTAATTTTATAAATCTACACAAGTATTTTTATTTTGACACGTATGTATATATTTCTTTTATTTGACACGGAGTTCAGATGCATGATGTAGACCATCATCGGGTCCTAGATTAGGAGGGGGACCTTATTGATCTACATACATATGTTGCACTTGTCTTATTTTAGATGTATACATGTACACATTATGTTAGATATACATGTGTATTTTTTTGATTGTTACATGTTTTTCTGGAAATATTTAATAGTACATGTTATTCTAGGGACATTTTATGTAGGTATGTTATTTTAGAGACATTTCATTATATACATGTACATGTTATTTTATACAAATTTCATATATCTACATGTTATTCTATAGACATTTCATATCAACATTTTATCGCACATATTTTTTATTAAGTAAAATAGGTTTTGAAGGGGCTCTAAAACCCAAATACAATGCAAGTGAAATTTTGAAAAACCTACAAATTGACTTGAAAGATATAAAATACACTCCTCATGGAAATATGGGTTTGAGATAAAACAAAACATAGACAAAGTAGGGGATTCCAAACATCACACAATCCACACCAAGATAAACTAGTGATCGAGGAAAATATAAATCCTCAAAAATTTGATCACCCTACAAAAAGAAAAGGACAACAAATTTAGGATTTCCCCTTAACCCCCAACTTCTGGGAATCAGGGGAAGCAATAAAGGGAAAATCATTTGAATGCTTTCCTTTAACTATAATCCACCCCTCTTTAATCCTACTAACAACATATTTCCAAGCCAACGAACCAACTAAATAGTTAGGACCAACATAATCAATGTCATTAATGATAGGGCCAATAGTAGCAAGATCATTAGTACCAAATCCCCCCTCTACAACGTAAATTTGGATAGTGCCAACATCAATAATTTTTCTGACGGATGCCAAAACAAACTTGCCAATACCATGTTGGGTAGAGCCAATAAGATCAATCTTAATTTGTTCAGTATTAGCTCATGTTGATCTTAATTTTAATTTTCATTGCATGTGTTACTTCATGTAGATGTATGTTATGTTTATATTATGTTTATGTCATGTACATGTTATCAATATTCATATTTGTGTTCATATTATGTACATGTTGTCAATGTTCATATTTTCATTAAAGCATATAGATAAAAGCATAAATAATTCAATATATGTACACAATTTGACATATAAAAACTATATAAAAACATGAACTTGTTCTTACCAATTTAGGCAATCTAGTTCACTTATGTAGATTAAATAGATGGACCAAAAATTAAAAGCATACATACTTGAATATATCAAAATATAAGACTTTATGAAAGAAATTAAATAATTTACCATGCATGTTTAAGCTATACATCATTTAAAAATAGATCTATATCATGGATACAACATGTCAAACATATCAAATAGATAATATGAATGGAATCATCTAATTACATGTAAGCATAACATCAAACAAATGAGTCAAAAATATTTAAATTAAGATCATAAAACATATATGTATGTGCATTTACATAGGTATGTCATCTAATGCACACATAAAACATATAATCATGAAATCTTAGATTAAGTATTTGATCATAAAATGTACATGTATAATTAACATCAAAGCTATCCAGGCTATAAAATTTTTTTTATTGATGATCCTTTGTAATTGTCCTTCCAACTCTACAAAAATTATGATCAAAAGTACTTCCAAAAATTTGCATTGGTTTTTTCTAATTATTTTATTAAAAATTATGAAATAAGAATTTATTTTATATGAGATCAAGGGGTTCATCATCATGTGACCACAATTAGTCAGTTAGGGGTTCAGTTGGAACTCTTTTGATTGAAATAGGTTTGGTTAGAGTGTTTTTGACTGAAACTGTCTATGTGTTATCCTATGTGGTATTCACACAAGTAAAAAATGAAGTTTTGTAAACTTCTAACTTCCAAGGCTAATTTCTCCATGAAAAAAAAGTTTTTACAAAGACCAAATTTACTCTTCTGTAGATCTTAGAGTCAATATTATGGTCATATAAAGTTTATAGTGTTTTGACTAGTTATAATATGTTATAATTTTAAAATATTACAAGTAGGTATTTTAACATTCAACAAGATATCACTTTACAAAATGAATAAAAATAGTAAATCATATATATATAGCACTAGATGAGAGAGTCCTCTTCAAGAATGTGCAAATTGTTTTAGAAAATATATAGATTTGATAGGAAAAATTTGGTGGGAAAAAAACTGTCAATTTCTTATATGTTTGACTTTGAGCACTTATAATGAAAAAAATATACATTGAAAACTAATATTTCTTTTTTTAGCACTATATATACATGTCAACTATAACATATTCCAAAATTTAAGCAATAAAAGATCATTTTGTATATTTGTTTGGTAGGAATGAAACTCTATATTTTTAACATTTTTTAAAATTAAAAAAAATGAACTTCAAAAATTAGAAAAATGCAAAATATTTTAATCATTTTTATTAATTTTAGGAATAAAATTAATTCAATTTGACACATTTATTAGTTTATATTATCTTCAAATTCTAAGAAAAATGTCACTTTTATGTCATTAAAGTAGAGCAATTTTCTTTATATCACCCTTTTTCTTTATAAAAGGTGATACATGTTTGTGCTTTTACCCATTTATCAATAAGTTTAACATCTATAAATGGTTATTTTGAACAATTTAAATTAAGTGACTTATTTTACTATGTGGTCTTTGTAATTGTAGGCAATTCAAGAGTATTACCTAAATATGCATATCAATAGCTCACTAAGGTCTTTTGATGACAATCATGAAAACTCAGTTGTTCTTTTTAAATTTTCTAATTTAGATGGAAACAAAAGTAGCAAGGAGGATTACATAGCGAAAAATACTTTGCAAACTTACAAAGTAGCGACTCATTAAAAATTTATACAGATTCCAATATGAAACATTGTCAGGAATGGCCATAACATGGAAAGTTGGAACTTTTAGGTCAATTATAGATTACAAATGGATGTCTTTCTTCCATATAGTGAAATATTTTTGGGTATGGATTCTAAAATTAAACCCTTTCTATACTTTTCTTTCTACTATTGGAAACAATCAGGTTAGTTAGTAAACAATAAAATGTGCATACCAAAAATTCAGTAAATTATGTCAGAGGTAACTTAATGGAAATATGTTTATGAGCTTTACAAAAGATAGATTTTTTTTTTTTTTTTTTTTGCATTATTGTTTGAGAAATGATTATGAATTATTGTAATCCTTTTGAATTATTTGCAATTTTCAAAGAAATGGAGAAGAATCTTATTCGTATGAGATAAATATCAAATACATACTCAAAAAGTTTATAGCAAGTGTGTTGGATATAATTGATTAATTGTGTATTGTCTTTGATGTTACACAAATGTCATATCATTAGTAGTTAGAATATGCCAAGCTCACTCGGGCAGTGAAGACAATTTTCTATGTCTACTGAGCATTCTTATGATTTCCTAGTTTAGAAGGTAGTGTCTACCAAGTTCCCTTGGGCATCAAAGGAAAGACTGTAGAAGGTGGGTGTTAACCGAGCTCACTCAGTTAATATAGAAAAGTTGGATGGAACTAGTGCTAACTGAGCTCACTCAGTTGCCAAAGGATCTTTGCAAGTTTGTAGTGTTAACCAAGCTTCTATTGGCTAACACAAGAAATTGCTTTTGAGTTAGTTTCTACTGGGCTAGGTCAGTTAATGAAGGATTTTATTATCTTGGCATATTAAGCTCAATTGATTTATCTATTGGTTCTAGTCAACTAAGGTGATGAATGTTAATTATTCTAAGTTGTATATGAGCTGACTTGACAATATGAAAGATATAAGTATAAGGTCAAGTCATGGATTCAAAAAGTGTGTATGTAAGTGAAGATGTGATGAATGTATTGAAGATTTAATGATGAAGAGAGGAAGAAAATTTGAAGGATAAGTAGAATATCCTTGTGGAGTAGAAAAGCTATACTTGATCAGGAAGGATCAAGTACAAGCCAAAATAGAGATCTATAATCAGCAAATTAGTTGCATTCAAATCAGGCCATCTCATTGTTACTCTCTAACCATTGTAGTAGTGATCTAAATCTCCTAATAGAGTTGGCTTAGGAGTTATTTGTAAATCCTCTAACAAGGTGGAAATTCTATTGAATTGCCTCAAGATCTCTAACAAGGCCACTCCTAACAGGGTGATTAAATCCTTTAACAAGCTCACAATGAATAGTGTGTTTTATAACCTTTAATAGGGTTAGCTCCTAATGGGGCTTACTTCAGAAGAGTGAAAACAGTAACTAGTTGCAATTGGTGGTTTTCTCAAATTGGGTTTCCACGTTAAATCCTGGTGTCAAATGTGTTCATGTTATTTTCTTTTATGTGTTTACAACTAAGTTAAAATAATGGTAATTATAGATAACATCTAAGATTTTCATAATCAATAATTACCAAGTTACAACATTTTATGTGTGTTTATCAAGCATCTACAATATCTAGTTATCAAAGTTTTTTTTTTATACTGACATCTAAGGGATCTAGGATTTATTTTAGTAGTAACTGATTCATCCCTCCCCTCTCAATTACTCTTCTTATATTTATAACAAAGTGAATTATTTAATTGATGAATATGTTTTTACTTTATTTTAAGATAAACAGAATTGATTCTTACATTTTTTACTGTGATTAAATGTGGAAATAGACAAACCACACATTTATTTTTAAAGATAATAGTACATTTTTTAGTAAAAAAGTGCAATCAATAAAGTATAATCAACTTACAAGTAAACCAAAGAAGAGAGGAAATATAGTAAACGATATATAATGTTTTAATCAATGTATATAATATGGACTACCTACCTCTATGCAACAATTCCTCATAAGATTTTTTCTTCAATCACCATGTATTTTAGAACACTATCTATTAGGTGTCCTACACCAATTTCAGCCTTAAGTGGAGCTATTTCTTTCATAATATTTTTTTAACAACTAAAATCCATCTTCTCGTTACATCAATACAATGAATTAAGAGAAATCCTAGTCATATGAAATAACACAAAACTTGTGAAGTTTCAATCATTTTAGCCTATTATTTGAATACACATCAAGGCACAAAATACATCCAATGCCACATAAAGATTAGGAAAGTTGCAAATTTTATGTTGGAAAACTTAGATAAGTATACATTTTAAGCAACACAAAGATGAGTAAGAAGGGTAATGTGTGTGTGTGTGTGTGTGTGTGTGTGTGTGTGTGTGTGTGTGTGTGTGAGAGAGAGAGAGAGAGAGAGAGAGAGAGAGAGAGAGAGGATTAGAATTGACAAACATAATAGGATGTATTTTATGCATTAACTCTATTTTAGTTTATCAAATCTAAATGCACATATTAAAATGAGGAAAACCATAAACAAAAAATTTAGATTGAGAAAGAGTTGTAAATTTTTAGTAGACGAAAAAGTGGAAAAGAAGGAAGATTGGAAGTGGAAAACATAATAGGCTTAAGAATACTTAATTTAAGTACTATCATCATTTTAGCTAATCAAATCCAAATACACATTAAAATGAGGAAAACTAGATGTTAGGATTAACCATGGACATAAATAAAATTACATGCAAATGCAACCAATATTAGAAAATAATAAATCACACAGAAGAGAACACAAGACACACATATTTAATGTGGTTTAGCCAATCCCTCGTCTATGTCCACCAATAGCAAGTCCAATATTATCATTATCCAGTGATTACAATCCACAATTGCTTACAGCTCAATATTATTGCAAGAAGCTACAATATCACCATACATTATGAAATCCCTAACCCTAATCCTTTTTATACAAGCTTTTTACCACTTACAAAATTAGAGCTAGAATAAGTCATTCAATAGAAAAAATAAAAGTTGGCAACCCCGTGGGGATGTTTCCCACAACCCTATCTTGGGGGTGCTACCCCTAACCCCCATAGAAATAATATGGGGAGAAGTGGCATTGAATAAACCTCTGAGTCTGATTAGGCTCCACATTACAACAATCTAGTCTTAGGGGCACTACCCCTAAACCCCCATAGGAATAATATGAGGAGAAATTGCATTGAATAAACCCCTGAGTCTGATTAAGCTCCACAATACAAAAATCTCCCACTTGGAGACTAATCATAGCACTGCTAAACCTAGAGCTCCCACTGGAATATCAAATCACCCTGGACTCTATTGTTCTTTTATTTTGTTCAATCTAGAATACCAACTAAAGTTGAAGAGTTCAACTTCTCCCTTATCACTACCTTTGTAAAAATATCCATTGGATTATCATCTATATGTATCTTGTCCAACTTTAACTATCCATCATCCAAAACTGATGGAATGAAATGGTATTGCAACTATATGTGTTTTGTCTTTGAATAGAGAGAAGAATTCTTCACAAGATGAATGGCACTCTGGCTATATGTGAACAAATAATTATCTCTCTATGGGTGTCACAATTCTTCCATGAAGAATTAAAACCATATCATCTCCTTGCTACCTCTGTAGTAGCCACATAATCTACCTATGTAGTGGATAAAGCATTAACCTTCTAATAACCAAGAAACTTAGCTAACTACTGCCCCACCAACAGTAAATACATAACCTATAGTACTCCATCTGGTATCAATATCCCATGCCAAATTGAGTAAACATATCCCTATAATTCAGTAGTAAAGCTCCCAAAATGTAAACACTTACTAGATGTTCCTCTCAAATATCTAATAATCCATTTAACTGCATTCCAATGCTCAAGCCCTTGATGACTCATATACCTACTAACAACTCCTACTACATGTGCAATATTTGGCCTTGTACATACCATAACATACACCAAGATTCCTATAGCTAAAGCATAAGGGACCTTAGACATCTTATCCTTCTCTAATGGTTTCTTGAGACGCATCGCCTTAGTCAATTTCAAATGACTAGGTAAAGGTGTGCTAACAACTTTAGCATTCTCTGTACAGAAATGTTGCAAGACCTTCATGATATAATTGGCCTAAGATAATGTCAATTTTCTATTTTTCCTATCTCTCCAGATGTTCATACCAAGGGTTTTCTTTGTTGCCCCCAAATCTTGTTGAGATAATGGGTGTTGCACACATTGCATAATATTGTTATATTGTATTATTTGGTTTTATTATGTAATATTGCACCTAGGAGCACCTAGATAGACATGAAACATGGAAATATTCCCATGGGATATACTTGATGAGTTGTATTGTAACATTGTGATAATATTTTATGTAATTATTTAATATTGGAGAAAATAATTAAATGTCTAGTATTAAATGTGGGGTCAATGGGTTAGGTAGCACATGGTTTATGTAATACCACTTAGTGGTTTTGTGGGACTTGCTACTATATAAGAAGCCACAAGGATAGTTGTAGGGAGAAGAGGAAAATGGCAAAGGCAAGAGTTGAGTAGGACAAGGCTGGACAGGTTAGCCAAGGGAGCATTTGTGAAGGTCAGAAGCATGGCATATAATGTGTGGATTCATGCTTGTTCACATGGATTTCTTGGTTGTGGCTATGGCTTTGAAGCCTTCCATGGTTGTATTGCAATGGTTTTTTTATTATTAAATAATACATGGTGATGGATTCTTTTGGAGGCTGAGTTTTTCCCTCAATGAGAGTTTCCCAGGGTATATCTTGTGTCACATTTTTGTGGGCATGTTGTCTATTTTCTTGCATGTGGATTTTAATTGCAGATATATTTCAGATCTATTATGGGTTATGTAGAAATAGTTATATTCTTTATTGCAAGTTTCCTTACAAGTGTTATTAGAGCTATAGTTTTATTATTGTAACCCTAGATTGAATCTATGGGAATACATCAAGGTAAACTTTAAGCAACCCCCCTCAAACAAGAGATATAAAAATATTGGCGAATCTTACATTATTTTGAAAAATAAAAAAAAATTTATATTATTTAATTGGTAAATCTTACATTATTTAAATATTTTTATAACTAAATTTTATAAAAACGTGGTGATTTAAAATATTTTTAAGAACTAAATTATTAGCCAAAATTTTCTAAAATTAGCCAATAAAAAAAATTTAGCCACTAAAAAATACCCTGGAACGCATGTGATGATTAAAGAAAGGGCAAGATATATGAGTTGTTTATTGTAGATTTGAGGGTTTTGGGTTTGTTGTTATGATGAGATACTGGTAGATTTTGGGCATGGGAAATTGTTGGATAAAAGAGTTTTTCATATACTTCATTTAAATGAGGATTTTAGGGAGAGCTTATAGAAATGACCTCCTGGATAAAAACAAACCTCACCATTGGATCTAGGTCAATGTTTCCATAAATTTTGATATATAATATGCTCTAGTTTGGCCATGTTCAGAGGAAATGAAATATATTATTAGTTATAGCTCATGATGGCTATCAAATTTAATCCTGTCAGAATTTTTGTCACAAAAAAATAAAAATCATAGTGAAAATTGTAAAAAGATTGTCTTAGTAAAATGACCATAACTTTCTCTCAAGATATCGAATTTCAAACTTCTTATAGGCATTGGAAAGCTAATTTAGAGAACTACAAGTTAGTGTAGGTTTGGTTATATTTTTTTTTATATTTTATCAAATTTTTAGAGCCTAAATGCTAGATATTATTTATTTTGAGCACAAATTAGGGCATAACTTGGGCATACAGAGTTAGATTTTGGACTTTGAGTAATCAACAGAAAGCTCTAGGAGATCTCTACACATTAGTTTAGACTTGGTGTAGGTTTAACATGGTTTATTTGGTGATATCTTGATCTGAACAGTTTATGATACATATTGACTATGGTAACATTGTGAGTTTATGACATTGTCTATTTTTTGAGATTTAAGATTTGATGTCATTGTATACTTAGTTAATATTTCAGATTGGTCTCATGATGATATGGTTATCAACATTTGGTTTGGATATGTATGATGACTTGTTGGGTCTACAAGTTGTGTAGCATTGTAAGAGGTCTATACTTACAAGTTGCATGTATAGCTTGGTTATGGGTTGTCTTTGCCTATTGATCTTTCATTATTGATACATATTCAGATTGGTGGCTTGGATTTGGGTTGTCTATACCCTAATTCATATGAGTTATGATTTTTTTCTTTATGTAAAAGGGATGAGATGTTAGTAACAAGTATAGTCATGGTGGAGGATTGTGGTTGATTATTTTATGCTAACAAGCTGGACATATTGCGATTTAGATGCTTGGTTTAGGAATGTGATCATGGTGCCATAGATTTTGGCAGGCCATGATTGGATATATAGGTACATCCTTGATGTTCATTGGTTTTGATTCTTAATTTGGTTATGGTGGTATATCTTCTTGGTTGAGGATCATGGTTATTTGGTTTCTCTTGAGGAGCTCATGATATGCACTTTGAGTTCTTTGATGGTTTTATGCCTTGGTTGATTCTTCTAGTTAGAGGATGGTTTTCCATCATTATGTCATGGATATCTTGGATAAATGATTTAGTAGGAGCTTATGATAGTGATGAAGTGATAGTGTAGGATTAGTTCCTAGTTTGGTTTGTATCTTCTTAGTTTGGAGATCTTGGTTTTTACTTGGTACTGACACTTTGGTTGTGTGAGTGTAGACCTGTAGTATCTTCATGTATGAGATGGATGTTATGATGCCATGGGTGGCATAATACCATAGTTGAGTGGGAGTTCTTGCATTGATATATTTATTGAGTGTTTGCAGATGTTGGAGGTTTGTCTTAGATCTGTTGCTATAGAAGCATCTTTGACATTTGCATGGTACACTTGTTATCTTCATAGTGTATGGAGATGGTTCTTCATGGTATGTAGAGATGGTTTTTCTTCATGGTGTGTGGAGATGGTTGCATCTTGAGAAATAATGGTGTTCTTGGTAAAGGTGTGGTTTATGCTTTCATTTGACATGTTGTCCTTGGTGTTAGAGTTGACATGTTATAGTATGTTCATATGGAGCATGTTATCTTTTTGTTGATATGGTTAGATCATGTTGTCATGTTTATATTCCTAAGGCCATGGTTTAAACTTTGACATTGAACTTGGTTTAGTTTCTTGGTATTGAGTACATTGATCATAAGTTGGATACTTCATGATATTGCTATGTTGTATTTGGAGTTGGCATGGATTGATTGGTTGCAGGTACTCATGGATACTTAGAGATGGTGGTGATGTTGATTTCTCTTGGATTAAAGAAGTATTTGTTGGGATAGTTATTTGGTTTCAATAGGAAGTTTGAGGGGCATTCACCTGATATGGACTTGAGAGGAGTTGTTCTTAGATGAGTATTGGTTGGAGACTTAGATATCTTGATGAGTATTCTCATTCCCCACTCTTGTTCTACTTGGTGGTTTACTACTTGAGAGGTATAGCTCATTGTTTCTCTTAAGTGTATTATATTTGTGCTTGTTTTTCATGGATATGGATCTTGAGCTATGGTACATAAGTTAGTTTTAAAAGGTTCATTTGAGAGATGGTTTAGCATTGGTTATCTTTATTTTCATATGTTGTTGTGCTAGTTGAGTTTGGGATATGGTATTATATTGGACATATTCCTTAGATTAGGAATGGTTAATGAGTTTGATCTTCTTGTGAGAGGCTTACATCCATGATTAGTTATATGGTATGGTTTGGGTATTTTTGTAGCTTCTTGATTAGGGTTTTATGGAGGAGATCATACTTGCACAGTTTATATCAACAGGTGTGTGTAGAAAGACATGATATAGGTTGTAATTTGCATGGCTTCTCTTTGGTCTTGGTTATCTTCTCAAATGTTCAATTTTTCTCATATTGGATTTGAGATTGGTTGGAGATTATGATCACTAGTTTGTGCTCATGTATGTCATGTGAGAGATGATATGGTTATTTATTTATCTCTTTCCTCTATTGGTTGTGGAGAGCTTGAGAGAGAATTAGAGACTTGTTATGAGAGTTGTTCTTGTAGGTTATTAGTTTATGTATTGTGGATGTCCTTGATACTGCATGGATTCACTTCTTTAAGATGTTGTAAGTAGATTGGTTTTAGATTTGACATTATCTTTTGTAGTGGGAGCTTCTTGGTATATATGTGGTAGGTATTTCTCTTGAGGCTTGTAATTTTAGGTTATAGATTGGATATGTGGGTGATGTGAGATTCACTTAGTATACCTTTGGAGGTATGGATAGTTGGATGGGTCAGCACTTTTTGTGGGTGCTAGTTCAGCTATGGATATTTGACAACTATGGATAAATGTGATTAGCTTTGGATCAGGTGTTTGTGCTTGACATTTTAGTTGGTATAGGATTTTACAATCTTCTAATTTGATAGGTGTTGGAAATATGTCCAATAAATAAGATAAAGTAAGTCATGGTTGTCATTTATGGAAACATATTTGTTTTGCAAATCAACCCCATTCAGTTACAGAAAAAATTGTCTAAGTATTAAATAATGTTACAACAGCAAGATAGTTTTGATGATAGTAGAATATTCCCTTGGAATATTCTCTTATGCAGTTGAATAGAGATGTATGACATCATAAGAATGATTTATAGTAGTGTGCATGTCCATATAATCAACCAAACTCAAGTTATGATGAAAATAGTGATGCAATACTGACACAGTGCAGAATAGAGCATATCAGCATAATATGGTTAACACTTTGTTTTATTGTTTTAAGTTATATTTTCTTATTGATCCAAATCTAATAATGTTATATGAGCCAATTAAAGAAGAATTCACTAATATGTTTCAATTAAGTAAATAATTTTATTTACAAATATATGGTGTGTAAAATGTGAATCGTGAGTTGTAAAAGTGAAAAGCGAATGATTCAATGATGCAAAGTCAATATGATCTTGTGAAATAAGATTAACAAGTGAATGTGGCACTTTGATATGTGATGCAAAGATTTGATGCAGACTGATATATGTGCAATCGCTATTGTGTGAAGAATCATCAATCATAAGGTTTGCAAAGTACAACAAACAAGTCAATATTGTATGTATACTGATTTCTTGAAGAATTTATTGTATAGTTGCATGGTAGGGTAGTGGGATCTTCTTGCACACATTTGGATATGATCCACCAACTATTAATAGGGTTGAAGCAACTCCTGACAAGGTTGAGGCTACTAACAAGGCCTAGTCTCCTAACAGGGATTTGAGACACTATACATGCTTCATAAACTCCTAACATGGTCAATATCCTTAACCGAATCCTTATACATAGTGAATCATCTAGTGGGTTCCATCCCCACCGAAGTTTTTCCTTGGCCAAGGTTTCCCTAGTTAACAAAATATGGTGTTATGTTCTTTCTTTGTGTATGGTTGTTTACATTGCTCAACACTATTGGTTTATTTTATTATGCACATCATAAAGTAATTAATAATATTCAGTTATGGGTTAAAATATTGAAAATACTGATTCACTCCACCCACCCCCCCCCCGCCCTCTCAGTATTATCTATTTCTAACAATTGGTATCAGAGCCTAGTTATTCAGAAAGGGCTTAATAGCTTGAATAAGATCCCTATAGATATGGAACAATTGAAGAAAAATCTTGAAGAAGCACTTGAACAGATTGATCTTCTTACTAATGAAAGAGATGGTCTCAAAGAAAGATACACAAATGCAAAAGCCTACATTGGTGAATTGAAGGACAAGATAGATGACCTAAAATAGAAAGGTCCTACTAATCAATCCAGTGATGATGACATTGAAGAGCTTAAGAAAGAAAATGAGATCCTAAAACATGAGTTAAAGATAGTTGAACTTAAGCTGAGTCTTAAGAAAAATGGAGGTAAGATTGATTCTGAACTAAAAGCAGAGAATGTAGATCTAAGATCCTAGTTAAGCAAGGTAACATCAGAACTAGAATCTATTAAGATAGAACATGCATAATTAGAAAAATACAACACTATTACGAAAGGTGAGTTGGTACAAACCAAGCAACAACTTGAGAAATTTTATACTAGCAGTGATAAAATTGAAGAGCAAATATGTGCACAAAGACCCAGTTATGATAATATAGGACTTAGATTCTTTCTTGGGCAATCCACCAAGAAACTTGTTGAAACAAAAGATCCTATTACTCCTAAAGTAAATAAAGACCTAAGTAAGATAGATGATACATCTAAGGATAAAGTGAATGTTTCTCACTTAGAGAAGAACAAAGAATCTGATCAAGATATGTTTAGAAAGGAATCTTTTGCCTGGTGTGATGAACTTGAAGACACTGAAGCCAATTGCAAAGGTAAGTCTTTCAAACCTATTTCAAAATTTTATTGTCATAACTATCATGGATATGGTCATTATGTAGTAGATTGTAAGAAACCTAAATTTGATAGTGATAATGCAAATAGGATGCATAGGAACACTAACCACTCGTGAAAAAGAAAAAGATCTCACAGTTGTGAGAGTGGAGAAAGAAGACAGATTGTTTGCTATAGATGTAACAATCCTAGACACATTGCAAGGAATTGTAGAACACCTAATGACAAGTTTAATGAACACAAAAAGGATGTACTTGTATATCAATTATGTAATATTTTTTGACACACAACAAGGTTTTGCAAAATGGACATAAGAGATCTAAACAAGAATTAGAATTACAGAAGGAACAATAGAAGAAATGAAGTAAAAGAGTAGACAAATGAATTAAAGGAATCATTTGTGAAAGCAAAGGAACCAGAAAGTTCTTATACACTTTTAGAAGATGTACCTAATAGGACAATGAAGTCACTTATTGTTAGTGACTCTTCTCACCAAAATTAAGCATTCTCAGAGAAAAAAAGTATCAGTTATTGATAAATGGTGCTAGAGAAGGTATTAAGAGTTGTGCAGATGAGAGAAGGTAGTAGACATTGAGAGAAGTCTATAGTAAAGTGTGCATTTCCTGATATGATAAAAAAGAGGAGATATAAAAGGATCAAACTCTCTATTAAATAGAGACAATATACTAAACTATTGGCAGATACACATTTATTGTGTAGTACAAATTATGGAAGATTTAAATGACACGAACTGACTTGCACACATCATTTGTTTGTGCAAATTTTATGAGTATGATTGAAGTGAGATTTGAAGAATTAAAGAATACTGCAAGCATGCAAAGTCGCCAGAAACCCTAGTGTACATAATTGAGGTATTTTTTTTTGAATTGTTGAGCATAATCCTTCAAGAATTGCAAGGCAAGAAGTTTATAATGTAAGCAGTAGACCTAGGTATAATTTTAAGAAGTACCCATTTGTTTCTTTGCTCGATGACCCCATTGGAGCATTTTCATAAATTCTAGAAAATGTCCTTCATGTGGAGGATATTAGAGGTTAAATTCATTGGAAGATTGAAAGTATAAGTGACTATGAGATTCACAAGGAATTGGAAAAGATGTGCAACAATGATTTGATGTTGAAATTTGAACATAAGTTTCTAGAATGTCTTAACCTAGTTAAGCATATGTTCTATACGGACTTCGATAATAACAACTGGAAAATAATAATTCTTAGTAGAGTTCATTATGATCTTTTATGGCTAGGAGACTCTATTATTAGCATTAATAATGACCTAATTCACAAGGTCATAGGATTAAGCAATCAGGGTAGCAATCCAATAAATATCAAGAATCTGCGCAAGCTTGTTGAGGCAAATCTCACAACATATTTTGATGGAAGGAATATGAAGGTCAACTCAATCCAAGATGACAGAGTAAGACTTATTTGCAAAATTTTGGGTTACAAGTATAACCATGGATCAAGAATTGATTCAATCCCTATAGGATTTCTACATGCAACTTACCAAGCTATAAGAGGTGAAGAAGTAAACATGTGTGATATTGTCAGAACTCAATTGTTGTACAATATCTCAAGAATTAAGAAGTCAAGAAGTGAAGCATTCAAATTTGAATCCCTTTTGACACACATATTCTTCTATTCTACCAAGAAGTTTCCTAGTATTACAATTTGGAATGAGAATGAGTGCGCAATGTAGTAGATCACTCAAGCTTACAGATCTAGACCTAAAGCAATTAGAGACAATGAATTGGATATAATCATGAAGTCTTTTCAGATGGAAATGAAGAAGATGTATAGAATACCTTCAACACTTGTAGAAAAGTACAAGGATGAAATATGTTTTATGGTTTAAACAGACTTTACATGTATGGAGGTAGTAGTTCCTCGAGTGAAATTCATTGAACCTATGGGTTATGAAATGAGTGAGGACCTAATTAAAGGGCATGCACATATAATCCTCCACTCTGAAGTTGATGTTAACTATCCTAGATGGGGAACATATATAGAGAAAATGAGGGAAGTGAAAACTAGTCAAGTCATAAAGGACTTCAAGAAGAAGGTAGAGAAAGTTATTGATTTCATCTTAAAGGAATCTAGAATGTCAAGGAAATAGTTTGGTGTGGTAAAGGGAATAGCCATGGAGATAAAAGCTAGTGACCAAACTAAGATCCTAACCCCTACACCCATTATAGTGGTAGGACCTACAAAAGAGGACACAGTTTCCCAAACATGTGTGTAGACTCCTTTTGTGCCCTATGTAGTAGTTGCACAATAGTAACCACCAAGGAAACCAGTGAAGATAGAGGAAACATCTGCAACAAGAAAGTCTACAAGGAGAACAAAGTAGACAATCAATGCCCCAAGAAAAAGGAGGAAAACTCTACAAATTAGCTCATCTAAGTCTAAGGAAGAAACTAGTGATAGACCAATTGAAGCAGTTGATCAGGAAGTCAAAACATCAATAAGACACAGAGCATGGAAGCCAAAGGTAGAAAACCTTAACATGCAAATTGTTAATGATAATAATTTTGTACAGTTGAATAAATATTATGACTTGTATAATAACATGGATAGGAGATAGCTAGAAAATATGATTTTGAAAGATAAAAGGTTTGATACTATAAAGGGACAAATACCTGAAGATTTGTACAATAGATTGCTAAATAGGAAAAATAGAGTCACCAAAGAGGACAAATAGATAAGAGTAAACATGACAAGAAAGTTATGTATTGTAAATAGTGAAGAAGACATAAATGTAATTTTGAAAGGTATAGCACCAATACTAAGGCATAAGAGAAGATCCATCCTAATTATGGGAGGTAATTATGAGGAAATCAACAAAGAAACTCAAGAAGCCATAGTTTCTTTCATGCCTCCTATGCCTAAGGATAGTGCGTAGATAGTGGATACAACCCAGATGCTTGGAGTAAGTGCAAAAATCACTAGAGACAATGCATAGTCAGTAGAGGCAAGCCAGATGCCTAGAGGAAGTGCGCAGATGCTTGAAGTAAGTGCACAATTAGAGAGTGTGTAGACAAAGGAGGATAGTCCAACAGCTTACAACCCTCCTCACATCACTATTGGTAGTGACTCTATGCAACCAGATAACACCGAAGTGACTGTTGACAAATCAGAGGACCCATTTAAGAATTATGGTGCCAGCATTGTTGGCGATATTGTGGATTATAGTAGCTTTGACAATGAAGAGGATCAAAAGACAACTGAAGAAACTACATAGAAGATGGAAACCAGTATTGTAGTATGTGCCAAAAGTGTGCCTTTAGTAGCAGTAGCAGTAATGGGAACTTCCACTCCTACTCAAATAGCAGTAGCAGCAGTAGTTTCAAGTCAATTTGATGAAAAAGAAGAAGTGAAGAATCTTATATCATCTTTGAGAAAACTTCTTGAAAAGAAGAAGTCAATCAAGTCACTTGAGAAGACTTTGACCATAGTTTTGGACAAAATGGAGCAAGTAGTGAGCCCTATTGATACCCCAACAGACATCCAACAACACACAACAATTTTGTGCAAGGCCTTTGATGATAAGTTCTCAACACTTATGAATGTGGCTACCATACAAGCACAAACTAAGCATGATGGAAAACTCCTAAATATCATGTGCACTAATATAAGAAATGACATAAAAACCCTGAACATATGTATTAAGGCATTGAGGCAATGTATAGAGGAAGGAAAATAGGCATATGCTAAGTGTAACTTAGCACACATTCATCTAAAATAATATGATGACCAAATCAAGGATAAAGTGACTAAGCTTTAGATAGTCACTGACAACTTTTTGAAGTTGAATCAACAAATAGACACCATTGAGCCTATAGTACAGTTACTTCATGATAATATAAGGGAATTACAAGAGGAGAAGGAGAAAATCCTAAAAAGGTTAACTCTTTTTAGAGCACATTTATTCTCTTAGATAACATTACTGGAAAACCAATTGAAAGAGTGCTTATCTGCAAAATCTTCATATGACAAGTTTGTGGCTACAGACTTGAACGCAATAGAATTGGTAGCATATGCTCTATGTGCACTTATCAGTGTATCTGATGCACTAAAGGATAGCTAGAAGAAACAATTTGAGTAGTTAAAGACAAATTTTAGTGATTGTCTTTCCAAATTTTGACATGCAACAACCAGATTTTGATTGTTTTTGACACCTTTGTCATTGATGTCAAAGGCGGAGAATATATGGAAAATTGTATTGTAACAGAATTGTGATATGTATGTAAGGGGGAGCAATAAGTTGTAATAGGAAGTGATAAGAAATGTAATCCTTCATAAACATGAATACGAATGTCCTTAATGTTTTATGTTGTGATTATTTGTTTTGACTGGCATGACAACATGTTTGGGACTTAGCCAATTTTCCCAAAATGTTGCCATCAATGCCAAAGGGGGAGATTGTTGGTAATATGTCCAATCAATTAGATAAAGTAAGTCATGGTTGTCATTTATGGCAACATATTTGTTTTGTAGATTAACCTCATTCTGTTACAACAGAAAATTGTCTAAGAATCAGATAGTGTTACAACAGCAGGATAGTTTTGATGATAACACAATATTCCCTTGGAATATTCTCTTGTGTAGTTGACCAGAGATGCATGACATCATAAGGATGATGTATACCAGTGTGAATGTTCGTATAGTCAACCAAGCTCAAGTTATGATGAAAATAGTGATGTAGTATTGACACAGTGCAGAACAAAGCATATCAATAGAATATGGTTATTTTTTAAAGTTATATTTTCTTGTTGAGCCAACTCTAATAATGTTATATGAGTTGACTAAAGAAGAATTCACTAAGATGTTCCATATAAGTAAAGTATTTTATTTGTGAAGATGTGGTGTGTAAAATGTGAATCGTGAGTTGTGAAAGTGAAAAGTGAATGATTTAGTGATGCAAAGTCGATATGATCTTGTGAAATAAGAGTAACAAGTGAATGTGACATTTTGATATGTGATGTGAAGATCTGATGTAGACTAATATGTGCATAGTCGCTATTGTGTGAAGAATCATCAATCAAAAGGTTTGTAAAGTACAACAAACAAGTCAATATTGTATGTATACTCATTTCTTGAAGAACTTATTGTATAGTTGCATGTTAGGGTAGTGGGCTCTTCTTGCACACATTTCGATATGATCCACCAACTCCTAATAGGGTTGAAGCAACTCCTAACAAGGTTAAAGCTTCTAACAAGGCCTAGTCTCTGAATAGGGACTTGAGACACTATACATGCTTCATAGACTCCTAACAGGGCCAATATCCTTAACTGGATCTTTATATATAGTGAATTATCTAGTGGGTTCCATCCCCACAGGGATTTTCCCTTTGCTAGGGTTTTCCTAGATAACAAAATATGGTGTTATGATCTCTCTTTGTGTATGGTTGTTTACATTGCTGAACATTATTGGTTTATTTTATTATGCACATCATAAAGTAATTAATAATATTCACTTGTGGGTTAAAAGATTGAAAATACTTATTCACCTCCCCCTCCTCGATATTATCTATTTCTAACAATAGGTTGGTTGGATTTCTCTTTGGATGGATTCTATGTATGTCTAGTGGTAGTGGCATAATAGGAGGTGGGATCACTCATGTTTAAGATGTTGGATACTTTGATTTTGTTGTGGGTACCAAGATGTAGCTTTTAGTGTACTTTGATCCATGATGGTGGATGTGCTAGGAGGGATTATTTCCTTGTTCATTTACATGGCTACAAATTGACCCTATGCAATGCATACAATAAGTGGGAGATTATTGAGATAATGGGTATTGCACACATTGCATAATATTGTTATATTGTATTATTTTATTTTATTATGTAATATTTCACCTAGGAGCACCTAGATGGAGGTGCAACATGGAAAGATTCCCATGGGATATACTTGATGAGTTGTATTGTAACATTGTGATAATCTTTGGTGTAACTATTTAATATTGGGGAAACAAATTAAATGTCCAATATTAAATGTGAGTCAATGGGTTAGGTAGCACATGATTTTAGCACATGATTTATGTAATACCACTTGGTGATTTTGTGGGACTTGCTGCTATATAAGTAGCCACAAGGGTAGTTGTAGGGAGAAGAGGAAAAGGGAAAAGGCAAGAGTCAAGTAGGACAAGGCTTGACAGGTTATCCAAGGGAGCATTTGTGAAGGTTGGAAGCATGGCATGGGATGTGTGAGTTCATGCTTGTTCACATGGATTGTTTGGTTGTGGCTATGGATTTGAAGGATTCCATGGTTGTATTGCAATGGTGTTTTTTGTTGAATAATATGTAGTGATGGATGCTTTTGGAGGTTGGTTTTTTTCCTCAATGAGGGTTTCCCAGGGTATATCTTGTGTCAGATTTTTGTGGGTATGTTGTTTATTCTCTTAAATGTGGATTTTAATTGCATGTATATTTCAAATCTATTATGGGTTATGTGGAAACATTTATATTCTTTGTTGCAAGTTTCCTTACAAATCCTTCATAACAAATGAATGTGTTAATTGTTCATTTAATGCCTTAATGTGGTCCATGTTAGACCTAGCTACAAGTCTATCATCAACATATAAACATAAAATAATGTAGCAATCATCATCTAACCTCTTAAAGTGAAGAAAATTAATTGAATGACACCTACTGTATCCGTGTTCATGCATAAAACTATCAAATTTTAGCCATTGCCAAGGTGCTTGCTTCAAGTCATATAAAATTTTCTTCAATTTGTACACTATATTCTCCTTACCTTTGACCTCAAATCCCTATGGTTGTGTGACATATATCTCTTCATTCGAATCACCATGAAGAAAGGTTTTTTTAACATCAAGCTACTCCAAATGCAAATATTTAATAGCCACAATACTTTAAATAGTTTGAATAGAAGTCATTTTAACAACAGGAGAAAATATCTCATCAAAATCAATGCCCTTTTTTTGTGCAAATCCTTTTCTTTCAACTTGTAAACCCATTTATTCTATGTTTACTTATAAGCAACTTGCATAAATCTCATGTCTTATTTTTCAACAAAGAGTCCATTTCTTCCTTCATTGCAAACTCCCACTAAATCTTTGTATCCACTTGCAGAATTTATCATAACATTCAGGTTCACCAACATTAGTACGTAAAATAGAATAAAAAGAAGGAGAAAATCTTCTAGGAGGTCTACTTAGTCTTGTTGACCGTCCAACATTCACTTAGCCCTAATTTCTTCATCAAAACTGATGTTCACAAAAGATAACTGCCTAGTAACAATATTAAACTCATTTAAATGATCTGCAATTAATCCACCTTTTGCCATCTTTATATTAAATCAATGCTTCATGAGAAATACCTTATTTGAAGTGGAGGATTTTTCATAGAATTTTGCTAGAGTTTGCATCAACTCTTCCATCATTTTTTCTTTTTTAATGTTAAATGTCATCAATGGTGCCAGGCATAATGAAATGCTTCCAAGTGTCTTTCTGTCTAAAATTTCCCATTCCTCTTGTCATAATTCCTTGATTCTTGGATTTTCCTTCCAATGGCTTCCATAAATCCTTCTAATAAAGATAGTCCTCCATTTGCATTTTCCATAACTAAAAGTTATGCCCATTAAACTTCTCAACCTTCAACTTAACCTCATCTTCCATCTCTCCCACTCAACCGTGAGACCTTCCTGTAGAGGATCACTAAAAAATATAACAACGGTCTAGCTAAATATTAAAAAATGATGATAGTATGGCTCTGATACCACTTGTTATGATTAATCATGGACATAAATAATAGTTACATACAAATATAACTAATATCATAAAACAATAAATCAAATAGAAGAGAACACAAGACACGTGCATATTTACATGGTTCACCCAATCCCTGGGTTATGTTCACCAACAACAAGTCCAACATTATTATTATCCAGTGATTATAATCCACAATCCCTTACAGCTTAATATTGCCACAAGAAGTTACACTATCACCATACATTATGAAATCCCTAAATCTAATCCTTTCTGTAGAAGATTAGGGATAGAATAAGTCATTTTAATAGAAAAAGAAAATAGCAACTAATGTCTTTTACAATATAAGGTCATTTTTGGCTTCAGTGGCATTGCCCCCGAAAACCCTCGTAGGCGTGTTGCCCCTCGACCCTATATTGGGGGTGTTGCTCCCAAACCCTGATATAAGTAATCTGGGGAGAAACTATGCCAAATAAACCTCTGAGTCTGATTAGGCTCCACATCACAATAATCTCCCACTTGGAGACTAGTCAGACTCCACAACAATAACACCAAAAGTATTTTTTAGTTTGCATATGTTCATATATTAATGTTTGGATAATTTAGTTTAGTTATGTTATTAATTTTAAGTAATATGTTTTGTAATATAATTTTTTAATTAAATGATAGTTAATTTAATGGCATAGATTAAATGTAGAAAACTATATTCAAATTTAATCTAGTTAACCATAGACATAGATTTAACCTAGATAACTATAGTCAAATTGAACTTAGTTAATCATAGGCATAGATTAAATGTAGATAACCATAGTCAAATTTAACCCTTGTTAACTATAGTCATAGATTAAACATAGTTAACATAATTAAACATGGATTAACTCTAGTTAACTATATTTTAAATGTAGTTAACCTAGTAAACCTAATCCAAGATAGAAATTAAGGTAGTTTTAACTATACTTTGAAAATGTAGAACACAAGTATAGAATATATAGTTAACTATGTTTATTTGTATTTTATTCACAAGTTGTATGAATATAAATACATAATTAAATTATAAATTTATCATTCATTTTTTTGCCATGTTTAGATTAAATGTACATGCACATGATATAAATTTAGATTTTTATATAATATGTGAAACAATATTTGAAACACTTGATCATGTTTAAAATATTTTAAAAATATTGTAAGAATTTAATGTTAGTTAAGCTAGCGCCAAACATCAAGTAGGACTATCCTAGTAAAACATTAGGTAGAGCTAATCTAGAGTTAACCTAGTTGTTCAAACTTAGAGTTAAAAACCAACCTAGAGTCAAAATGCATATAACTTAAAATCTAGAGCAAGCTTAGTTGTTCAAATTTAGTTTTAACCTAGTTATGCTCCATCTTCATCAAACCTAGAAAACTTTAAACCTAGTTAACTTAGTTGTTCAAATATATTTGTATACTATATCTAATTAAGTTCTAAATTAACTTAGTTTTCTATTATGTATATTGTAATGCCCCGTGAAGGGATCCAAAGAATTTCACTAAGTTTGCCAAACAATTTTTTTATTTATCATGAAAGTAAATTATTCATAACATTTGCGGAAGCAATAGCAACAATTCAAATGAAAATAAACATAATATACATAACAAATTACATTATTTAAGGATCCCTTAACGTTGAATCACATCTAAACATAACTATTCATCAAATTCTTATGAAGTAACAATGATACATCCAATGTTCTTAAACAATATACAAGTGTCCTTTTGTAATTACATTTTAGATTGCTCAATCATCCATTGTACATGTCACAGGGTATGAAAGGCTTAAAAGAATAAACATCCATATAAATAAAGTACATTATCATCCAATATTAATCCATGATGCAATTAAAGTAAATGAAACCACATATCATACATGATACATCATCATCAAAAAGATATAACATCCATCATAAAAGATAACCATATATCACAAACATAAATAACTAAGTGCACGGTTCATCCCAACCATTAATAGCATCATTAGACCATCGTGGATCCTAGCCATCCCTCCATGCGTAACATCCCAAAGCACTGAAGAGATCATCAATATTAACATAGCAGAAATGTCACTCCTAAAACATCCTACTAACATGCAAAGTAAAGCATAAGATAACATCATCTAACATATGCAAATCATCAATATAAGAAACATACCAGTAAATATATCCATCATAAGGTATATTATCTATCATAATGATCCAAGAACAAAATGAAGATAAATACCAACCGAGAATGCTTTAGCCACGGTGTCTCGGACAGATCTCAAATGATAAGAGTGGAAAAACACTACCACTCGACCACGTGGAACCTAAGTGGTCCACTCCCACCATGCTAAGGAGATAATCTCAAGTCCCAAATAGGCTATCAAAACCACATAGCATAAATCTCTTTAAATCCAAGAATCCTAAAAGTATAATAACTCGAAGGTTCCAAACACAAAACTGACATCTAATTCCCAAAGGCACACAATGACATGTAGGAAACCTACTCTACAAGCGGAAAAGTGTCATCGCATTTATCACATACAAGTTACCCTGGCAGTTAGCTAAACTCCACAGGTCCATACTGATATCATGCAACCATTAGTATCCTCTCATACTGACGAGGCATACTATGGAATGCAAGGTTGCAACCATGCATTCTCTCTACTCCCATCCTGGTCTGTACAAGCACTCAAGGCATGGATAAGAACCAAAACAATTATCTTTTTAGGTTCATTTAATCCCCATTTAGTGTGTAAATCTTATCACTTATTAACCAAACTTACAATGAGTTACCCTGGCAGCCACTTAAGGCCCCGACCCCCATTGCAAGCCACTTCCTGACAGTACAAGTAGATAACCTACCCTAAGCTCATGGAATCATAAAATCACCCCAGTCCTATACAAGTGACTGGAAAGAAATACCAAAAGATAATCCATAAAAGGAATCATCAAATATCCATGATAAAAGCATCAAATATCCACAATAAGAATCATCAAATCTCCATGATAAGAATCATCAAATCTCCATGAGCATCTAAAAAGCATCCATAAAAAATTATGACCACAACAGTTCTCTATTAGCAACTGAAGGCATCACTGATAATCATAAGTATCCATTGGTTCTCAATAACCAAAATATATCTCAAAATAAATCACCATATTCATTAGTTCTTCAACAAGCAACCAAGAATATCTAAAAATCATACTGATCGAAGACTCCAAAATGGTTGAGTCAAAACATGTCACAACATGACATCATCAAGAAATAAATCCACATTTCAGTCCCATCATGGCGACTGGAAAATAATCCAAGGATAACCGATCGATGACTCAAAAATGATTAGCTCAAATGTCTCATACACATACATCTCAGCTTCACACATGAAGACTAATGAACAATAACAATCAGTAAATACAAACATTACATAGAGCACACGATCACATTACCATGGTTGGGTTTATAAAGATCGAGACCAAATAATATCAACATGCCATCACATCTCATAACCCTCAAGCCTCTGGTAACAACCTAAGACTGGTCAACACTAGTCAACCCAAAACCCAAAACAAGAAGCATAGAGAATACACGATGCAAACACATGTTTTGGTTTACTAATATCACATGGATGAGTTAAGTGTAGAGGTTTCTAGTTTTCATTTCAAGTATACTTCAAGTGTATAGGATTTACCATTTGACCTACACGTCATCCCATTTGTTCCCCGATAGCATTATTCTTTCCATCATTAAAAATAATATTCTAAGAATAGCTTAAGGGTAAATACTTTACTCAATAATCTGATCATCATTGAACCTTAATTAACTTTTTCTCTTAATTTAACTATGATCCATATTCTAATTGATTAACTCTTCTTTAATGTTACTTCAACTTTTCAACATAATCAAGGATCATTATTCGTTAAATTATAAGAGAACCAATTATCAATCTTCAAATAAGAAGATTATAACTTTATTAAAATGATCAATTTAATCAATCAATTAACATAGGTACACCATCCATGACCTATTAACATTCTAATAGTTCTCAATTAAATATTACTAAGTCTTGAGCCTTTTAATTTAATCATTACAACTAATAACCATATAATATCTAAAGTCTTTATTCAAGTCATAAGACTTATCAACTTTGATATCAATATTTCTACAATCTCGTTAAAAGAATTATATCAATTAAATCTCTATTACATAACTTAATTATTAATTAAATCTAATTAACTCTCATTAATTGATTTAATTAATAATTGCATAACCATAGCAACGTTCCAATTAATATCAGTTGACTAATAACTAACTAGAATTCTGTAAGATAAAAGTCAACTATAATTCAATACTCAAATGATCATATTAATAATTCAATAATAATAACTTGTTAATATTTAATAACAAGCTATATTGAAAATCTTAATAATAATTCCGTAATGACCACATTTGTCATTCTTATATGAATACTGATGTTTCCTTAATTAATCTGTATTATCAATAATCATTTAGATCATTATACTATTATTTATTAATAATTTGCTAGACCCAACCAACATTAATAAATGATAAACTCATCTCAACTATAAATAATCGATCTAGAGAACCTTTACATAAAACTTCATTGGCTAACTCTAATCACCATTAAGGTATATCGATAAGTTATCTAATAATACATAATATAACAATTCTACTTATAGTAATGTCATAACAATGACTCCATGTCAATTAATCCATTATCATTACAGTCTCTTCATTTAAATTACCATTTCTTAAATTATTTAATATATATTAAATAATATTTAATATACATTAAATAATTAATATTAAAAGTCATCCATTCTCTATCTCTTTCCATCAGCGCTATCTACAATCTTTCCCATTCATTTAGAGCATTCTTATTAGTCTTTAGACTAATTAAATAATTATTAAATTTTAACTATATTGCTTTATTGAGATTTCAATAACTTAAATAAAATTTTATTAATATTATATTTATATAATTATATATACATATATATATATAACAATTAATATCCAATACTTCATTATAATTACAAAATCGAATTACAATATTATATATATATATATATATGCATACATTTATACACATATATATACATATAATATTTAATGAAAATCAATTTACAATTAATATTAAAAAACACAACTTAATATATTAGCATGTCGAGCTTTAAAAATTGCTTGGGAGAGTGTTTAGTTCTAAGCGAATTTTAAATTCGCTACATGGCATGGACAAGCCATGTAGCCTTGCCCTCTAACGCAAGGCCTACGACGGCAGTCATAGTACCTGCGTCAGCGGGTACAGGCAACTATCGGCACCAACTAATGAAGGCAGGTGGGGGTAGGGGGTGGATAAATCCGCCCCTCCCCAAATTCATTTTGTATTAATTAATTTTTTTTTTATAACATTTTTAACAAATGCGTTTCGAATTCTAACAAAGGTTTTCCCATCGCATTTTTTTAATCACGATTATATATGTATATATATGTATATGCATATATATACATATATATATGTATATATATATACATATATATATATATATGTATATATATACACATATATATATGTGTATATACATATACATATATATATATATGTATATGTATATACATATACATATATCTATATATATATACATATACATATATATATGTGTATATATATACATACATATATATATATGTATATGTATATACACATACATATATATATATATATATATATATATATATATATATATATATATATATATATATATATATATATATATACATATACATATACATATATATATACATATACATATACATATACATATACATATACATATACATATACATATACATATACATATATATATATATATATGTATGTATATATATATGCAGAATTAAAGCATTACAGTATATATATATATATATATATATATATATATATATATATATATATATATATATATATATATAATGAGAACATATACTAGTTTCAAATAAAAAGGGTCTTCTAACTCCTTAAATTAAGGATTTTTTTTTTTTTAAATAATAGTCTCTAAATTATTCATAATAATTGTTCCTCAGATTTACCTATTAATTTGTCTAATAGGTTTTAAAATACAAATCCTTGTCTAATCAAATCTTCGATTCCAATACAATTCGATCCCAAACCCGATCTAGAACTAATCTCTTTCCTAAATTGGATCTAGGGTTTTCTATTGTTTTCTTTGCAACCATACATATCTAGATTCCAATTTCAAATTATAGATTCAATCACAAAGAGTATTCAGACACATATAACAGACACGATGAAGACATGAAGAGAAATAGTACAATTTAAAAAATATGCGAATATCACGAGTGCACCTGGACACTGATACTAATTTTTCATGCCTAAGAAGTCCATATAAAATCCCTTCCATCTCTATCATTCGGAATTCCTCCAAGATCCATGCCAATCGAATCCTCCAAGTGACTAGAAGTGCTAGAAGAAGCATAGAAGCATGTAGAAACATATGTGCATGGAGAATCATATGAGCATGTAGAAGCATATGAGCTTCTCAAACGCATGTAAGCTTTTAAGCTTGTAGCTTCCATTTAAGCTTTTCCAAACACACTAGGAGAGCCTCTATTTAAAGGCCTCTAAGACATGCATCTAGAGTGTCTCTAGAATCAACTAGAAGATAAGTATGACAACCAAGCATGAGTCTTCTCCAACCTTCTAGATGAGTCATAAGGTTGTATACATCATGTGCTCAAATAAAATGCTAACTCCTAAGTGTAGACAACTTATGCATTCTTAGAGTGCAAACTCCTGTGTTGTCTACATGACAACTCCTGAGAATTTGCAAACTCCTATGTGAGAAAATATTAAAATAATGCACAATCATTAATATAATATTTACTTTACTCTTTTCAATTTAATTTATTTATTTATTAAATCTCATGCACTAACTTTAATAATTTCACTTATTCTTATCTTAATATATTTATATTTTAATCATGTGCACACATCATATTTTCCACTTTTAAATTTCATTTTCAAAAATTAATTGCTAAAATATTTATTAGCTTTAATAATAATATTATTTAGTCATTTATTAAAAATGAACACTAAATATATTATTATTACAATAAATATTGTCACATTCCAAATTTAAAATTATAGCTTTTATCTTCACATTTAATTAATTTTCTAATTAATTAAATAAAATAAATATTAAAATACCATATTAATTTTTCATTAAATTAAATCGTTAATTAAATATTTTAATTAGGCTTAATTAATAGAAAATACTCCAAAGACTCACAAGGGTAAAATATGAAAATCCATCATAGCCAAAATACATACAAAATCAAACTAAGGGTTTATATCATGAATTACATTATCCAACGTATTCGGAGGGTACTCAACTCAGATACTTGTCCTAATTTTCCAATTAGGACAAATGGCTTAAATGGGTTGGGATTTGGACTTGAGAATTTATCTCCCCTCTCTTATCATTGAGATGATGTGATAGGGTATGCTCATCCTGGCAATTCAGGGAAGTCAATATCCGGTACCTACAACCTGCATAAAAACCATGCATGTACAAGCACAATATATACTAAGCTAAATAGGCAATGGCAGGAAGTGGTGCATCATGTAGATCTCGACTAGCAGGTGACTACGACTCCCCTCCTTAACCACATCAGACACGCCATACATAATAGCAAACACGCACACCATACACATGCAAGTATGGGGTAAGTATCCATAAGAAAACACATATGATAATAAATCATCTAACTAATCATCATCAATAACCAAAAGCAATGTAATGATCATCATGCATACATGAAATATAAAGTCTAATTGATCTCATCACATAATAAACTGAATCCATAGCATAATATCTGAAAGTCTCAAAACAATACCACTAACCATCAACATAAAACTAACCCTAAAAGAGTTCAGCAATGATAACAAAATGTGAACCAGGGGCAGGCAGTACATATATTTCTTGAAAATAGATGATATAAATTTATATTTTAATGTTATATTTTCAATTGAAGTATATTTGATCAAATAACATGTTACAATGTTGTACATATATTGTTTGAATTAAAAATATTATTTGTAATTTACATCGTATGCATATGTCTATGCATGTGTAGAGATATTTATCATACTTATATGTAGATACATTACTTCAAGCTACATACTTACTTTTACATACCTTCACTTTATCTACATATTTAGATCAGATATTATGGCACCTAGTATGGGGGAAACACTTGCAACTTTACAAGATGGTAGTATTTATTCAGGTACAAAATGTAGATCAACTAATCATCCACTCATGATAGACATCAATTATTTGTTGATACCATTGCCAGACTCTCTCCTATTTTCAAGGTTCTTAATTCTAATATTTTTACTTCCACCACCCTCCCTAATAGGAAGAAGGTGACTAGTATTAGAGATGAGTTTCTTCATATGATTTAGATAGTTGAATCATACAACCTTTATGATTGTATCAACATTGTTACTTTTTATGCTTCTCTTTCTCACAGTGTCACTAGCATTATGCAGTATTGATAGATTGATCCTAAGGTCTCCACCACTATGAAGATCATATTTTCATTTTATAAAAATAGAGCTAGGGTTAGAGGTTACATGGCTACCAAGTGTATGGATAAGCTTGTTGTGCCACTTGCATATTGTTAATTGTGAATGCTTGAACAAAACCATCCATGATTTCCTTATGAGCATTGATAACTATTCCACCAATAGGAGATATTATAATTAGATCATGATGAAATTATAATCTTCCTCAGTAGTTGCAAGGTAAACTCCATCGTATAATAGGGATATTTGAGATTTTTGTGTATTTCTAAACAAAAAATACAAAATGGAGAAAACATTAAACTAAAAGAGAAAGAATAACAAAAACACTATGAAAAAATACAAATGCAAATTGGATTTCACAATTAATAATAGTTACAAAGTGGATTTAGCTACACAAATATATCCCTAGAAGTGAAACTTAATGGATTGAGGATGGTGAATCTCAATATACAAATAGATAACATATCCAACACATTCAAACTAAGATGCCAAAGCATGCTTATGTATCACTAAATCACTTGTACAACTATAAACATTCAAATGGATAACCAATGGCTTGTACAATGAGGAAAAATGATCATTAATTTGACATATGAGAGATTGATAACAATAATATAGGGCATACAAAACATACAATTGAAATACTTCATTTATTATCTTTGTGAACTTATACAATTTCATAAACCATTATGTATCGTATGAAGAAGAGTTGTTATTTCTAGAATGTGCAAAAAATTTAGATGAACTAGTATTGATTAAATGACTAGATGCATTGAACTTGAACCAAAATGAAGATATATGTATGTGACTAAGTGACAAAATATGGAAGAATGTGGAAGGTCAAATTTAACTATTTAAAGAGATGATTGAGACCATTTTTTATTCTTGGTCATTGTTATTTGTCTATTGATATTGATGCTAAAGTACAAAGTATTGAAGGAAAAATAAGAACAAGGAGAACTAAGTAAAATAGAGGAAGAGAAAGGTGAAAGAGAAAGACTATAAATAGATAGGTAGAGATCAAAAGGAAGAAAACTAAGCAAAGTAGATATCTAAACAAGAAAAGGTAGTGCTAAACCTAAATAGATCATTTGATTATTACTTTGTTTCCATTGTAGTAGAGAAAATATTTTAACCAAGTGGACCTAACCAGTCTATGAAATCCTATATGCTAACATTGATTAGTGATATTTGTAAGTCCTGTAAAGCATACCACTCTTTAGAAATTTCAAGGAGTCAATGAGGTCTAGATGATCTTTGGTTAAGACCATGTAACCAAGTCACACTAAAAATATGCATGTAAATATTTTACAAGGTTGGCTCCTAGTAAAGCTCACTTCAAAAGAGTGAATTATTCGGGTTTCTGATTCCTAGTGGTTTTTCCCTTTATAAGATTTCCAAGTTAAAATTTTGTGTTCAATTGTGTGATTACTTATGTGTTGCAAAGTTAATTTTATGTTTTTCATTTCATACTATAACTTGGTATAAGCTAAATACTTACTTTGATACTTGGTATAGTCATAAATAGTGAGTTAGTAGTTTGAAGTAAAAGGATTAAAAGTAAAAGATGAGATGTTGAATGTGGTTACCAAGCTTATGATTAGAAAGTATATAAATTTGAATTGGTGGTGAAATGTTTTTAAGGCTTGTGGGATAACTTGATATAACGGATTCACCCCCTCCCCCCCCCAAGTTATCTAACAATTGGTATCAGAGGTGTGTGCTTAAAGGAAAGAGTTTAAAGGGGCTTGAGCTAAAGATCCAAAGATGGCATAAAAGAGAGAGGAACATAAGATAAATAAGGAAAATTCTCCTCATGTAAAAATATGATGAGGCTACACTTATCTAGAATTAGAGATCATGATCTAAACTGGCTAGACAACGCATAAATTGCTCATGTTGGTCCTATGGTTGTGGATGAAATGAATCTAAAAAAAGAACAAAACAATATAATGATTTAAATTACATCTTCCTTGAATGATCTATAATTTGATGATATCAATAACTACACCAATGCTAAAGAGATGTGGGATAAGTTGGCACATGTACATGGTGGAGATGACAATGTGTTGATAGCTAAATCAAAAAGTTTGAGAGTAAAGCATGATGACATGAGAATGAAGGAGGGTGAGAATTCTATACAATATGTGAACCAAATCAAGGAATTTTCAAGTGAAATTAGAGTAGATGGGGGATTTATCAATGATAGTGAAATTGTAAGTAAAGTTCTTAGAACACTCTTACCTATCTATGCTATAAAATTTTCTATAGTTTAGGAAGTTAGAGCTATGCTTAGTAATTCTCTTAGACTTGATGGCTTAGTTGGTTGGTTGATTGCATAACACTTGGGAATGTTTTCAAGTCTTCACTAATAATTTGTAGTTCAAAGAAAGATAAGAACAATAAAGATGAGAGTGAGTCAAAATCAAAAGATGATATATGCTTGCAAAGAGGTTGCCAAGAGGTAAAGATAAATTACCCCTAATATGTTTCAAATGTAATCAATTTGGTTACTTTGCTTCTAAAAGTCATAACAAGCATAGGAAGGATAAATATTATAAGATAGAGCACAAATTTAGAAACAAAAAAAGATTGCAAGGATTACAAAGACAAAGAGTAGAAGTCCTACTACATTGATAAGAAAGAGAAACTCGAGTTAGATACTAAAGATGACAAAGATGGAGTTGAAGTGGTGTGTGTTTTTATTAAAGAAGACCCTAATGAAGAAAGGTATAAAGAAGGAAAATCTCTTGTTTTATATGTTATTAAGAATTATACTTAATTAATTGATAGTGGTTTCTCACATCACATGACTGGTGATCTTACTAAGTTTGAAAATTTTGAAGAATGTAATGGTGGAACTCTTACGTTAGGGAATGATATTCCATGCCTGGTAAAAGGTAGAGGATCATTGACACCTAATGATAAAATAAAATGTGATAATACATATTGGGTTCAAGGACTAAGATATAATATGTTGAGTGTTGATCAGTTGAATAATATAGGACATAAGCTTAAATTTCAGAATAGGAAAGTGAAAATATTTGATGATGATGATGGAAATATAGTCAACATTGGTGAAAAAACTAAACTTAATCTATTCTACCTTGATCTTATTTTTTATACTTTCTTTTTTGTAAGAGTTGAAGATATATTATTTTGGTACAAAAGGTTATGTCATGTTAACTTTGAGAACATACTTAAGGTCAGTAGAAAGAAAAGTGTTAGAGGCTTACCAAATATGCATAAACCTAAGAATTAAATTTGCAAATAATTTAAACTCAATAAGATGACCAAGTCCAATTTTTCAAGAAAAAATCATACTTATAATGATATCTTGGAACTTGTGCATATTGATTTGTTTAGACCAATGAGAGTGGGACATTATTATGGTAACATATATTTCATACCATCTGTTGATGATTACTCTAGAATGATGACTATCATGTTCATGAAAGTTAAGTCACATGCTTTTGATATGTTTAAATGGTAAAAAGAAAGAGTTGAAAAATAAATTGGTAAAAAATAAAAATGTTTAAGATCCTTAGGTCAATGAGAAATCTTGCATTTCCAAAAAAAATTCTTGTTTTCTATACTAGTTTTTTGTTTTCATAGTAGCCATTGCTTCCTTGGGTTTTTTGTTGTGTGTGATTAATATCTTGTTGAGGACCTATCCTAAGTCCTTACCCTAAGAGCACAAATAATGTGTCATTCTTCATTTTCTTTTTTGTTCTTTCTAGTCCCTATTTTCTATAGTTTTTATCTAGTGAGGCATGGTATTCCTTTTGGCATGGTTTACTATGATGATGTGGCATCTTGCATAGTTGGAAGCTAACTCTTTGATTGTATTTAGACCTATCTTCATGAGTATGTGAATAATTGATGCCCATTACTTGGTTTATGACTTACACCTCTAAGGAAGGACCTATATTGTAATTAAATGCCTGATTGGTTGACTTGTGGTCTAGCTAGCTATATCAAGACTTGGGTTGGATGTAGGAAAGTAGCATGAGAGATCTTGGAAAGTAATATGGAAGAAGACAACTTTTAAAAACCTTTTTATTGACCATAACCCAGAAGGCCTCACAACCAAGCATATTGGATGTTACAACATGATTCATAGATTTACCAATTCATTACAAGCTTGCATGATTTATATATATATATATATATATATATATATATATATATATATATATATATATATATATATATATATATATATATATATATATATATATAATCATGCAAGCTTGTAATGAATTGGTAAATCTATGAATCATGTTGTCTCATGTGACACAATCTTGTGTTAGCTTACATGTGTACTCTTAGTAAGGTTATTAAGTGATTTGACTCCCATCCTCTTATCTATCTTCCCCAGATCAGATCTAATAGAGGTGGTGAGTTTATGTCTCTTGATTTGACTAACTTTTGTGTTGAGAATGGGATTGAGAGATAGTTATCATCCCAAAGGACACCACAATAGAATGGAGTTGTTGAAAGAAGAAACATGTGATGCAAGGATGATGTAGTGCCTCTCCCATTTGACTTCCATAAGTCATCCTGATGGATGCAACCTTGTTGATCTTTTGTTGTGATGGATCTTGATTGTGACCATGAGTGGTCTACAACATAGAGGTGATTTGATGTATGTTTCTATATCAGTTGCTTTGATTATGCTTTTGACTAATTTATGAGATTATGATATGATTTATGGTTCACTGAGGTTTGTGCCAGTTCTTACTAGGATCAATTTGGTATCATAAGGTTGTTTTGTGATTACCCTAATATGTGTGTAGAGATTGCACTATGCACTATTACCATGCTACACTAGACTAGGTTCCTGTAGCAGTGGATAGTCATGTTTATGACTATATTTGCTTATGTGTTTTAAGTGCCTTTTTAATTTTTTTTAAACAATCATTATTAAATGCTTAAGTAATTAGAAATGGATTGTTCATGTTGGATTATTTGGTTATGTGTTGTGGACATTTACCTTGTTATATTTTGATCTGAGAGATATCTATTACTTATGTGATGTTTTACATTTGAGAGGGCCTGAGGGTTAAATGTTATATTTGGATTTTAGTATCATGGATTTTAGATTGCTATGCTATTCATTTGATCATTTTGCATGACAATGCCATTTTGACATGACAGTGTTTTTTTTTTATGATAGCTGGTTATCTGGTATTTGGACATACCTTTGATTATGTTAGGTGATGGATTTAGTGCTATGGTTATTTACTTCATTCCTACGTTGTTATGCTTTATGCAAACATGAGTGATGTAAATAGATTATTTTAATATAATTAAATAAATGGTTAAATTAGGTGATTTAACGCATTTATTGCTTTGGGTATGTTATTATATGCAATTGCACTTGATCATGTTGTTTAGTGTGCAAGATTTATATCCCTGGCAGTGGCACATGGAGTTAGTGATTCAGCCTTTCATATTTTACCAATGTCGTCCTTGTATGGTCGATGTATCCTTATTTCAATTATTTTATTGAACATTTTAGTGATTATTAAATCCAAACTCATTTGCATTATGTGATTAGACCAGTGAGCATGTCTGTGCATTTAGAGTTCTGCATTGTCACAAAAGTTGTTAAGGAAATTTATGTGTTTTTGGGTTTTTCAGCTTTTTAATTGATTTATTTTAATTTTTGGTAGCTTTGCCCTAGATCAATTCCTATTTCTAGGAATAGCCTATTTTTATTTGGGTTGATTCAGAGTTTAACTAGGTTGGTTGGTTAAATGTGCTAATCGATTATTCACTCGAAAAGTGAATAAGTATCCAAAAATGAATTTAATTCCTCACTTCTCACTTTTGAATTAGAAAGTTGGAGAGTAAAACCCAAAATTCTCTTCATGAGGATTTACTATTTTGTTCATTGTGAGAGCTACGGGCATGGGATCATCACGAGGTTAAGCTCGTTGGATCTAGCTTGGGGAAACCTTAGATTGATACGATTTTCAGCTACTTTTGCGAGCTATTTATTTTATGGTTCAGATTCCCATTTTTCCTTTTGGCAGTGAGGTAGGGCTTTCCTATTTTATGATTTCGGCTTCGTTTCTACTTTTGTTTTTGGTAGTTGTTTATTTGGAGGCTAAGAACTAGTGTTCCCCTCTGTTTCTGTATGCTAGTTCTACCCTATTGGGCGGGTACAAACATTTTCCTATTTTTTGGGATGAGGGTTTGGAGTTTTACATCATTATGTTGGCCATTTTTGCATACAATATCTGAACTTGATTATTTTTGGATTTTTTAGATTTTTGTGCCCAAAAGCCAAATGGGTTTTAATTTTGAAGTTTTCCAAAATTTTGGAGTTTTTACCTTGTTTTGTGTACCGCCCTATTTTCTTGGGTTTTCTTGGCACAATGTGGGTCATGGACCTTAATGATCCATTTGGATATCAGTCAGACCAGTATTGCACTTTTATGTTGCATTGGGGTGTGTGTCACATTCATACTCCTGACACTGTGGTTGGTTGAGTGTTTTTATACCTAATTTTATGGTTTCTTTTGGACCTTTGTTATTGTTTCGTGGACACTAAGATTCATGTAGAATCTATGCTCCCAGATTGAGGCCAGTTGAGTGAGTTCATGATGTTTGGTCTTGTTGCATCATTGAGATTTTTGTAGAATCCATAATTCTAGATTGAGGTCGGTTGAGTGATTTCATGATGTATGGTTTTGTTGGCTTTGGGATTCGTGTAGAATCTATCCTTCCCGTGTTGCTTTTAGTTGGGTGTTATCTTTTGGATTGTGTTCTCATCCTGTTCTTGTGTTTTGATCTTTGTGATGGCGGTGTGCCACACATGAGTACATGCATGTACATTTGTCGAGTGACTTGTGAGGCCTGATCTTCCATGGTACTTTCAAAAGTTATGATCATTGGGGTTGGGATGGGAGTATGCATGTCCATGGGTGCTTGTCGTAGGATGAGCATGGGTAGGGTAGGGTAGCATATGGAGGGGGATTCTATCTCATAGCTCAATGATCATGATGCCACAAGTATGGCAGAGAGGAGCTTTGATTAAGTAATAACTAAAGAGAATGTGTGAATGGTAATAAAATTTAAGATAATAAAATGATGTGCTGAGCCATTCTCCATTGAGGGGTGTTGTATCCGCATGATCTGAGCTTGGGTTTTTCAATGCCAAGTGACTCTCCATGATGTCAACCCCTACTTAGTAGCCTATTAAGTGTCTTACCAAGACCTATACTCCTTGCATTGTCTTAGGTTCTTAGTTACAACCATCATACTATTTGGCATGAGTGTTAGCCATGGATTTTGTTTTGCATTTTTGTGGTTGGATCATTATCTCCATCAGCATGGTAGGTTTAGAACTATGGGTGCCACATGGTTGGGAGACATAGCTACCTTCACCACTACTAGGAATCGGTGTATAGAGATAGTCTTGTCCTAGTGCGACTGTTGCTAGATGTTTTCACTTGATACTTCAAGTTTCGGAGTATGCTTTCTTATGATTTATGCTTTCATTGGAATGCTTGGATATCATGTTTAGATGATGTTAGTTTACTTAATGCATTCCCATATTATGATGTTTAGGATATGCCTAGAAGATATGAATTTTTATATTGGATTATCTATTGGTCATTGGCTTAGCATCTTAGATTTCCTTATTATGATGATCAACATGTGATAGGTGATGTTCTCTACTTTGTAGGATTTTCTTATGCTTTACTACTAGCATGTTAGATTTCCTTATGCTTATGTTGCAACATGTTTAGTAGTGACGTCCCTATTACGGTAGTACTAACGATTTGATCAATGGCTTGGGATGTTACGCACAAGGGATGGCTAGGATCCATGATGGTTTTATGATGCTATTGACAGTTGGGAGGAACTGTGTACTTATTTTGGTTGTTCAGTCATTGTGATGTTACTTTTGTTCACTGCGATGTTGCATTCAGTATAAGTTGATGTATATTTAATTCCTTATACTTAAGATATATTTTAATATATGCGATGAATCTTTTGAGATAGGTTTCAGACCTCTCTAAGATAAGATAAAGATTCTAGAAAATTTCAAGGCTTTAGAAATCTAGACTTAGCCAATTTTTAGGGCTTCAAGATTTCAAACTTAGCCAAATTTTAGGATTCTGCATTTTACCCCAGCTTGATGTTTTTTTGATGAGTGGTTGTTCCTTTGAGCCCTCACCATGTGCGTGGTCGTTGTTGGCTTTGTTTGTGCATGTCAGTTTGGTAGTGTCATTTAAAGGTTCATTGGTTGCCGAGATTATGGTAAAGTCTTTCGTTGTGATCTTTGTGATCCATGTATGATGTTGTCATGTGCATTTATACTTGTAAAAAAAAATATCTTGGCTTGTATTAAATCCTTGTTCCAAGGATCTCTGGGTGGGGCATTACAGATGATCGGATAATTAGGGCCAAAGGCACACCTAACTATGCAAACACCTTGCTAAATAAAAACAATAGAAGCAAAAACATAGAGAACAATACCAAGGAGAGGGAGAAACAATAATATCTGTATTGACTTATCACATTATCCACAAATGTGCCCAGTTGTGAGGCCTTTCAAGTTGTGGCCAATACAAGAAGATTACAAATTAAAACTTTAGGATCCACGATCTCTACAAATTCTAACTCTAAATTCACTCCTCTATAATCATTTTCACTTTTTTCAAACTCTTTAAGTACTTTTTAACCTAAGCCTAGACACATTTACTTATACTTGCCAAAATGACTTACAAAAGATTCTAGATCTATACATTAGAGAAGGATGACCTTATAAAAATTGACACACATCCCAATACATGATCCTTACATTAAATTCATGACTCAAATTAACTAAATAAGTCAGCTCATACTAAGAACCAATCACAAACAAACTCGATAAAAGAAGGAACTGAGTATCAACGAATCAATGAGCTCACTCGACACATGAAGAAACTTGACAACAACATGACTCAGCCAAATTAGGAACTCAACCAACACTATAAGAACTCAACAAAAATAGAAACTTGGCCAATATTGAAGGAAGTTAGCTAAAATTGGAACTCAACCAACACTCCAACTTGATAATAAGTGACAAAATGCACAATAATCAACAGGATATCAAGGTAACACAAGATGCTCCTACATTAGACAACCAAGGTTGAAATAAATGATTCTCCTAAATCATTGAGATGTCACAACCTAAGTTGAATCCAACTTAGATTGAAAAATCCATGTAGCATCTTACACTGGTCTATTCTTCTACTTCACCAAATACTCATAGTAATATTTTCCTCTTATGAACTTATCAACTTTTTGATCCAAACTATATTCAATCTCTTCCATATTCTTCTTAGGGTAATCATTTGGTGAAACAAATCCATCATCTAACTCATGATACTCATACAAATCAGTAATATTGAATATAGGAGATATATCCATGTCATCAAGTAACTCAACTTCAAAATTCCTCAAGATCTTACAAGGTCCAAATTGCTTCATCTTTAACTTATTGCATGTTCCAACAAGAAATCTACCTTTCTTTAAATGAAGCATCACCTCGTCACTAACTTCAAAAATATGATGTCTCCTAAACTTACTTGCATTCTTCTTATACTTTTGTTTACTTTGTTCCAACCTTGGCTTTACTTCCTCATGCAAAGATTTTATAACTTCAGTAAATACTTCCCTTCGAGAACTTCTCTTATCTTCAACAGCAATATCCCTTAAATTTGATATACCTCTAAGCCTCGTTCTAATAACAATCTAAAAAAAAATTTTCCTAGTACTCCTATTCACATAATTATTATATTTAAAATAATCTTGTCTTGATACCATATCCTAATTGATTGACTTATCTCCTACTAAGCATCTCAACAAATTACCCAAGATTCTATTGACAACCTCTATCTAACTAAACTTCAACTTAGTATCTATCTTCTTCAACAAAGTCCATCAAAAATTATCAACAAACTTGCTATCTCATTCAGAGATAATACTTCTTGGTAATCCATGCAATCTAACAACCTCTTTGAAGAAAATTTCTGCAACATGCACTACACCATATACCTTTTAAGATGGTATAAAGTGTGTCATCTTAGAAAATATATCCACAACAACAAATATGGAATCATACCCTCTTGTTTTCTTAGTTAATCCAAGAACAAAATCCATAGTGATGTCACTCCAAAGTTTGTTAGGAACATAAATAGGTGTATACAATCCAATATTTTGACTTACTTCTTTTGCAACCTAAAAAATTCCACATCCTTACAAAATTTTAAACATCCTTATACATCTATGTCCAGTAATACTTATCCTTAAGAAAATTCAATGCCTTATCAATACAAATGTGTTAAAGAAAAATTACCACAATAATTTTCATTTATCAAATTAACTCTCATAGAACTTCTTGATATACACAACTAAATTATTTTGAACACCATACCTTCTTGGATGAAATAGTCTTCATACTTACTTAGTTGATCTGATAAATTGGGTGCTCTACACTCTCTCCATGCCATAAAACAATCAAGGTTAGTGTTATATTACTCCTTCATCACATCAAAACCAAGAACTTCAACCTTCATCTCGATTAACAAAGAACATCTTTTGCTCAATACATCTGCAACTTGATTAGTGACTCCACTTTTATGCTTTATCACAAATGTAAAAATCTACAAGTACTCAACCCACTTATTTTTCTTTAATTCAACTTATACTAACTTCCCAAATACTGTAAATATTTATGATCGATAAACAACACAAACTCCTTAGGAATGAAATAATGTCTCAACTTCTTCAAGGCTTGAACAATATCATAGAACTCTTGATCATACACACAATACTTATTTTTAGCATCATTAAACTTTTCACTAAAGAAAGAAACATGTTTACCTTCTTGACTCAATATAGCTCCTATTTCACTACCACTCACATCAAATTCAACTTGAGATACCTTATTGGAATTAGGTAAAGCCAATACATGCAACTCAACAACCTTAAAAATATCCTTATCAACTCCATGTGTCCACTTGAAATCCTTTTAATCTCCCCTCATAGTCTCAATCATAGCATTTCAAATAGAACTAAAATTCCTTATAAACACTTTGTAGAAACTAGCCAAACTATGAAATGATCTTACCTCACCCACATTTTCAGGTGTAGGCCATTGAATAAATTATTTAACCTTCTCAAGATGCATTCTCAAACCATCAGCTAAAATCAAAAATCCTAAATACACAATCTCTTCTTGCATGAATGAACATTTCTTCAAATTAATCAGCAACTTCTCCTATTTTAGCATCTGTAACACTTGCCTATTATGCTCAAGATGTTCTTCTTTAGTCTCATTGAATATTAAAATATCATCTGAATAAATAATCATAGACTTACCCAAGAATTTGTTTACAACTTCATTCAACCTTATGAAAGTACTTGGTGCATTAGTCAAACCAAAAGGCATAACCAACCATTAATATAAACCATCTATAGACACTTAAAATCATCCCTAAAGACTATATTAATTTATTAATATTATCCGTGACATTGTAATTAATTATTAATTAATTAATTAATTATATTGCTCACATTCTTCTACTTATTTAATTAAATGAGTTCATTCTCCTAAGTATTTAAATTTAATTTAAATACTCCTAGCCTTAATGTGTTAAATTAATTTAACACATAATCCTCCATCATCCCCTTTTTTAAATAAATTTTATTTATTTAATCCTCACATCTTATTAATTCCTCTAAACCCATGATTAAATTTAATTTAATTTAATTTAATCTTAAGCCTAACCTATAGCCTAGCATATAACCATCATTTTCATCCTCTTGAGCCTAATTCTCTAATCCCACTTAATCATTCTTAATCCCCTTCCTAATCCCCCTCATTAGCCTAAGAGTGTGCTCACACATGTGTGAGATGGCATACCTACACACTCCCCTTTGCACTCTTGTCTCCCACTCTTCTTCTCAAGTTTGCTCACACATGTGTGAGCAAACTTTAAATTTTTGACTACTTTCATGGCTTGCATGTCACCTTATGTGGCACCTACATGGATGCCACCTCACCAAGCCCTCCCTCAAGCCTATAGATAGAGGCCTTGTCTCAAGCATTTGCATCTCTCATTATTGCATTATTATCATGTTGGTTTGATATTTGAGTTTTTAGTTGAGCTTGCATGCTAGTTTGAGTTTTCATAGTAGCTTTCATGGTAGTTTTTATGATGATATTTAGATGCATACTAACCATTTGGTAGCTAGTTTAGATTTGCATTTGCATTCTTCATCTAGTTTACTTGTGCATTCTCATTTCCATTGTATTTACATATTAGTATAGCTTGCATACTTGGTTAGCTTTCTTTATTGCATTTCATATCATCATCATTGAATACCTTAAAGTATGACTTTCTCCATAGCCATTTCTTGAGGTGTGCTTCATTCCATATAGCCTATGTTCATATTTCATCATCATTCACATCTTTGCACATCCACTCAACAGATTCACTACATTGTTGTGTTTGGAAGAGCACACCAAACATCCCTCCCATCTTAACACACCAACAAGGCCTCTCATGGGTGCCTTTGTTGAGCTGTAGAGGTGGCTTGAGGACTTATATTGTTGGCTACTTTGAGTTGCAAAATTCAAGCAAGCATTAGTTAAGGTTTCTTGTATTTTGATGAGCACTTGTTATATGTTTTGATTTGAACTAATGTTTGTTTGTTTATTCATGCTCCCAACAGGTCATTTCTTCTAGCACACTTTTTGGCACACTCAGTGGGACTCACGTCCCTAATTTCATTCCTAAAATTCTTGAGCAAACCTCATTTAATCGTAGAAAACCTTGCAGTGTCATTTTTGTGGGCTGCAATGTCATCTAAGTTTCTCATCTTCGCAAATCAGCATCTGCGCATATGAGCATCTCCACTCTTTAGCGTCTTTATCGCAGTTCAAAAACCTACTTGCATTTCTATTTTAGCGTCTACATAGGAAAACATTTTCTACGTAGGAAAACATTTTGTCATCTAGGTTTTTATTCTATTGTCTTTGAAGATTATTCTGTCATCTATGAAGTTTATTCTATCATCTGCAAAGTTTATTCTGTCATCTGCGAAGTTTTTCTATCATCTGCAAACAATTGTCTGTTGTCTTCATTGTGTGTGAGTCCTAGTTTTTCATCTCTAACTTTTAGCATCTCTGCATCTTATATTGTCGTCTATGTCTGACAAGTCATTTAGGTTGTTGAAAATTGCACCTCAGTGCCTTCTATCATCTATGTAGTTTAGCGCCTTCGTATTTTATCGCCCGCGCAAATTGGCGTTTGCACCTAAATTTTGGCATCTCCACTTTATGACAAAATTGTTCTATTTTCAACAATAATTTTTGCTATCATATTGACTTGCAGGTTTTTACTGATAGTTTTAATGCAAAGAATTAACTTTGAAAACCTAAAAAGCAAAATCGATAGTGATTTTTATTACTAAAGGAGATTTGTAGTGATTTTTATCACTTAAACTTAAGGGTTAATGAACTTGTATGGATTAAACACTTTCATTTGAATGCATGAATGTTTAGGTTAGCCAACATTCAAACTTGGTGTTTAAAATTGACATGAATGTTTAGGTTAGCCAACATTTAGACTTGGTGCTTAAAATTGACATGGATGTTTAGGCTAGGAAACATTTGGACTTGGTGCATAAAATTGACATGAATGTTTAGGATAGAAATAACATTTGGTTTTGGTGCTTAAAAAGAATTCACACCATCTTGAATTCATTAAAGGACAATGGACGTGTATGCCTAGGCTAGATCACATTTGGAATTGGTACTTAAAATGGACATGTATGCTTAGGCTAGATCACATTTGGATTTGGTGCTTAAAATGAAGTTATACACTCTTGAATGCCCTAAGGTAAATTGACTTTATTTTTTATATTTTTATTTTTAGTATTTTATTTACACACACTCGCTTTACTCTCTTGTTGATGAATTCGCATTTCTCATTTACATTGGTGTCATTTCAAATTGGAAAGAACCTTGCATGTTTTAATCATGAGTGTCTTCAAGTAGATAGAAAACTTAAAGCTTCATTGGGAAAGAACAAGTGTCTTTTAAACCTCAAGACCACGTATGTATTCTCTCCCCTCGCACCTTCAGGTGATCTTGGGTGCACAAGAAATAAGTGGTTTTGTTTTTTCTTATTTTAGGAGGCTTGCTTGGGGATTTCATCACCCCTTGTGATGACCTCAACTCTAGTGTTCTAGCAGAGTATAAATAGAGGCAGGTGAATTGAAAGACACCTCTCTTAGAAGCATAATATTGTCATTCTTGGCTAATCCCCAAAGAACTTTATACCTTTGGGAAGTGAAGGAGGAGATTTGGGTTACCGTCTCCCCCCGGCTATGTGGTAGTATTTTCTTTCATCTATAGATTTGGGCCTCACGTACCTTGTGTATATTGAGGACACCCCTTAGATAAGCCTTTTTCATCCTAGTGGCAGCCTTATTAGGATTGTTGGTGTGTTCGGCATGCTTGTTCAAACATTCAAAACCTAAGCCAAACATCAAACAAGTTCTAAGATGAGTGAAATTGTGAGGTAACCTTTCATTAAGTGAAATAGTGGTAAGTGAGGTCTTCTTGACTCATGGTTATTTTTAGCTATCTTACATTGAAATAGGTTGAGTCTAGTTAAGTCTTGTTGCAAATTTTTTGAGTGCTTGAAATTTGGGTCTTGTTTTATTCTTGCCATGATTGATATAGTCAACCAAGTCAAGCATAAGAAAGTGAAATTGTCTAAACCACCCATCTGTAAGGAAAGGAAGAACTTAGCACATGGTGACAAACAATTCTGATACACTATCAAAGACATCCAATAGGAAGAAGCTAGACAAGACCGTTATGATAGAATCGACTATAATGGAAAACTTTGAAATTGGTCTGCCTTCCCAGGAGTGAACCTAAGGTTTTTATTTCCAGTGAACGAGGATTGAATTAACTACATAAGTGACCATAATATCTTCCATTTTCTATATCTACCTCCATTTTCCAAACTCCTAGTCTTCCACTTTCATATCTTCTTCTAGAGAACTTGAACCTTTAAAACATCTTTTGAAATTGCGGCGCTAGACCTTTTATCTATAAGAAAACATTTATCCTTATTACACTTACTTATTTGGAATCACAAGTCCATCTCCAAATAGTGAGTAATCAATTTGGTGTCAAATCTTGCCTAAAGATCACTTGACTATCTTTAGTGGGAGAAAGATACTATTATCCTTTAATCAAACTTTGTTTGCTAAACCAAGGTCTTTTGTCCACACTTGGGTAGTTGACCCTTTAATCACATAAGTTTAATAGCTCTCATCCTCATTTTTCTTTTTCTTCCATAATCTTCCACCCATCGGTTGGTCACTATTGCATGGTACACACATGATCAGAAAGTTTCACATTTAATCCCATGTCACATTTGTGGAAACCATTGTGGCAATTAGAGATGGAGAATCCATTTCCTCCACTCACAACTTCATTAGGGAGCACAATTCCCTCTAGTTCGAACCTTGGTATGCCTAACTCAACATCTGTGCAAGAACCAAAAGATCCCTTTTGTAACACAAATTTAGGGGGTAATTACGAAGAAGTATACCAAGATGAAGATTCTATTGACCCCAACGATGTACCTAGTGATGTGAGGACATTCCTTGCGGATCCCTACAATGTGGAAATGATGGAAAAATCCATTAGGGAAAATAAAATTGAGATATTCCTAAATTTGTTCAAGGATGGTGTTAATGTTCCCCTAAGCTTTGATGAGAGCACTTTGTTTAGACTAATTACAAAAGGTGGTGCTCCTATATTGCCCACTTCAAATGCAACTCCAACTTCTAGCAAAGGGAAATAAACCAGGGTGACAACTAGTGCTATGCCTACATCTAGCACTTCCACACAATCCACATTCCAATTGAGTGCAAAACATATTCAACAAATCATTAGTTCCATGCCCAATGTTACCCCACATGCTAATATTCCACAATCTACCTTGACAACTTCAACTGTGGGATGCTTAGGTATTGGGCAAGTGCCTACTCAACCAATGGAAATTCCAACACAACCAATGCACTCCTCTTATTTACAAGTGCCAACCAGTATGGTAAAAACATTCATGCCAATTCCAACAACTACATATCAATACATTGGCCAAAGTGGAGTACTTCCACCCCCTCACACTACATTTGGGACTCCCTACAATTTAGGAGGTGGATTTGTGAACTCCCAACAATCACAAGTGCAACCTAATTAAGATTTGGCACAAAAATTCCAAGAATTACAAAGTTTGGTCCTTAACATGAACAACAAAGGGGTGAAGGATGTCTCTTTTGAGGAAATTTGTCCTTTTCTATTTGATAAATCCATCAATATGGTACCATTTCCACCCAATTTCAAAATTCCTAAATTTGACAAGTACACGGGAGAGACATGCCCCTTTACACATCTCAAGGAATTTTCCATTCTATGCCAAGAAGTAGCTTACATTGATGATTATCTTACGAGACTCTTTGCATGAAGTCTTGGAGGCCCTGCACTAGAATGCTTAATGAATTTACCTAAAGGCTCCTTTACTTCCTTCAATGATTTAACAAGTTTATAGCACAATATTCTTACAACATTGAACATCATGCCTCATTGATTGATTTGTGCAACACAAAGCAACGAAATGGTGAAACATTTGCTAACTTTCTACAATGATGGAGGCATCTTGCTAATCGCATGCCCTACAAAATTGAGGATTCCCACCTTGTGGATATAGTCATCAAGAATTTGATACCCAAAATGTCCTTCCACATGAAGATGGCTAGCCCCAAAGACTTTGACACTTTATTCAAGAAGGGGAAGAATATTGAAAATGGACTTTAGGAAAAAGGTACCATCAAATATTATGATCCATCATCCTCACACAATGAGTCAAACAACAATAGAAAACCAAAATTCTGGTCCAAGAATAAAGGTGTTACACACGATAGTGTCACTGATGTAAAAAATCTTCAAAGAGGTAACAACAACTATCATAATCGAAACAACAACAATTCGAACAATGGCAATCAGCAATCTTGCAATCAAACACAATTTTTCCCTCGCAACAACAACAATTACAATCATGACTATGATCGAAATAGGAAGTTCACTAACTTTCGTGAACCTTTGGAAGCCATCTTTCAAAAATTAGTGGATCGCAACTTGATGGTATTTCCTAACACATGTCCTTTTGATGAAAATCAATCGAAGTCAAAGTGATATAGGGAAAATGAATATTGTAAATACCACCGCATCAAAGGACATGACACCAACAAATGTATCAAGCTCAAAGTTTTTATCCAAAATCTTGTTGATGATGGGGAAATTAAAGTAGGAGGTCCAACTTCTAAAAATGCCAAATTGAAGATATTCCAAAAGCCATTTCCCAATCACAACAATGATAACAATAATACCAACAATGTGAATCAAGCTTCCACATCAAATGCATTATCTTATGATTATTCTACTAACCACATATCAGGATTTAACTCCTTGTGTGGTAAAATAGAAACCAGCGATATATGTGGATTTGACTCCTTGTGTGGTCACATTGATGAAGTAGAAACTCATGTGAATACCCTTGTCTTATAAGCAGCTAATTGTGATGCCACCACTCAATGAGGAAGACTTACTTTGAAAGCTGCCACTCCTAACCACACTAATCCCTCAATGCCACATGCACCTAATGCACCATCCACTTCATAAAGGCTCACTTCTCACTATGATGTGTTATCCTAGTTAGGTAAGACTCTTGCACAAATATCTATCCTTGAGCTGCTAACCACATCACCCATTGACAAAGAAATCTTGGAGAAGGCTCTTTTAGAGTCTTGTGTTCCTAAAAACATTAATGCTTCCCAATTCACCACCATGATTGGAAACCTTTCTGCCCAACAACACCTTGTCTTCATAGATAAAGATTTCCAAGGTCCTGATCCCCACCATAATTTTTCATTCCACATTGAAGTCCTTATACAGCAAAATAAGATTAAAAGAGTCCTTATATATAATGGATCTGGTTTGAATCTATGTACATTGAAGATGATTCATTTCTTGGGACTTCTAGAAGATCTCCTAGATGTCAATAAGAGGATAACAATCAAAGCCTATGATAAAAGGGAAAGAGAATCAAAAGGATTTATCATGTTACCACTAAAAGTTGAACCAGCAGAATGCCATGTCCTAGACTTGGATTTTCCCTATAAAATTTTGCTTGGTCGATCCTGGATACATACACTAAAGGAGGTCCCATCTACCTATCATCAATGCTTGAAATTCCCCCACCAAGGAAGAGAGGTTTACAATCCTAGGGGATCCCACTCCTTTTGCATTTTGTAAAAGATTGGAAGGTACACTAGTAAATTTTTGTCCAATCAGTGAGTTTGCCAAAGTTATACCTAAGCCTCTCACCATAACAGAATCAACTTCCACAATAGTGTCAAAATTAGCCAATGATGATTCCAATTCCCACAAAGGAAAAGAGAAGGTGGGAGATACTAAGGTCAATACTACAGGGAAGAAGGTTACTTTTACTGATTTAGGAATGGGAGAGTATAAGTTTGAAAATGCCTTGTGTGTTAGACAACTACCACTCTCCCCTCATTCCTTTGGAAAACCTTCACAATTGCCACCTCCTACCAAGAAAGAGACTATGCATATTAACAAGACAACATTTGAACATTGGGGATCACTTAGTGGTGAGCATATGGAATCTAATATTCTAGATTGGCTATATTATGACAGAAAAGATGAACCTGTGGAGTTCCCCAATGATAAGTATGTTAAGGCCCTGCCCATTATCAAAAACATGGGATATCATGGTACCAGCTTTGGACCTAAAGAAGATGGAATGAGACAACCCATAGAAGCTTATAGCTATCCTAAAGGATGTGGATTGGACTCCTTTAAACCTAAGGTATCCTTTGCTGACAACTATTGTATGGTTGAACCTAATTCTGAGACTAAAGAGGAGGAATTCTTTAAAGTGCCTTTCCAATACATTGAGGATGACCTAGATAACTATGTCCATGCCATTACCATAGATGACCTTTCATCCATCAACCTAACTCTCACTAACCCCTACATGATGGACTGGGACCTTCAAGATACACCACCAACTCTCGATATTTGTAAGTCTAATGAATCAGTGATGGTACTTTTTAGCCTTAAGAATCTCTGAGATTACAAACATGAGATCTAATACAATGAGGAAGCCTATTTTGGTATCCAAGTTAACTCTCTTAGTTGCAAAAGTGAAAAAGAAAATAAAAATGGAAAATTAAAAGAAACATCCTCTAGTGAAAACTCCTCTGGGGAACTTTTGGATGAAGAAAAAGATAAAATAAAGGATGCATCTTCTGGCAAAAACCTCTTAGAGGCACTAGAAGAGGGAGAGATTGACCTACTATTTAGATCTTTACCACTAGAAAAGTCATCTATTTTGAATGAAGACACAATTCTAGTCATTGGGTACAGAGGATAATCCACAAATCACCTACATTGTTGCTACCCTAAATCCTGAAGAGAAAAAGGCAATGATTGAATTCTTGAAAAAGGGAAAAATAAATTTTTCATGGACATACAAAGACATGCCTAGTTTAGACACAGATTAGGTTGTGCATCATTTGATAGTAGACCCCAAGATTAAACCAGTGAAGCAAAAATTGTGCAAGATGCATCCTACGGTAGCACTTTTAGTCAAAGCAGAATTGCAAAAAATGTTAGAGTCAAAGTCCATCCATCCTATTGATTATCCTGAGTGGGTCTCTAACATTATTCCTGTAGGGAAAGCATCTAGGGGCATCTGTGTTTGTTTAAATTTTTGAGATTTAAATCTTGCATGTCCCAAGGATTATTTTCCACTTCCTAGCATAGACATCATAGTGGATTTGATTGCTAGACATGAGATGTTGTCTTTGATGAATGGTTTTTTTGGTTACAATCAAATCAAAATTATAGAAGAAGATCAACATAAAATGGCATTTACCACCCCATGGGAAACCTTTTGTTATCAAGTCATGCCTTTTGGTTTGAAATTTGCTAGTACCACTTATCAACGCATAATGACCACCATATTTCATGATCTTCTACATGTCATAATGGAAGACTATGTTGATGACATCCTAGGAAAATCAAAGACACGTGAGTCACACATTGATGTTCTCACCACCACTTTTGAAATGTTGGAGAAATATAAAGTGCACCTTAATCAAAAGAAATGTGTATTTGGGGTCAAATCAGGCAAATTGTTAGGCTACATTGTGTCAAAAAGAGGTATTGAGGTAGATCCTACAAAAGTGAAAGCCATCATGGATATGCCTCCACCTACAACATTGAAACAACTCCGAAGTTTTCAAGGAAAGTTACAATCCATTAGGAGGTTTGTGTCACAATTAGCAGATAAGGTCCATCCACTTTAGCATTTTCTTTGCAAGGGAAACAAGTTTCAATGGGATTGTCTATGCCAAAAAGTGTTTGAACAAATTAAGACATATTTGGCTAATCCTCCAATTCTAGTCCCTCTAGTTGTAGGATGACCATTGATTCTATACATTTCAGCTACTTCAGTTGCCCTAGGAGCACTTTTGGCACAATTAGATGACAATGAGAATGAGCAAGCTATATATTACCTTAGTCGAACACTAGTTGGCTATGAGTTGAACTACACTGCTATTGAGTGGGCATGTTTGGTTGTAGTCTTTTGCACACAGAAGTTATGCCATTATATACTCAATCATACTACATACCTCATTGCCAAGATAGATCCACTCAAATATTTTCTATCAAAAGCCACCCTCACCGATCGAGCAGCAAAATGGGTCTTGATTTTAAGTGAATTTGACATTGTTTATAAGGATCGTAAGGCCATTAAAGGACAAGTAATTTTGGAATAGCTTGTTGAAGCTCCTCTTCAAGGTGACCATCCCATTGTAGCAAATTTTCTAGATGACACAATTATGACTATAACCCCTAATACATCATGGAAACTATTTTTGATGGATCTTTTATACAAAAGGGATCGGGGCAAGAATTTTGTTTGTGACACCACAAGGAGATCTCATTCCTAATTCTTATAAAATCTCATTCCCTTGCACAAATAATATAGCTAAGTATGAAGGTTTAGTCACAGGATTACATCAAGCTATCAGATGAAATATCAAAAACCTTATTGTTTTTGGAGACTCACAATTGGTCATTAAACAAGTCATAGATGAATACCACACCAAGGATGAAAAATTGTTGCCCTATCACAGGATAGTGGAGGATCTTAAGCAGCACTTTATAGAGATTATTTTTTAGCAGATACCAAGGGCTAATAATAAAGTAGTATATGCTATGGAAATTATTGCCTCCATGATTGCCATGCCAAAATATAGTCTTAAATGTGAGTTTCTTGTTGAGAATCTTTTTACTCCTGCTTATGAGCGAACTAATTCAGAGTTGGTGTGTGAGATTTTTGATTCAAAGTATCCATGGTATGCCAACATCTTTTCCTATTTACATCACAAAACCATTCCCATAACCCTCATGCCAAATCAAAGCAAAACCTTTATCCATCGCACAACCCGATATACCATCCTAGGTGACACACTTTTCCAAAAACATTTTGATGGAACCCTCCTCTGATGTCTTAGTTTAGATGAAGCCAAAACAATGTTAGAAGAGGTTCACCAAGGGATTTGTGGTGCCCACTCTAGTGGCCTTACATTAGAGAAAAATCTTCTTAGGACAGGTTACTATTGGTCCACTATGTAAGCAGATGCATATCATTTTGTGAACAGATGTATTCCTTGTCAGCAGCATGGTGATTTGATACACGCTCCCGCCCAAGACCTTCAACCCACCATCACTTAATGGTCCTTTTCCTACTATGGATTCAATCTTGTTGGTCAAGTATACCCAAATTCCTCAAATGGCCATAAGTATATTATTGTCGCCACTGAGTACTTCACAAAGTGGGTCAAGGCTATTCCATTAACCTACATCACCGAAAAATAGATTTCGTAGTTCATCTTGAACTATATTATTTGTCATTTTGGTATACCTCAAGATATTATGACTGATAATGGAACCCCTTTCAAAAATAAGGAAGTTGCCACACTATGTAGGAAATTCAGAATCACCCAACATTTTTCCACTAGATACTACCCCCAAGGCAATGGCCAAGCTGAAGCTACCAATAAAACCATTTTGAAAATCCTAAAAAAAATTGTTGATGCAGTTGGCCATGATTGGCACATCCAAATTGCTCTTGCCCTTTGGGCCTATCATACCTCCATTTGTACCTCCACAGAAGCCACCCCATTTTCCCTTGTTTATGGTTTTGAAGTCATCTTGCCCATCAAAATTGAGCTCCCTTCCCCCAGAATCTCTCTCAAGAATCTCATATCCAAAGAAGAATATCGAGTTGCTCACTTGCAAGAGTTGGCACTCCTTGATGAGAGATGACTCAATGCCCTAAACCACCTCTGTATGTATCAAAATCATCTTCAGCTTTAGTATCACAAGAAAGTCAAGCCATGGGAGTTTGAAGTGGGTGACTTAGTTTTGCAGCATAATATGAGGAACCTCCAGAACCGTAAAAAGAAAGGAAAGTTTGAGGCAAATTGGCTAGGTTTGTTTATCATTATAGCCAAATATGGTTCTGGGGCATATCAGATTGCTACTCTAGAGGGAGATCCACTCCCTGAGCCTATAAATATCCAGCATCTCAAGTGGTTCTATGCTTGAGCCTTTGTAGTTCCTGTATAGTGTTTATAGTCCTACAAAAATCCAAAAAAAAACATAAAATCATAAAAAATTCAAAAAAATCATAAAATGTTCCTGAAAAAAGCCTAAAAAGTAGAAAATGTTCCTGAAAAAAGTATGGTTGATCCATTGTCTATAAGGCTCGTTTCGCCTCATTCCACCTTTTCAATTCCCTTGTGCAAAGTCTTATCTAGTCTTTTTCTTTTCATGCATCCCATAAAAGACCTCTTGTCTATGAGGCTTCACTTCACCTCCATTTTTTGAAAGACCTCTAATCTACGAGGCATTTTTTCATCAAGCAATTATCCAATCCCATTGCACTGAGCTTTTTCACAACAGTGATCACACTTGGACTTACACAAAATCACCATCTGAGACTTAATGATTCAAGAAACTTGTTCACTTCATAACCCTTGCTGAAAACACATGATTTTATGATCATTGACATTTGACTTGACACATTATTATAAGATGAATCCTTCCTATAGGTGACATTGCGACATTCACTTCTAGACCTAAGGTTCTTGGCAAGAACTATGGACTAAATGACTACTTCGTCATGAGGTCTCTTATTGGTTGATTTTATTTTTATGTGTTAATGGAAGCCTTTTTAGGATGCACCTTGATCTTCCATATTTTGGTCATACCTAAATGGCTCTCATTAACTACACCTATTTTTTGTGGTATGATCTATTTTTTGAGGCTTTATTTCATATGTGTTAGTTTCAAGTTATGTTAATCTGTTGTGTAATGGGGGCAATAGGTTAGCACACTTTCCACCAAAGATCCGTAAAAAGACTTTGGGTGTGCCCAGACCTCTCCATGGCATATACAACATTTGATCCATCATGACTATGCAAACTACACCTATCATCCTAAAGTCTCTATGGTTTTGTATGTCTAGTGCACACAAAAGAGTCATGTCATTTATGCTTCTATAGCATATAATGCATAAATTCATTTGCAAAATCAACTTAAGTTGTGCTCTCCATATGAACACAATGGAATCTCTTGATATCATGTAGTTAGGATGCATGTAGTATAGGGTTTCATTTGAGTCATGCTTGAGACAAGGTTCTATTTATTTCGCCCTCCTATGCTACAGTATTGAGTTTCTATGAGTGACAGTTTTGACAGATATTCATTCATTAGTTCATTTCCATTAGGTTGCATTAACTTCTCATTATTGCATTCATTCATTTTCCATTACATTAGTGTTCATTTGATTCATCTCATTTAGTGTTCCTTAGGCATTTTTAGTTCATTTTATTAGATTGCATTAGTTCATTCCATTAGTTGCATACATTCATTTTAGTCATCACATTTAGGGGCATATACATCATATCACATATATATAGTGCATCCATACATGTAAAGTAAAGCATTTATTTCATAATCGCGCATAAATCTGCATCACGCACATGTTAGGCAGCATATACATACATCATAGGAAACATCACATAACATCACATCCTACATCACAAACATCAGTATCCACATCATAAATATCATATGCATCACATAATTCCATACACATATAGAGTCATAAAATCATGTCATGTATATATCTCAAAAAATAATGTCTATATAGTCCATACACAAATCATGTAGAATCATATAGTACAAATGCATCATCAAAAAACTTGTTGCATATGCACATATCTATCAAAAAATTGATCACTATACAAAATCAAGCCGTTGGCTATGAGGGCCTAGCCCCACTGTATCCCCCCCCTCGAGGATGTCTCTGTTGTCCTATGGACTGCTTTGATCTGGATCTGCCCCTCGAGATCCATGAGCTAGCCCCCCTCTCAAAATCTGGTTGTCGTCGATCGATAAGCATGGCCTCAATATACAGTGACCTATAATAGGTTGCCTCTCGTATGGCCCCTACCTCTATTCGACTAGCTATGATGGCCTCCTGCATCACTATGAAAGCTACCCTATGGTGTAGCATCTATCTAGCTATGTCCCTCTACCTACGGTATCCATTTGGTTGCGCCTAATGGATGGCCCACTCGGCCCATAATGCAGCTACCTCCCCTTGGAGTCTCTCCAGCTTTTCCTGCTCCTTTGCCCCTGTATGGATCCCCATCCCTACAAATTCCCCAACGTCCACCCATGCTTGTAGGGCTGCTAAGGCCTCCTATGCACTATGTCCCTTGGCCCTCTACACCTGTAGCTCTACCTATATGGCCCCCATGGCTTGCTCTAAGTTGTCTGCTCGTGCCTATTGCACCTGTGCTATCCCCTGTAGCTAGGCTACCTTTGCACGGAGTCTATCCTACTCAGCCCTCACCATATTTGAGTCCTCTGTTGGCCCCTATCTTTGTCCCCCTGCCAGAACTTGTACTTGTACCTATACCTGTGGCCCCTATCCTGGTGCCTGTGCTAGTGCCTGTAATGGTGCTAGCCCTAGCCCTCTCCTCACTTGGGCTTTGCACCCTCATGGTCCCTCTTGTGCCCCTTGTGCTAGTGGTGGCATCATAGCTACATGACCACCGTCCCTTTCTCCATCCCCCTCCCCCCATGCCTACTCTGTTAGTGCAGGTGCCCTTGGCACTATGAGTTTGACTCGCTAGTGGGCTGCCCACCATTGTGCATATGTCGGTGTGACACCTGCATCTCCCCTATCTTGTTTGTGGACCCATGGTATTGCTGGCATTGATACCCATGATATGTGGTCCAACCGAAGGTTGGTCCCATGCCCCCATAGCTAACCATACTCTCGAGACACCACATGATATAATAATTTGTCTGGTACTGCATCTTATGTCCTACCAAACTACCATGGCACTCAAGAGGGCATGTACCGTATGAAAATGTACATGGAATGCCCAATGATCTAGCAGTCATTCTATGTGTATGAAAGGTACATCTGATCCTCTGTGTCATCCTCACCACCTACTACCAGTGTCTGCCCCCACCGCTCTACCCCATCATATGGAGTCCACTCAAACATAATAATCTCATCGATGCACTGACGCCAGAACCCCACAGACTCTGTGGATGTATACTAGATTAGAGGTCGGTATCTATAGGTGAATGGCTCATCAGGCTGCCTAGTCTCCCGCCGGGTGATGGGTCATGTGCCTCTAATGTCCTCCCATGACCAGATCATCAATAACGTTAGTCCTAGTCCTACAGTGTGCTGGGTCCGATATGCACACTTGTGAAAATCATGATATAACTTAGCCAAGATCGTCTATCCCCAGTAGTAGACCTCTCCATCCTCTCGTAGAAGGGTGCTTAGCACCCATACCCAATAGATCAGCCACCCGTGTCCTGCATGATATGGTAGCATCCGCCATATCAATGAGGCTAAGTATACTATCAGCCTCGATAGCCTCTGCTCTAGAGCTCCTCTCCACAATAACCATGATCACTGGACAGGTAACTATTATCATCATCTACTGAAGCACTCCCTCAAGAACATATCAGAACCCTCTAGTACATACTATGGGTATGTGCCTCTGATCGGCACTCACAAGATTTGCCACAGATCCAAGAGTGTGACTATAGCCTCCCCCATAGGTAGATCGAAGCTCCCTGTCAGTGTGTGCCATCACTCTATGAGCATCGATAGCTACGCTGAGTGGGCCCTCAGGTCTGGCCACTTGTGAACATGCTCTAAGTTGCACAATCGCATGTGTCTCTAATCTACATCTGTTAGTCTCTCCTGGATCACCATGGTAGGAAGGTAGTGCTCCCTTGACCTAAATACCACCATGTCCTCCTACAGCATAGACATGCAGAGTGTTAGTCTTTCTAGCCTATGTCATCCCTAGAATGGGGCATCTTCCCTTGCCTCCTACTAATTTTTCCCAATTGGCGAAGCTGCTAATTCGCACAGACACTAATCGGTAGAAATGTCGATCTATGCAGATGTTGATCAACGTAGATGCCGATCAGCGTAAATGACAAACCTTTTGTCATCTTTAGAGATGACAACATGTGTTTTGTCATCTCCATTAGCCCTAACCTGACTTTTCCATCTATGAAGACAACAAGATGAAACTTGTCATCTTCGTGGAGTCCATTCCCTTTTCGAGCATCTGTGCAGATGACAGGGTAAATCCTGTCATCTCTGCAGATGCCACGGATATCACTTTGTCGTCTGCATAGACAACAGGGTGGAGACTATTGTGTGTGCCCTAACAGTGTTTTTGCTCCATTTATTATGCAATAAATGCACCTAACCTAGCCTAGTCTGCCAAAAGACAAAGAGGATCAAATGACTTACTGGTGGGCCCATCTCAGCTGCTCATTAGTACTCTCGAACAGGCTCACCAAGCTGCAATCGATCAATGGGGTCCATGTTTGCTCTGGATGCTCTGCTAGTGGTGTGACAATGACCTTCTTTGGACCCCTCAGAAGCTTATATAGGCCCCCTGCGGACCCCGTTTGAGCCCATGTCTTCTCTGAGTTGTGTTCATCCCCTATTTACCTATAAATCATGCAAATGTTGTCATTTATTCCCATTTTTCTTCTTTCTTAAGACCTTTTTGCAAAAATTTCCCAAAATTTATTTTTTGCGCAATTTTTGCGAGGGGGCACTCTCCTCCTCTATCATCACCATAGGACTCCCACCTTCTCTGAGGCAACCTATATTTTCTTTTCTTTGATATGATGTCATTCTGATATCACATCAAAGAGGGGCAAAATGTAGACACTTAAAATTGTCTCTAAAGACTATATTAATTTATTAATATTGCCCATGACATTGTTATTAATTATTAATTAATTAATTAATTATATTTCTCACATTCTTCTACTCATTTAATTAAATTATTTTAATTAAATGAGTTCATTCACCTAAGTATTTAAATTTAATTTAAATACTCCTAGCCTTAATGTGTTAAATTAATTTAACACATGATCCTCCATCATCCCCTTTTTTAAATAAATTTTGTTTATTTAATTCTCACATCCTATTAATTCCTCTAAACCTATGATTAAATTAAATTTCATTTAATTTAATCTTAAGCCTAACCTAGAGCCTAGCCTATAACCATCATTTTCATCCTCTTAAGCCTACTTCTTCTCTAATCTCACTTAATCATTCTTAATCTCTTTCCTAATCCCCCTCATTAGCCTAAGAGTTTGCTCACACATGTGTGAGATGGCATACCTACACACTCCCCTTTGCACTCTTGTCTCCCACTCTTCTTCTCAAGTTTGCTCACACATGTGTGAGAAAATCTTGAATTTTTGACTACTTGCATGGCTTGCATGTCACCTTATGTGGCACCTACATGGATGCCACCTCACCAAGCCCTCCCTCAAGCCTATAAATAGAGGTCTTGTCTCAAGCATTTGCATCTCTCATTATTGCATTGTTATCATGTTGGTTTGAGATTTGAGTTTTTAGTTGAGCTTGCATGCTAGTTTGAGTTTTCATAGTAGCTTTCATGGTAATTTTCATGGTGATTTTTAGATGCATACTAACCATTTGGTAGCTAGTTCAGCTTTGCATTTGCATTGTTCATCTAGTTTACTTGTGCATTCTCATTTCCATTGCATTTACATATTAGTGTAGCTTGAATACTTGGTTAGCTTTCTTTATTGAATTTCATATCATCATCATTGAATACCTTCAAGTATGGCTTTCTCCATAGCCATTTCTTGAGGTGTTCTTCATTCTATATATCTTAGGTTCATATTTCATCATCATTCACATCTTTGCACATCCACTCAAGAGTTTCACTACATTTTTGTGTTTGGGAGAGCACACCAAACATCCCCCCCATCTTAACACACCAACAAGGCCTCTCATGGGTGCCTTTGTTGAGCTATAGAGGTGGCTTGAAGGCTTGATTTTTTGGCTTCTTTGAGTTGCAAAACTCAAGAAAGCATTAGTTAAGGTTTCTTGTATTTTGATGAGCACTTGTTATATGTTTTGATTTGAGCTAATGTTTGTTTGTTTATTCATGCTCCCAAGACGTCATTTATTCTAGCACACACCATCGTTTGTCTTAAAAGAAGTCTTCCACTCATCACCTTCTCTAATTCTTATATTATGATAACCACTCTTCAAATCAATCTTGGTAAAATATTTGGCCCCACTCAAACAATCCATTATGTTATCTATCCTAGACATAGGAAACCTATACTTTACTATTATCTTGTTAATAGCTATGGAATCATATCCATACAATGACTTATACTCCTTACATGAAAAATATCATAAGGGATATCTTCTACAATAATCTCCTTGTACTCATTCAATAAGTTTTCAACTTCTACTGGCACTTGGCTAACACTATCAGCTTCAGTTGTTACTCGACCTCTATTATCTTCTATGCCTTAGTCATTACTATTTTCTATCACTCAACCATTACTATTGTATGTCACTTGACCATTAATATTTTTTTTCATTTGGCCTTTACTACTATAGCTCAGCCCTCTAAGGATTATAACAAAGGAAACCTATTTATTCTTCATCTCCTTCTCAAATTGTTTCTCACTAACCATACATATTCTAATAGTAGTACAATTTATCTCATCTAGAACTTCAATCAAGGGAGACAATGTGCTCTTGACTCCATTTACCCAAATAGTATATTGATTCAATCTACCATGATGTACAATATATTTATCATATTGCCAAGTTCTACCCAAAAAAACTATGACAATAATACATATGCATAATATCGCACAAAATTTCATCAAAATAGTGTCCAATTTTGAGTTTCACAAGACATTTCTCACTTACTAGTAATTTATGTTCATCCTTGATCTATGAAACATGATAGGGTTTAAGATTCTTCTATCTTTCCAACTCCAACTTTGTACCCAACTCATCATATGTCAAATTTGTTTAACTTCCACTATTAATGATTACTTTACAACACTTCCTTATTACCTTACATCTAGTCTTGAAAATACTTCTCCTCAGGATAGGTTCTTCATCAACTTTCTCACTACACAAAGTTCTCCACACCATCAAGTTTTCTCTAGCCTTAGGATTACTCAGAGGATTCACAGGTTCACCTTAAACTATAATATTTTTGTCACCATTTTTACTCTCATTAGAGTATTTACACTCAAAGGATTTATGCCCTTCTTTACCACATCAAAAATAATTACCACAAAAACTACCTCTAGGGTAAGAATTACCTCTTCCTCGATAAGAACTGTTGGAAATGTAGAGAAGGATAGGTGACTGAGAGGGGGGATGAATCAAGAACCAATAAAACTTTAACTTTAATTCACCAATTAATCCTATATAAACTAATCTGATCTAATTGCATGCATGAAAGACTAAAAGTAATAAAACATTCATAACACTTGACACAATATTTGGTAACCTAGAAACCTTTCAAATAGAAAATAAAACTAGGGTGGGGATGGTACCCACAAGCTTTAGTACTATAGTATAGAGTTGGTCTGTTAAAGCTTACAAATGATCACTTCTAATGATCTTCCCTATTAGGAGCAATAATGACTGTTAGTTCCACCTTGTGAAAGGATTTATACAATACAATGAAGTATGTACTCAGGAGATTCTGCATAAGACTATTAAGTCGACCTTGTTAGAGGAGTTGACTGATACACCTATTAGGATGAACTAGTAGCCGATCTCTTGTCATGCCCAAATTTTCATGGGCAAAACACAACTAACAATTTTTTTTTTGTATTTTATTTTATTTTATTATACATACATACATACATACATACATACATATATACATATATATAAGATAGTCATAGGGGGTCAACACTTTAACAATATAGGAGTTAATCATTAACAATTCTCTTACGATCATGTTCTGACTATAAGGCTAATCAAATCTTCGTCCTAGTCAAGGTCTTAAATAGCAAGAGGACATGTTGCCAAGGTTCGCATCTATTTAACCTCCAAATTTTATGACAAGAAAATCCATTTATGAGTTATCAAAATATTTCAATAATAAAACACGATAAGGGTGCTAGATCAAAATATACAAATGACTTAGTATACATTTATAGCATGCTTAGTTGGTACACATCCAATTGAAGGGTAACAACAAGGAATCATGAATAATATGTTAAGATTCTAAACATACTTAGTTACTAAATGTCTTGATTTAATTATGTTTATTTATCTACCAGACAATATCCTAACAGGAGTTGTGAAATGAAATCTACGACTTGACAAATTACTATATGAGCATGATTTGATTTTTGACCCCATTTATGATCTAATACTTTATAGGTAGACTTACATTTTCTCATTGAATTTAATTCTAATAATTTATAATGACATACTATCTACATATTATTAGTCATTAATTAAGTTTACCACTTTAACTATCACTCATAACTTGTTTCATGCATTCTAATTTAATTACTTCCTCATGCCAATCGTCCATATTGTATCACTACATCAACTAAGTCATTCATCTATCACTAATGATATATATGTATCTATCTATTTAGATGCATAAGATACACATATTAGACCCATATCCATATTGAAGGATACATACATTATGTACAATCTAAAACTAAATTTAAAGTCCACTAACTAATCTACTAATTTAAAATCTATAGTCCCTTGCTAATCTGTAAAGTTTCTACAAATTAAAACCCTCTAACTAAAACTATGTCACTTGCCAAATGTCCAAATACCAAAATATAACTAGATTTATAGTTTATCAACTACTCCTATTTATTAGCTATGATAAAAATAAAAATAAGTTATTTCTAACTATTCACCATTATCTACCAACCATATTATTATGTTAAGTCTAAACTATAATCCTTAATCCCAAGTTTAATACTAAAGTGCCCATGACATTTTCCTAATTACACAATCCTAATACTATCCACTTTTCATAACTTCTAACCTATCTATTTAAATCTTTCCTAAATACCCACGTCTCCAATCCTACCCCTTTCAAATTGCCTAGCATGTGTTGACTCGCATGAGCATTCCTTTCATGTGTGTTGGCCTATCATAGGGACTCGTGACCCAATTGGAAAACTATGATAGACTATTTGGTAGGCCCCTCTAGAGTTGGAGATGGATCCTATTAAGTGGGAAAAGATTCATTCCCCAAAGTGGTTCCCCCCCCCCCCCCCTCCCCCCCAACATTCACATAACTTTTCCTAGCTTTATACTTTATTCAAAACTAACTCATGTCACTATTTAAAATAAAAATCCCTAAACACTAATACCCTTGACTTCTTCCAAGGCCACATGATATCCTCTCTATGCCTTTATTCACATGTCAGACATTCCACTTAGGCTAGGCTCGTGGCTTTAGGTGAGCACCCTATGGATGTACCTAACATAAAGTAGGTGTAAATCAATTTGTATGTGTCATGCCCAAACTACATGGGCAAAACACAATTTCTTTTTTTTGAATAGATTTAATTGGAATAATTCCACCTTTGCCAAAAAAATTCTTTTAAATGAAAATCCATAAAGCCTAATTACAACCTTAACATACAAGAATATGAATTATCCGTTTTAAATCAATAATGCAAGAATTGTTTGATTCAAATAATCATGCAACCTGAATCTACATCCATGATCATAATTTTCATTTTCAACATGAAAGAAAACTTGAAATTTTACCAAATTGAACATCATCAATTCCATCCTATTTTTGAGATACATCCATCTAAATTTAAATCATGATTTAATCACATGATAACCAATTATACTCAACCACCAATTTTATTGGCAAACCTAATTCAAAGGCTCAGCCGAGAAAGAACCAGGAAGAAAACCCGACTTCGTTTCCATTTACAACAAAGTTTAAAATACAATTTACAATAGGATATCAATCCCAAATTTTAACAATAAAATTGAATTTTCTTCATGTCCCTCATCAAGGAATTCATTTCAAATTTTGCAACACATTTCTACGAACCGAGGAGGAAACAAATATCTGATCGAGTGACAACCAAGCATAACCAAGAGACAATCAAACAAGCATAATCATACATGGTTTACACAATAGGATTCACAATGAATCAAAACTAGGGAAAGGTGGATTCTTCCAACTAGGAGAAGTCAAGCACAACACCAAACAGATGCCCAATCGGGGCTACATACCAAGAACTTCCATTCTTCCATTTCAACATACCATAATCATACAAGGTTTGTGCTGACAGGTAGGGGCCCATAACACCCTACCCTTTCTCCCTCTTCTCATCCTGAGAAGAGACTCTACACTGGTTGGAGTCCGACTAAACAGACCTTTCCCAAAATTGGTCACTTCTGCCCTCTCCAAGGGTGAGTAATACCAAAACACCCATAAAAGAAACATCTCAAAATTTCAAACATAAACATGAAAAGAAATCATCCAGAGACAACCTGGTTTTCAAAGCTTCCCAACATACCCACAAACATACAAACATTGGAACAACAACAAGGTAGCATAAGCATGAAACAAGAATGAAATTTGAACAAGGGGGGTGAGAATTCCAACCTTCACAAAGAGGTAATGGCAATGAACAAGTTTGAGTAGAGCTTCCCTTTCCTTGCTTCAATCTTCAAGACTCTTTCTCTAAATGTAGAGATTGGGTAACAACCTCCCCTAGACCAAGAAAGGCCTCTAAATAAGCCTCAAGCTCAACCACCAAAGGGATCAATAACTTCACCCACCCACCTACAAATCTAGAAGCTCCTAACTCAACCCACACTATGGTTAAACCTTAAGTGGAGGTGGGGGAAATGAAACTCATGGTAGCCATAGTCAATTTTCGTGCAAAGGCAAAAAGAGACTTTTTGAGTGTCCTCAAAAGTCAACAAAAGGGGCTTAAGGGTTGGAAAAGACCCCCAACCCATACACATACCCCTTGGGTATAAATATTTCAAGTTTTAAAGCCTTAGGAATGGGTTTAGAGCCAAACAAATGCTAGGAAAAATTATTAAGACCAACTAACAACTCAAGTAATGCAAATTAAGCACTAATCTGGATTAAGGGTGACTAAACATGATTAAGAACCAAATTAGAAAAAGATACTAACTTAATTTGACTTAGGTCCAAGGGTTACACAGCTAACCCTAACTAGCACGCTAAAGAGCACAAACAATTCACGAGTGTCAAGTGACACTAAAAGAACATAGTTACGAATATTAACATTTACTAATCACAGAAAGATACATAAATACATCTCACAGTTAAAATACTTGAATTACAAACAACAGGGTTTCAAAAATTAACACATAGAGATCAGTTATGTTCCTCCGTCAGTTTCCTCAGCTAAAATATCTGCACACTCATTGCACACATCAGTAGTCCCAAAAATCACATGTACATATGTATATATACGTATCAAAAATTCACATAATTTGAAACATACATTAATCAAGGTTTCTTTCATCCTACTTATATCTTTTAATCATAAAGATTCCAAAAATCAATGTGTTAATCCTACATTTTACTTAATTCGTCTACATACATAAACCTAAAACCTTAAATGACGAACATCAAATATCTAGAAGTAACATCACACAGCATGAAATAATAAAATATGTTCAAGCATCAGATAATGTCTCGACATCTCAAATCGTGAGTATCCAAATAATAGTAATGTATCACTATGCTACAATGGATCGGGGCGAACTCAGAACATAATGCTTCAATTAATTAACTATTTAATTCATTTCTACTCACATTTAATCATCAGTAATTAAATAATCAATATTACATATAACTTATTCATTAATTTAGATTAAGTACGAGAATAATCATTGTTAGGCATGCATATACCTAAACTTCATAACATCACCAACAACGAATATTGAACTATCTAAATGCATAAAATCCTAATCATTGAGGTAACACAATCAATAACATCATCATTAAGTGAGACACCTTGTACTATTGTTAGTGAAAATTAAATGTTTAAATAGTCGAGACAACATAGTCATTCTCTATTCTTTAAGTATTAAAGCATGGATGTATCTGTTGTTCTCAATTTTCATAAGGAAATCTAAAAACCTACAACATTACTCCATATCTATTCAAATCTCCTACAACAAATTTGACAGAGAAATTCATATTTAATAGGTACATGTGAGGAGGGACCTTACAGTATGATGGGTGGAAGTGAAATCAACCTCCCATGCTATGGTAGTAATTTGTCTTAAATGTTTTATATATGGTATTCCATTATTTTTTAATTGATATGTTTCTTTCTTTTTATATTTTTAGAAAGGGTGTATTTGGGATAGGCTTTATGCATATAAATACCTGTTGACTTTTTTTTTAAAGAAAAGTGATTCCCCTTTTTTACTCTAGTCATGAAATCACTCTTTTTCTTTCTATTTTTTATTTAAATTTGAAGATGTCATTATTAATTTGCATGATATTTTAGTATATTGTTAGGAACATTCTCTTCATTATTATATTGACCTGTAATAGGGAAGGGACTTATTTATCACTTCTCATACAAAATCTAGAAATGTGTATGTACAGGCCTATTTTCTTATCAAGTTTATCAATTTGATTCATCCTCTTATTTTAATTATGATGTCTAATATATTGGTTGGTAGTAATATTATCCCACTTTCACATTTCCATATAAATATCTAGAATAAGGATGCATTTAGGGATCACTTGAATGATTATGTAAACATGAAATGAATTGAAAACATGATCAAGCATGAAATTAATACATTACTATTTCCTATGAATAATGGAAGATGAATTGCATTTATTGATAACCTCATGCTTAAGGGGATTTATTTACATGAACATTCTAATTGAAATAAATTATCTTGTATTACTTGTGGATTCCATTGATACTGATACCAACAATGTCTATTCAATATATAATTATCAAAACATGGGTTATCCTTTGGGATGAGTCTGTTTTATATTCAACCATGACTATCTTCTATTTCACTACATCTAATGCCTCACATTAAATCATTCAACACAAAGACATATGTTAATATCTAAAATTTCTTTACTTCCTCATGAAACCATTCCTCCCACAAAAAGAAAAAAAATTACAACAAAACAACAATGGACATTTCTCTTTACAAATACAATTACATTAGAGACATGAAGGAATATTTCATCCTCTCAAACAAATTACTCAAAGACATATCCTTTTTGCTTCACCCATGCAAGGAAAATCCCTCATTACTTTCATGGATCCAAAGTACGAAACTTGCAAAACACTTACACAAGAATCATGGAGGCTCACCTCCCATCCTAAGCTTCTATGAAGCCACCCACTGAGAAAGGGAAATAAGACTCAAATGGTTTACACTCAAACATGTCACAACGCATGCAAAACTCAATCTCACAATACATCAACAAAACCCTCCAAGCTTTAACACAATGATTCACCATTGGAATCATGAAACAATGGGTGAAGGTGGACTCTCCAAAGAGGAGAAAGCTATATCCATATACACATATACATTTGCAATTGCATAATGCCTCTTCAAGGCTATCAAATACATCCTCCTCATTACATAAATATGCTTAAACCTCCCATGACACAAATGCCTCTTCAAGGCTATCAAACAAGGCATATGGCTTCAATTGAACCCATACTCCATGAACAACAAAACCTTCTCCAAGAAGAAAATCTCTCAACTTCAATGTTGAACCCAACTAACTCATTCACCCAAGGTTTCTCTTCCCTCCCAAGGGTGAGTGAAGCCTTCGCACCCATGAAAAAATTCAACTTTCAAAACAAAACAAAGATATCAAGGAAGAAAACCAAGAAAATGCATGAAACTCATTGAACAATCACAACACAACACAAAGATTACAATAAAAATCCATGATTCCATAACAACATTCCATACTTGTAAATTCATTATGCAATGCTAAAACAAAATGGTCATGGTTTTAGCACCTACCTTGGTCCAAGCTAATGGCAATGATAGTTGATGAAGAGCTCCCTTAGCCTCCCTCCAAAACCCTAATTGTCTCTAAACTTATATAGTGGGTGAACACCCCACTAGTTTGTCCAAGACTCCCTAGAAAGGCCTTCCACTGACTATTTTGGCAAAAACAACCAGCAACTTCCTCTTACAAACTTGTCTCCCCCTACGTTTTATATTTTTGACTTAATGGAAACATGGGAAAGAACTTGTGTGACAGCTCTATTTTCGAATTGGTGAAAGAAGGCATTCGTAAAGGGGCCCCCTAGGCTATCTAGTCACTATCATGGTCAAAATTAGGTCCCTAATATGTTGTACTATCATACAAGTAGCTTATTTTCACACAAAAGACACTTTGGGACCACCTAATGACCCTTCAAAACCCTAGTCAAGTCTAAATTCGAATTTCCTTTGATTGTGAACCATCCTATCACTTGTCAAGTGGGTTTACTTAATCATTAACTAGGGAATGATTTTTAGGGTAACATTCTTGTCATGTCCCCTTTTCAAATAATTAAAAATAATAATCTTTGCTAAGGCAGGCAGGCCCAAAAAGGTGAAGTTTTGGAAAAAGGGGATAATCTTTGGAAGCTAATGGACTAATAAATGAAGATTATTATTAAAATATGTTTTATTAACCCCTCTTGGACGTGAGTTAGGGTTATGCCCTCTTTTAAGGGGTTTGGAGGCATTTTGGGCTGATCCCAGAACTTGATTTTTGCTCATTTCTTTGTTATTCTTCAGAGGCTGCCAAACCTGTGGAGAAGGAGACCCAAGAACGGGAGTTTGTAGGTTTCCAGGGAGACCCAGGAACAGGATTTTTCAGGTTTCTAGGAAGGCTAAGGATGGAATTTTGAAGCCATTCCATGTGCATGTTCATGCAGAGTTTGCCTTTGTGCTGAACAGTGCAGATTTGTGAGTTTTCGGGTGTATTTTTTGTAAGAGTTTGGTGTTTCTGGTTGAGTATTTCATATCAGTTTGGGTTGCTGTTGTATATCAGACTTTTAAATGTTAAAATAGAGCTGAAATTATTTATTTGGATATGATTATACTTCTATGATAGATTATTAAGTTTTTGTGGTGATTCCGGGCTATTTTGTGCTATTTTTGGGAGCCCGATGAGCATTGTTTTTGTCCTCCGTTTGGGAGCTATTGTGTGAATGTTATACAGATCTAGAAATATAATTTTATAGGATTTTATGCTGCTCAAATTTATGTAAAAATGTCCACTTTCAGATTTATTAATAATAGGTGAAGCTGTGAAGCTTTTGGCACTATTTCTGGCATACCCGATTTGGGGTTTCTTGAGAAATTTGGTGGATCTTTGTGATATTAGTTGTTTGATTTTGAAAATCTGATTAGAGGCATGAAATATCATTTAAAATTAGTAAAGGGACATTTCAGTGGTATCAGAGCCATGATCTTGCCAGCCTGAGGGTTTGTAGAAGTTTGCATGTCAGTTTTGACAACTACCCAGATCTTGCATGTCAGTTTTGACAACTACCCAGATCTTGCATGTCATAATTTATGGTTGAATGTTGCTTCTAATCAGATGCATGTCAAAATCTATGGTTTCATGCTACTTCTAATCATTTTCATGTTAGTTCTTGGTGAATTTGGTGGTTGCATGTTGCTTCTAATCAGTTGCCTGTCAAAATCTATGGTTGCATGCTACTTCTAATCAATTGCATGTTAGTTCTTGGTGTTTGAAGAAGTTATAACCTATTGGGGTTACACTCTACTTTATTCAGAATGGATAGGTATAGTACAGAGTCTCAGAGGAAACAATCTTGGACAATTGATATCCAAAGTCAGAACAGTAGAAAGGATGGTTATTTAGACATTCGAGATAAACTTAGGAAAATAAGCCATGACATGTCTGAGCAGTTGGTTGAGCACCACCATAAATGAATGACATGTTATCTGACCTAGCTAAGGTGGATAAGTTGATTGGATTTCTATTTGGCAGATTTTCTCACAGGGCAGATGACACAATTACCAAGAACTTGCATGAGGAGTTTGAGAAACTAGCTTATAGCTAGGCTGAGGTCTCAGATTCTACTCCACCACAGGAGGTAGTGAGAAAGGATATTATGCAGATTGATAGTAATGGTCAACTTGATACTGAAATTGAGATAATTGTATACATGTCGTTAAAGGGTGATATCACAGGTATTCAGGATGGTATAGTCACAACAGGTAGTGACTACAGCGTAGTGGGTTCAGATGATGATTATGAGGATGTTGTTATACATGATGGTGAGATACTTGGTAGAGATGAGCAGACATTAAGCATTCATGACTTTTCTAAGAAAGAGTACTAGGCACAGTTAGATGCTTCGTCACATGAGGTTGAGGCTGGTAGTACTTCACACGATTTGTCCAATCAACTGAAAGTGAACAAAGATAGTATTGTGACTTCATTATCTCATCATGACAGGTATGTGGAGTTAGTTGGTATTGGTCATATTACTCAAGTGAGGATTTTTCTTGAGTTACCAGTTGATTCTAGTTTACAGATATGGACTCGAGATTGTTATATTGGAATTTGGGATTCAGTTGACTAGAGATCTTTAACACTTTTTGGTAGCAGTGTTCATCTGGGTGCTATCATGGATTTGATTAGTAAATTGCATGGTGTTGTCTTTTCTTGTGCTAGCAGCTTGTTCGATGTTGGTATTAGTTTTTATACACCAGTGTTGGGCTTTTGTTCATATATCTAGTCGACCATACTTGCTGGAATGTGTTGATGATCTTTCATATTTGGCAGTGTGTACAGATGAGTCCCAGGATCATATTGGCATTGATGACATCTAGGAGGATGCAGTGGGTAGTTTTGAAGACTTAGTTTCTTTGGGTACAAAGGAGTTGGACAACAGTGCTATAGTTTTTGATACTCCATTTGTTGATATGAGCTTTAGAGTTGATTCATAGGATATGGATGGTAATAATCTAGAGACTAGTAACTTTGAGGATACTCCTTTAGGTAGTGCATCAAAGGAGGTTTGTAGGACATAGTCTAGCCAGTGCCATCATGTGTCTAATCAGTTAAGAGTTAGTGAGCAACATATTGCTATCGCTAGCCAACATTTCGATGCTTCTCGTCAATTGTTAGCAGTTTATGGATGGGGTTCTCCTACTAGTGATGAGTAGGGAGGCAGTTATCTTTCCTTGACAGAGTTCCACTCTTTATGGGAGGCTATCCAGATTCTGAGATAGGATTATATGCAGTTGGTAGCCGACAGAGATTATCTTATGGAGTGGGGCAGTACAGCATATGATGCATTGTTGGCTAAGGAAGATGAGGTGAGTGAGCTTACTGAGTAGCTTGAGATGACTTCTAAGATTCTTGAGAGTACACAGTTGGCTTTCAAGGAGTCACAGTTTCATTTGGCTAAGGTGACCATGGAGTTGGAGCAACTACAATCTTTACTAGATTCTGTACAGTCACAAGCTGTGGTGTCTGATGATCCGAGGATGTCCATGGTTGAGATTTTCAAAGATAGTGGAGATGGGGATGCATCTATCCTTGATACTAACATTGGCATATCAGGTTCATCCCCACTAGAGTCAGGTTCAGTTGAATTGGATGTTGCAATAGATTGTTGTGGTATGCCTAACATGGTGGTGACCTCTAGCACTAATGGCACGAAGACTAGAGATGTTGTATCAAAGACCATGTGTGATGTTGGTGAGCCTATAGTTGGCATGGTTCCTGCTAGTAATACTACTCCCTTGGTGATGACTTCAAAGGTAGTAGTCAGTTCCAACTTGGTTAGTGATCGATTGCAATTAGTTACATCTGGATTGCAGTCTGAGCCACTGACTGAGATTGGCGTATTCTATCAGCATTACATTGTGAGGTATGCTCATCAATTTACCTTTGATGACCATGTTGATGAGATGATGATACAGAGATGTACTTTGGTTCATAGTCCTTATCATCAGTTATGGGATAGTTTAACGCCTCAAGATGAGAGTTTTGATGGGCACGACATGGTGATAGGTTCTACAGTTGACAGCTTGATAATACATGACTTAGAGCATGATTTTCAGAGTGATGCTTCAGTGGGTGTTGTTATTGATTCTACTCCTTTGGCTATGACATCTCCTGACTTAGCTAGTGATCAGTCACAGTGGGTTGTATCACTTGTTCATGGTGAGCTGTTGACTGAGGTTGGTTTTTTTTATCAACATTATATTGCAAGGTATGTACATCAGTTAGCATTTGATCCTTGTGTTGAGGAGTTGATGGCAGGAAAATTTGGTTTGAGTTCCAATTCTTGTTGTTTATCTTGTGATGGCTTTTCACCATCAGGGGTGCATGGTAGTTATGGTTATGAGACAGTGGTCGGTGATCTACAGAATTGTGTTGACTGTAGGCATTGTATAGTATGTGGATTCTCCATACTTGGTACAGTTTCATTTGGGAGCATCACCATTGTTGTAGAGTTGGATTGTACATTTTGTATAGGCCAGTGGAATGCATTGATGGTATTTACTATGTTGGTAGTCTACTCTACTTGGGTTTTTATGTTCTAAGAGTTTGTGTCTCGTGGGTTTCTAACTATGGAAGTTGTGATTTTGGAGTTTGGTTGAGCTATAATTGTCAATTTGATTATGGATTCCTCTTGGTCATATTGTAGAGGATATTGCAGGAGCCTGTGTTAATTGGTAGTAGTATAGTTCATGACTACATTTGGAATCCAGGTGGATTGATTGGTTTATTGTTCAACCATTTCTTGAGGAGAAGCAATGTTTGGGAGGGGAGGACTTGTCATGTCCCCTTTTCAAATAATTAAAAATGATAATCTTTGCTAAGGCAGGCAGGCCCAAAAAGGTGAAGTTTTGGAAAAAGGGGATAATCTTTGGAAGCTAATGGACTAATAAATGAAGATTATTATTAAAATATATTTTATTAACCCCTCTTGGACATGAGTTAGAGTTATGCCCTCTTTTAATGGGTTTGGAGGCATTTTGAGCTGATCCCAGAACTTGATTTTTGCTCATTTCTTTGTTATTATTCAGAGGCTGCCAAACCTGTGGAGAAGGAGACCCAAGAACGGGAGTTTGTAGGTTTCCAAGGAGACCCAATAATGTGATTTTTCAGGTTTATAGGAAGGCTAAGGATGGGATTTTGAAGCCATTCCATGTGCATGCTCATGCAGAGTTTGCCTTTGTGCTGAACAGTGTAGATTTGTGAGTTTTCGGGTGTATTTTTTGTAAGAGTTTGGTGTTTATGGTTGATTATTTCATATCAGTTTGGGTTGCTGCTGTATATCAGACTTTTAAATGTTAAAATAGAGCTTAAATTATGTATTTGGATATGATTATACTTCTGTGATAGATTATTAAGGTTTTGTGGTGATTCCGAGCTATTTTGTGCTATTTTCGGGAGCCCGATGAGCATTGTTTTTGTCCTCCGTTTGGGAGCTATTGTGTGCATGTTATACAGATCTAGAAATATCATTTTATAGGCTGTTATTCTGCTCAAATTTCTGTAAAAATGTCCACTTTCAGATTTATTAATAATAGGTGAAGCTGTGAAGCTTTTGGCACTATTTCTGGCATACCCGATTTGGGGTTTCTTGAGAAATTTGGTGGATCTTTGTGATATTAGTTGTTTGATTTTGAAAATCTGATTAGAGGCATGAAATATCATTTAAAATCAGTAAAGGGACATTTCAATTCTACCATGACCAAACCCTAGATGACATGTCATCAACACACAAAATTTACAAGTGTCAAGTGACACATAACAACACATTCCACATCATCATGACATGTCCCTAATGCATATTTGAGATCAAAAATTTCATACACATACAAGCTTACATTTATGAAATAAAATTCATCACAATGAGGCTTTTAAATCTTCCAAAGATTCGCCTTGGCTAAATCGTGTTCACATAGGTTTGGACCTTGTTTCCCCCAAAGGTTTTCACGGTTCCACTTCCTGCACACTAAACTCGAGCATCAATAGTCCAAGGAGGTCATATAAAATACATATCATAAATGCATATGAATTTAAATGTTACATAATCCATATTAACATAATTTAATAGAATTCCTTTACTTTATTATTTCAAACAAGACATTCAAACATTGAAATATCAAAATCGGCAAATCACATTTAATCATAAATCATCATAATCAATTTAATATTTTGCATCACATCATAATGAAAAAATGTTGTATCTATATTGCTAAATCAACCAACATGAAAATTAGTTCCAATTACATACCTTAGATCAAAACCACCAAAATGTAATCATCACAACTAGTATACTTGATTCAATTAAATATAGTTTTATTACTAACACTATTTTTTATCAGTATAAGATATTGCATGATAAGGCATATGTATCTAAAATCACTAATGTCAAGAAATCAGGATGTTTTCAAAATCATGTCTACATAGGTTCAAAATCAGTCATTAGGTAAACTCATTATATCTATTAGTCAATACATTATATTTTCATCTTAATCATCATTCATTGTAGCCTATCAACCTAATACTACTTGTATAACAATTGACTTATCAAATATATATCATGGAAAGCTCTTCTAAGTAGGCCTTTATCTAAATTGGTAACAATTTCTATTTATTATTATTATTAGTACTCACAAGGGCGGGTGTTAATTCATATTTTCACAATGGCCTCCTAAAACAACTATCATAATATATCACAACATATTATGAACCCATCGACATAGTTTTCTAAGTTATAACATCTCAAGTCTTTATTCCATAGGATCTTAGCTCACCAACCTAATAAAATTTTGAATATGATACTTATGACAATAATGACTACAATTTAATCAATCTTAATAAGATCTTAGGTCCAATATTAATAAGAAGGATTTGAATCATGACATACCTAAATCTTGGAACCTACTTATCATCACTCTATCATAAGGTTTATGGTAACAATCTATAATTCACATACCTTGCATGAGAGACAAAGACATGACATCTCACCTCCTTACACTTCCTAGATTTGACCATATTTGTGTTATTTATGGTTTGTAATCTAGTACTATGGAAGGGGCCTTACATCTCTACTCTGCAACTTGGTTTATTGAAAGAGATTCCTTTGATGTAGAAAGATCACCTTAATATGATAAAGGAGACTCTAATTTTTCTTATACTACTTGTAGCCTTCAAACTTTCATGTTCTTCATATATGATACTCATTTGGATATGATAAGATATCTTACATTTTTATCAATCCAATCAATTACCTTCTGAAGTTGGATATAATAACATATTAAAAAATCTTCACTAAGTTGTCTCAATGCTGAAACTCAGGTTTAGAAGTCCACTCATATGATATTTTAATACTTAGCAACACAATGAACTTGGAAAAATTTGGCACTCGGTTGACATCAGTGCATGGTCCACATTGATCAATTAGAAGTAGGTGTGAACTTGATTAACATTGATGGCTTGGAAAAAATTATAGAGCTCAATTGACACTACAACAACTTGGCTAGAACTGGAGCTCGATCAACACTACTATTCCCTATTCTTGGTTAATATAGATAGGTTGATTGACACTATCTTCTACTCTTGCTTGGCTAACACTTCATGTTGGCCTGGTTGACACTATCTACAAGGTTAACTTTGTGGTGCTCGGTAATAATGCAACTGACTAAATAACTAAGTATTTTGGCACTGACTGACAAATATTCTAACCATAAGGTCAAAAATCTCCCCGACCCTTTGGCATTCATGACAAAAACACTTATCATACCGAAGAATTTGAATGCTCAAAATGATGAGTCAAAACTCCCACTATCAATGTACTTGGGTATATAGCTTGGTTTTGACTACTATGTTAATAGTCGGCTAACACTGACTCTATTTTTTATTTTCAAAAATTCTTTGTGTAGCTTGTTGTATGCATAGGTTCCTACTAAATAATTATATTTCCCCCTTATATACATATGTATATGTTATATTCTATATTTCCTACTTGTTTTTGACACAAATGCCAAAATATATATATATCTACAAGGTAATACCAAAATGTGAGAAGAAATCACTATGTAACTTCAAAATTAGAGACATGGTTTTGTCCCAATTTTCTTGCAAAACTTTTGTAGTATAAAAAGCTATCTAAACTTCAATGCATAATTCCATCATATGATCAACAATAGAAAAGTTGTTATCATGGATTAATGTCTTCACATGAATAATGTGTTTCTGCATTATATCCATGTTTCGAATTATCATAATCTAAATTTTTGATAGTTTAGCCCTGATTCTTGCTTCTTCTCTCAATAACTCTACTTGTAAGTCAATTAGATACCTGATCTTGACAAAATGTGTTGAGCTAGTACTCAGGTAAAGTGACAACTAGTTTTTACTTGCCTTCATATTAGTGTCAATCTTTGACAACTTGTCTCTAATTTCCTTGGTAAATTTTGTACTATCACTTAACTTTACAAAAAATCAACAGCATTATTTATAGTGCTCTCAAAAGAATTAAGAATAGTGGATAGTTCCACTTGATCTATGGCAATCTTCTATGCCACATTATCCAAAACTGTATTCTCAAATTTTCTCTCTGCCCTCTACAGTAGCTTCTCTTAACCATTCAAATCTTCATTAAACTTGTGAACTATGTCAACAAGTTTTTCTAAGATAGATTTCTTCTCATCAACTTCAATACTTAGTGTATCAATAAAAATACCTTTGATATCTTCAAGCACTTGATTTATTTTCTTCTTCTCTGCACTTAGCTTTTGTTGTCTAGCCCTTTTCTTCCAAAGTTCTCCAAGAGTGTCCATCTAATTAGGAGTAAGATTGGATAGATCCCAATCTATAATTACTATGTCTTCCTCTAGATCAACTTCATTAGTGGAAACTTTTATCTCTTTTCCTTTTGCCTTTGGAATAGGTGAAGGATTAGTTTCCTTACCTTTACTTATATCTTCAGTGCTTAGTTGAGGCTTGATTTCAATTGTCATTTCACTTTCTATGAAATCATTTGCAATAGTAGCAATATGACTGACTAGAAAAAAAGAAACGATTGTAGTAGTACTTATAGTGCCTTTTTGTAACTCAATCGAGCTTGATTCAGGAATGAGTAGAGCCTATAGCTCAATAGATGAAATAGTGATAATATTACTCATCTCTTAACTCAATAAGATACATCCAACAACTAATTCAGTGCTTGGTTGAACAATGTTTAACCCAATGTCCTATGACTTAGATTTTATCTCCTCTAAGCTTAATGTTACCAATGCTTTGCTCTGAGAGTTAGGGAGGGAGGCCATAACCTTTGCTACAATCTTCTCTAGATCTAAATCTTCAATATTCTAAATTTCAAGTAGATCCTCATTGATATTTTCATTTTCCCTATCCTCCTCATCATTATTCACATCATCAACCTGAACAACTTCTTCAGTGTTCTTTGCAACATTTAATCCATAAATGTTCTTCAATGCATTTGTATTGGATTTCACAATAGATTCAATATCATTTGACAAAATTAGGAGTGTATTGAACATAGGGCTTAACACTTGTTCATTTTTTTTCAATGCCTCCTTCACATCTTTGTCTGACAGGTTTGGCATTACCTCTCTCAAGGTTTGATCGTAGATATCCTTGGCAACCATTATTGTATTATCCCAATAGTGTGATACTACCTTAAGTATAATATCATGAACTTGACTATCTAATTCAATCTGAGACTATTTCCACTTTGCCATCTTTTCCACTAAGGATTCTTCTATTTTCTTATGTTCTTCTTTATTTCTAGTTTCATACGTAAGAAATTTAAAGTCTACCATACCTCCTCCTTCTTTTTCATTTCAATCTTTCTTTGAAGGTTAGAGGAGACCTTTTGAATGATATTTTTCTTCTTCTTCTTCTTCTTCTTCTTCTTCTTCATCTGCAAGTCTAAGCTTCTTCTTTGATTTGGTGGGTTTGTTGGTGGTAAAGGTAGGAGTTGACCTTGTATCTCTCCTTGTTGTAGGTTTAACCTTCTTCTTGGGTAGTTCTTCTTTTGATTCTTCTTCTTCTTTTGCAATGTCATCACCCTTACCTTCTATGAGCAGAAGAGGGGAATCATATTTCATAGTCTCCTTCTTAATATTTTCTACCTTCCTCCTTCCTCTCTTGATAATTTGAGGAATCTTGATCTCAAGTGAGATCTTGGCTTTTTCTTCTTTAAAGGTTCTAAAATAAGGTGTTTTGGGGTCCACAGGCTCATTAACAAGAGCCTCTATGATGTCCTTAGTATCATCAATGTTCACCTCATATCCAAGAGGTTTTACCCATACAACTTTAGGCCTAACTTCCTCAATATATACCTTATAACAATTTATAAGGAAACACATGTCTTGTTCACAGTCATCCACTATTTACTTAGGGATTTTGAATCTACTTTGCATTATTTCCTTGAAGGTTTCAAAGTATGCATCCATGATGCCCTCAAAATTGTCTCCCATTTCATTTATGAATTCATTAATATGATATACAAGGGGTCTGTCCTTCTTCCATACTACACTGGCCTTGGAAGAAAAAAATTTATGAACATAAAAGAATAAGAAAACTAAAAGTGAACCAAGCTTACATGGATTGGTCTTTGATGCTTGGATGTATCCATTTTCTTTCTCAACTAGTTTAGTTGTAACTTGGAGAGGTCAAAAGAAAGATTTTTCTTCACTACCTTGAAGGCCAAGTCCATAGCTTCACATGCAACATTGTTTGATCAATTGGAACTATAGATCTTATGTGTATTCACATGAATACCAAACTTTATTTCTATGCCCATGACATCATTCAACTTCATTCCTCTACCATCCCACTTGGTGAGAGTCTTCTTTATCATCTCAACCTGACATAGGATTTTGGTCATCTTGGCTTTATCAAGCAAGGGAAATCCAATAACCCTATGAATCATTTTCTTCATGATCTTGATGTGTTGATTGAGCCAAAATTGCATATCATTAATATAGCTTAGGATAAACCTAATCCACTTAATTTGAAAATTCCTTAGCAAGTGCAATAAATGGGTCAAACCCTTCACTTCCAAGTGTTTGTGCTTAGGTTTCAGGTTTTTGTCCACACACAATGCCTCATATGCTTGATTCATCTCTAAAGTTCCCAATTCTTGAATTGAAAAATGATAGAAGGATCTAATATCATGTATTAATAGTACCTTTAGTAGAATTTGTGAGTGTGCACTGATTGGGTCCAATTCCTCCATAATCATAGGACTCAGCTTGAACTTTGGGTCTAAATGCACAACATTCCTTACTAACATCTCGGATCCCTTCTTAACTTTTTTTCTTAGTGAGGATGTCGTTATGCTTGGTGATGAATGAATAATCTTCAAAAAAAATTCTTTGAATTTCTTTGAATCACTCGGGGGCTCAAGATCACTCTACTCTATTTGCTCTAAAAATTACAATGAAAAATAAAATGTTTAATTCCTCCCTTTTGATCAAAATTTGTCATTAAGTTACCATAAATGCATCATACTATAGATAGCTTGGTGATAGCATGTTAACTTGGCATGTGTGAGAATCTTGGCTATCACCTTTGTCTTTAACTCAAATCTTCAACTTAGATGACTCCATTTACATCCACACTTGGTGAAGCTCAGTTAGGACTAACTTCACTTGACTTCGCTCGGTTAGGTCATACAACCTAACTTTTCTTGGTAAGGTCTAAGATACTAACACCAAATCGGTGATCCCCAATGCATTTGAAATGTTGGTTTGGATCTTCTTTCGTGCTGATTGGAACTGATGTAAGATATTTCTTTAAATCACAGTTCCAGTGATCTCCATGTATAATTAGCTTGAAATAGTTGAATCACCCAATTCATTGACTTAGGTGTCAACACTCTCATGACTTTGACTTGCATTCTCTAGATATTTCCTTACCTATTGCTACCTCATTTGACTTCTAATATTTTCATCCTTTATTTTCTTTTTATCTTCAACTATATCTTGGTTCATATAGTTCTTGGCTAGATGACCAAGTTCTTTACATACAAAACATCTCTTTGTAGGGTCTCTTTATCACATGTGAGTTCTTATGCAATTTTCTCCAATGTGTCCATGCTCACCACACAAGTAATATTTGCATCATGTGTTATAATTCCAACCAAAGATAGCTTTCACAATTTTTTTTGTTGGGTTCCATTTCTTGATTTTGCATTTTGAAGATTTGTGCCCTTGTTTGTTGCAATTGAAACATTTTCCTTCAAACTTGGTTTTCTTTGTGCATTCACTTTCTTTATGACCTTGTTTGTTACAACTATAACATTTTCCACTAAGTTTTTATTTACCATTGCTCCAAAATTTATTTGAAATATGCCCTATTTTTACACAATGACTACAAGTAGGTCATTTCTTCTTCTGAGCTCCTTGCTATGATGATTCACTTTCATCTATATGGCCTAATATAGATTTGCCTTCATGTTTGAATTGAGTATTCTTATCCAATTGATTCATTCTTTCTTGAGATTTCATCATTCTTTCATTGGTTTATCTTTCTATGCTGAGATCATTCTACAATCTTGTATTATCTATCATCAAGTTGATAAGCTCTTGATTTGCACAATTGAGTTGATTTATCAAATCTGCTTGCTAAGGAGATAGATGTTGAATTTCATTATCCTTTTCTTCTATCTTTTTAGTTAGTAATATTTTCTCCTCTTTTTATATGTCCTTTTTTTTCCATATCTTCACACATTCTGACTGACTGAATTTCTTATTCTCTTTTCAAATTTCTGACTTCTTCATATAAAGTGACATTCTTTTCAAGTAAATCTTTAATTGTTGCATCAGCTTTATCTAAATTTATGCCTAGGAAAACGTCTTTAATTCTTTCTTCTATGTAGAGATTTTCATTCATATGTGCTACTAGTTCTTTCCTTCTTTGCAGGGATTTAGAGAGTTGCTCCTTCAATTTCTTGAATTGATGCATGACCATCTACAGATCTAACTTTTCATTTTGAATGGCTTTCTTTAATCTGTACACATTCATTGCCTCTTATCTTTTCTCAAGCTACTAAACTTCTGATATGAGAACCAAATGCTCTAATACCAATTGTTGGAAATGTAGAGAAGCTAGGTGACTGAGAGAGGGGTGAATAAAGAACCAATAAAACTTTAACTTCAATTCACCAATTAATCCTTCATAAACTAATTTGATCTAATTGCATGCATGAAAGACTAAAAGTGATAAAATATTCATAACACTTGACACAATATTTGGTAACCCAGAAACCTTTCAAATAGAAAGTAAAACTGGGGTGGGGATGTAATCCACAAGCTTTAAAATTGTAGTATAAAGTTGACCTATTAAGGCTTACAAATGATCACTTCTGATGATCTTCCTTGTTAGGAGCAATAAGAACTGTTAGGTCCACCTTGTGAAATGATTTATTCAATATAATGAAGTATGCACTCGATTAGGATATTTTGCATAAGACTGTTAAGTCCACCTTGTTAGAGGATTCTACTGATATACCTGTTAGGATGAACCACTAGTTGATCTCTACTTTGCAACTCAGTTTATTAAATGAGATTCCTTTAATGTAGAAAGATCACCTTAAAATGATGGATGAGACTCTAATTTTCCTTATACTCCTTGTAGCCTTTAAACTTGCATGTTCTTCATATACCATACTCATTTGGATATGACAAGATATCTAACATTTATATCAATCCAATCAATTACCTTCTGAAGTTGGCTACAATAACATATTAAACAATCTTCACTAAGTCAATTTAGTGCTGACACTCAAGTTTAGAAGTCCACTCGGGTGATATTCTAATACTCAAAAACATAGTGAACTTGGAAAAATCTAGCACTCAGTTGACACTAGTGCATGGTCCACATTGATCACTTAGGAGTAGGTGTGAACTCAGTTAACACTAACGATTCAGCAAACATTGTAGAGCTCGATTGACACTACAACAACTCAACTAGAATTAGAGCTTAGTCAACACTCCTATTCCCTCTACTTGGTTAACATGGCTAGCTTGGTTGACACTATCTTCTTCTCTTTCTTGGTTAACACTTCATGTTGGCTTGGTTGACACTGTTTTCAAGGTTAACTCTTTGGTGCTTGGTAACAATGCAACCAACCAAATGACTAAGTGTTATGGCATTAACTACCAAATATTCTAACCTTAAGGTCAACAAGAACTAGTATCTCCTTGGTAATAATTAGCACCTTTCAACTCATCTTGCCTTTATCCTCACTCTTCCTTTTAGATTTACCCATATCTTGTGTAAAAATTTTGAATCTGCTACTTTCTCCATAAGGTCTACCTTTACCTCTTTGGAATCTAAAAGCTCTACCTCTCTATCTTTATGCATGCTTCTTTGTTAATATCTCCTCATCCTTTAGGGAATATTGGTGTGCCTCCTCCACATTATCCAATTTCACAAATCTTATGTCATCCTAGATTCTAGATCGCAAACCATTCAAGTACCTTGCAATTTTCTCAACCTAATCATCCTTTTGTCTAGATCTGATGTCCAATATATAGAATTACTCAGTGTACTCCTTCAAATTCATGTCCTTTTTTCTCATATTTTTCATCTTCCTCAGCAATCTAACTTGGTCGTAATCAATAGGAAGGAACTTCCTCTTTATCTTGTTCACCATTTTCAACTAGGTTCTGATCTTTTCCTTTTCTTTGTCTATCAGTTTGTAAATGCTTCCACCATAGTGAGGCATGACCTTTCAACCTAGTGATTGCAATCTTCACCTTTCAATTATCAAGAGTACTTTCAAAATCAAAGAACTTCTCTATATCAAATACTAGTCCAATGTAGCATTGGTATCCAACTTTTCATCATAAGGAAAAACTTCCACAATAAGCTTTGAATGTGCCCTATACATTAGTCTCAATAGTCTTTCCTCATATTGATCTTCCTCAGGATTAGGATTAGGGTTTGGTGTCATTTCTTCATCATCAGTCACATCATCAAGATGCACTTCTCTCCTCTGGGGTGTCTCTACAACATCTAATATAATTGAAATATATCTCAACACGTCCATATGGAATTATCAATATTTCCTCTACCTCAGACCATTTTGATAAGCATGTTCTTGGAAGACCATAACCCTCTACTAATTATAGGTAAGATCCACAGATCTACCATCCTACAACCAAAATCAATTAGGGTTCTACATGATCCAATCTCCTCAAGGATGAACCTCAAGCTCTAATATGACTTGACACATGGATGATTACAAAATTAGGGATAAAGGCACATTGAACTATTCAAACACCTTCTTGAATAAACAAAATGGAAGAAAACACATAGAAAACAACACTAAGGAAAGGGGAAACATCAATATCTTTATGGATTTATTAAAATATCCACAAACATGCCCAATTGTGAGGCATTCTATATTGTGACCAATAAAAGAAGATTGAAAATTATAACTTTAGGATCCATGATCTCTATAAAGTCTAACTCTAAACTTTCTCCTCTATGATCATTTTCACTTTTTCTAGAATCTCTAAGCACTAGTTAACCTATGGCTAGACAACTCTACTTATACTTGAAAAAATATCTTATAGAAGATTCTAGATCTCTACATAAGAGAATTTCAACCATACAATGGTCTACATGCATCCCAATGCATAATCCTTACATTAAATTCATGAATCAAATTAAATCAACAAGTCATCTCATACTAGGAACCAATCACAGACAAACTCAGTCAAAGAAGGAATTGAGTATCAACAAATTAGTTAGCTCACTTGGCACATGAAGGAACTCGGCAACCACAAGACTCATCCAAAGCAAAAAATTAGCCAAAGCAAGAACTTGTCCAAAATAAGAACTCAACCAGCACTGTAGGAACTTGGTCAAAATAGGAACTTAGCTAGCACTATCGAAACTCAACCAAAATAGGAACTTGACTAACACTACAACTTGACAATAGGTGATCAAATGCATAATGATGAGAAGGATATCAAGAAAACTCACAATGCTCTTGCATCAACATGTCTATTTTTTATTGTGTAACAATGCTAATAATTATAAAAGGGATTACTAAAATGTTTTGGAGAGAAGTTGTCATTACTACAGCCTATACTCTCAACCAAGTTCAACTAAAGAAAGGAACAAACAAGATTCCCTATAAACTTTGGTATGGTCATACACCCAATGTAAGCTATTTTAAAGTATTTGGAAGTAGATGATACCTTCAAAAAGATGAAAGAAATGGTAAATTTTATTCTAAAGGTGGTGAAGGTATTTTACTTGGTTATTGCTCTCATAGAAAAGCTTATCAATATTTGAACAAAACTACTAACACAATGATTCAAAGTGCAAATGTTAGAGTTGATGAGTTTCCAAAAAAAATTGATTAGAATAGAAAAAAGGAACCTAATGATTACAATAAGTTTATCTATGTCTATGACAATACACCTAATGTATTACTCGAGCAACATGTAATACCTAAACTATAGTATATTACTATCGAGCATCAACAAAATGTTACCAAGCATCAGACTATTCCACTAGAGCGACATATAATACAACCCAAGTAGAATGAAGAGTCTCAATTGAGTGGAAATAATGCTAAATATTGGAGGAATTAACCCATCCTAGCCAATTATGTGAGAAAAAACCATTCACCTTAACAAGTCATTAAAGATAGAAGCATTGGATTCATGACAAGAAGTAAGTTGAAGAACCCTTCATGTTTACTTACTAAATTTGAACCAGAAACTATGAAAGTTACACTTGAAAATCAACATTAGATAAATGCTATAAATGAAGAGAATAATAATTCAAGGTATCTTTTAGTGGCTAATATTTGTCAATTGAATAATTTTAGAAAATTTTGTCTAGTAATTTGGCTAATAATTTAAGATTTAATGCAACCTAAATCGTCATATTCTTATAAATTGTAGCTCTAAAAATATTTAAAATTGCTTAATAATTTATTTTATTAAAATATTTATATTCAAAGATTTGCAATAATATTTGATATATTCACCTAGATATTATATATTATTGGAGAAATTAAAATTAATTCACTAATAATCATCATAATTATTAGTTACTTTAGGGATATATCACCAATATTTAGTTTTCATTGTTGATTTAAAATATAATGTAATGATCCTCATAATATTCCATGAGTTAAAAAATATTCAATTTTCATTTGTAATATTCTATGGTGATTAATGAAATTTCTATATAAAAATTATGATTCCAAAATAATCACCAATATAAATAATATTTAAAATAAAAAATTTGAAAGAGTCATGAATAGAAATAATTTATTTTTTCAAAATAATGAAAGATTTGCCAATATTTTATATCTTTTTTTGGAGGGGGGTTTCTTAAAGATTACCCAACTTCAAGAGATTGATCAAATTGAGAAAATGAACACATGGACACTTGTATCGAGACCAGTTGACAAGAATGTGATTGGAACAAAGTAAATTTTCAAAAGAAAAAAAAACTGAATAAAAATGGTAAAGTTGTGAGGAACAAGGAAAGATTAATTTGTAAAGGATATGCTCAAGAAGAGGGAATTGATTATGGTGAGACTTTTGCACCTATAGCTTGTTTGGAAGGAGTCAAAATTTTGTTGGCTTATGCTACTTACAAGATATTCAAATTGTATCAAATTGACGTTAAATTTGCATTCTTGAATGGAATACTTGAAGACGAAGTCTACATAGAATAACTAGAAGGATTTTTTGAACTTGATCAGAGGCACATGGTCTGCAAATTGAACAAAGCATTGTATGAACTAAAACAAGCATCGAGAGCATGGTATGAAAGGTTACATTCATACTTGATCAAAATTAGATTTGTATGAACTAGTGAAAATAATAATTTGTACTTGAAGATTGAAGCTGAGAATATGGTATTGATTGCTGAAATTTATGTGGATGATATTATATTTGGTAGTAATAATTTTCTATGTAAATCATTTATTGATCAAATGAGCAAAGAGTTTTAAATGTCTATTTTTTGTGATATTAAATTTTTCATTGGCTTACAAGTTCATCATACAAATATTTGTGCCTTAGTCTAAGTACATAAAGGAGATCATGAAAACTTTTTGCATGGATGAGTCAAGGCCAGTCGATATAACTATGGTGACTGGATGCAAATTATCAAAACAGGATACTATAATTGAGGTAAACAAGACACAATACAAATCAATGATTGGAAAGCTACAATATGTTGTGCATAGTAGACTTGATATTGCACAATCAGTTGGAATTATTACAAAGTTTTTCTCTAATCCTACGGAAACATGTGACTATTGTTAAGATGATATTCAGATATCTTAAAGGGACTAAAGATTTTGGATTGTGGTACAAACAAGATGGTAATTTTGAACTAAAGTTTTATAGCAATTTTTATTGGTTTGGTATTGTAGATGATCGAAAGATTACAAATAATGGAGCTTTCTTCTTAGGAGAAATATTGATAACATGGTTGAGAAAAAAATAGAGTTGTATTTCACAATCTATTGCTAAAGCTAAGTATGTTGTTTCTGCAATCAATTGCTCTAACATTGTGTAAATTTAAAAAATTGTTGGAAGGAAGCAAGAAGAAGTTATTGAGCCTAACACAATCTATTGTGAAAACACTAGTGCAATAAATATATCAAAGAATCTAGTGATGCATGCAAAAACCAAACATATATGTATCAAGTATCACTACTTGAGAGAGAAAGTACAAGAGAAGAAAGTAAGTTTTGAATATGTGAAATCTAAAGAACAAATTGCATATATATTTACCAAGCCATTGCCTAAGTATACTTTTGAGTATGTAATATGTAAACTAGGGGAGCTTCCCCTATCCAAAGTTCACTAAGTGAAGATATGTGTTGTATAAATTCATGGATATATATATATATATATATTTGGAGTTCATACAAGAGTTCACTCTTTAGGGATATTTCTTGAAGTTGTGAAAATGCTTGTAATGAAATTGATGTAAATAGAACATGTAAGGTACAAGGTATAACTGCAAGGTTTTATAAGTTTCATATTGGGACTTATATTTAACTTTGGCATTGTTATCAAATGGGGAAATAATCTATAAGAATGATGATATACATGAAAAGAGGAAGAATGAATAAAGAACAAACAAGGTAAAAGTAGGAATGTAGTATTTCTCAAGATACTAAAGCAATAACCAAGCACCTAGAAAAGTAAAGATTGAGTTTAGTGTTAACTAAGCATAGTGTTGCCTAGGTTAAATAGTAATGTTCAGTGAGTAGAGAGAAAATAGAAATATGAGATATGAGGCCGAAAAATGATGAGAATTAAGAATGTTAGAGAATCATAAAGGATAAGGACAAAGTTTGTTATGATATTTATGGATAGAATAAATCAAAGATGATCAGATGAAGAATATTTTCTATTTTTCAAAATGAGCACAAACTTTGAGGTGAACTAGTATTGACCAAATGACTAGATTCATTTAACATGAACCAAAATGAAGATGCACAAATGTAACTAAGAAAAATAAAGTGGAAGGGTCTAGAAGGTCAAAGTTAACTATTTAAGGAGATGATTGAGACCATTTTTTGTTGTTATCATTGCTAATTATTTGTTGCTAAAGTGTGAAGTATTGAAGGAAAAAGAAGAACGAGGAGAATCAAGCAAAATATAGGAAGAGAGATCAAGAAGAGGAGGAGAAAGGTAAAAGAGAAAGAGTGTCAATCATCTAGATAGAGATCAGAAGGAAGAAAATCAAGCAAAAAAAATATCTAAACAAGTAAAGGTAGTGCTAAATATAAAAATATCATTTGACTATTAGTTTATTGCAATTATAGCAAAGAAAATTTATTACCCTAGTGGACCTAACAAGTCCATTTAATCATATATAGGAACATTTATTAGTGATGTTTGTAAGTAGTTTAAAGAAAACCACTCTTTAGAAATGTTAGGGAGTGAATAAGGTATAGATGATCTTTGGTTAAAATCCTCTAACTAGGTCACACTATAAATGTGCATATAAACCTTTTACAAGGTTGGCTCCTAGATGACCTCACTTAGAAAGAGTGAATTATTTGGGTTATAGGTCCTAGGTGGTTTTTCCATTTATAGGCTTTGTACGTTAAAAATTTTAGTTCAATTAAAAGTGTCTAGTTCTAAGAACTCCATCAAAAACTTTATTCAACTTCTCCCTCTTTGTTTATCATATCAACCTATCTCATTTGTGTTGGTTGTCTTATAATAATCTCTTCCTCTTTCTGCATGGGAAACTAACTTCCATTTTCTCCCTCTTTAACAACAATGACAAAGACACTTGATCCATCTCATACATCTTTTCCATGTAAATCTCTTCATGTTAGTTTTGAGTTCATACTCTATCATATGTATATGATGGATAAAACATTATATCCTTATTCCTTATCACTACCTTAGGAAACTCCTAAAGTAGGACTTATTTGCATCAACTTGTAAGATAATCTAATCAGCACATTTGATGTACAGTACCATCTTTTCATAGGTATCTTTTTCTAGAGGAATCATCCCTAGTTTACCTCTTAGATATCATGAGCATATTTAGGTAAAGCTTTAGAGAAAATATCATGTGTTTGCTCCTTAGTATTGGCATACTCCAAATTCACTTCTTTGTCTTGGACTAGCTCTCTCAAGTAATGATACTTGATACCAACATGCTTAGTATTTGTGTGCATCACAAGATTCTTTGATATGTCAATAGAATTAGTGTTATCACAATAGATAACAACTAGATCAGTAATATCTCCCTTTATACCTTTCAATAATTGCTTCATCCATATGATATTTGAACAATTTAATATTGTTGTCACATATTTAGCTTCAATTGTTGATTGAGAAATGAAGTTATTCTTCTTGATTTTCCATGAAAGTAGTCTCTTTCCTAGAAATAATGCACCTCCACTTGTGCTCTTTCATTCATTAACATTTCTTGCCCAATCTGAGTCAGTGAGCACCTTCAATTCAAACTTATCATTCTTCCTATAATACAATCCATAGTCTTTTGCTCCTTTTGGATATCTCAGTATCCTTTTTATTGGCATCATGTGATTCTCCTTAGCACTTACAAAAATCTTGCAACTATCCCAACTGCTAATGCAATATTAGGTCTATTATGAACAACATATTGTATTTTTCCAATCATTGATCTATACATTGTTTGGTTCATATCAGTAGAATCATCATTCATAGATAACTTATGTCCAATGGACATAGGTGTACTAACTGGTCTGAATCTTCCATTCCAAAAGTTTTCAATATTTCTTTGATATATTTGGTTTGAGTAATGAAGATACCTTGCTTCATTTGATATACTTGTAAACCAACAAAGAATTTGATCTCACATAAAATTGACATTTCAAATGCCTTCTTCATCTCATCAGCAAATGATTTGCATAATGTTTCATTGCCTCCAAATATGATATCATCAAAAAAAATTAGAGAAAAATACCTTGTTGTTCTTACTAGTCTAAAATATATGTTATTGTTATCATTACTTCTTGTAAAACTAATCTTCACTATATAATTGTGTAGTCTTTCATACCATTCTCTACGGGCTTGCTTCAAACCATATAAATCTTTGTGTATCTTTTTGCAGCTTGCACATCATATTCTTCTTTCTAGGATTAATAAATCCTTTAGGTTGTTCTATGTATACTTTTTATTCAAGTATTCAATTCATAAATGTAAATTTGACATCCATCTAGTATACCTTAAATCCTTTGTAAGTAGAATATGAAAGTAGTGTTCTAACTCCTAGTCTTTCTACAAGGGAAAATGTTTCCCCATAGTCAATACCTTATTCTTGTGCACATCCTTTGCATACCAATCTAGCCTTGTTCATTGTGACTTCACCTTTTTCATTTAGCTTGTTCCTAAATACCCACTTTGTTCCAATAAATCTTTTGTCTTTAGGTCTAGGTACTAGTGTCCATGTTTTGTTCTTTTCAATCTACTCAATTTCATCATTCATTGCTTGTATCTAATCCTCATTCTCCAATGCATCTTTCAATAATTTGGGCTCAAACTCACAAAGTAAACATGTCTCACTTCTAAGTCTCTTTCTTTTTATAACAGAAGATTCTTTATCTTCAATGATTTTCTCAGGTTCATGATGTCTTCTCACATATTTTTCGAGTGCATGTTCTTTCCTTCTATCTTATTCTATAGGTTCATCTTGAAAAATGATTTCAAACTCATTATCTCTCTCTTGTTTAGGTTCTGGTTCATGTTCATCTTTCTCTAAAATTTCATCCTGATGTTTTTCTCTCTTTGTATGTGACTCAACATCATTTTTTTGTTGCTTAGTACCCATAGTTTTTTTCTCAACAACTGGTTGTTGAAACTTGACATTCCTAGTTTGGTGTTGACTTGCAGCTTTGCTCTCTTGTTCAGGTGGGGTGGTAGGAGCATCTTCATTCACATGTATGTGTTGGAAATATAATAGGAGTAACTAAGAGGGGAGGGGTGAATCAATTATGACTAATACAATTCCAAATCCCTTAGATGTCAATACAAACTTCCTTTGAACTCACAACTCGGTTAGAACTAGATATTCATTGTAACTCAGTAATCAAAGCAATCTAATATATTAATGTGTATTGACCTTTAGTAACCTAGTTTCAAAAAGATAAAGAAATAAGAAAATAATAGGAATACAAGAGAAATCAATATTTAACCTGGAAACCTAATTTGAGAAAACCACCAATGCAACTAGTTACAACTTTTCACTCTTTTGAAGTGAGCCCTATTAGGAGCCAACCTTGTTAAGGGTTACAAAACACATTGTTAGGTGTGACCCTATTAAAGGATTTAAATCACCCTGTTAGGAGTGGCCTTGTTAGAGTTCTTAAGAGACTTCAATCTAGAAATTCTACTTAGAGGATTTACAAAATGATTGTTAAGTCAACTTTGTTAAGAAATTTCTTCACTGCTACAATTTCTATAAAGTAACAATGATTGACCTAATTTATAAAGCAACTAGATTTTTTATTTAGATCACTGCTCTGGCTTATCCTCTAGATCCTCTTTGATCAAAATATTCTTTTTAGGTCCTTGGATGCTCTTCCCTTAATCATAATTCCTTCTTTATTTGCATCTTCTTTTCTTCCACACTCTCTCATTCTTCAATCCACATCATGACCTTTCATATAAATGAAACCCAAAGTCAAGTCAGCTTGAATACCCTTTCAAATAAATGTATAACATCCAGTAATTCAGCTAGCATAAACCAACTAATAAATAAAATTGATTACTTGAGGGTCGGCTAACACTAAAAATTGAGTCACTTGATTACCACTAAGTTCCTTAATAACTGACCTAACTCAGTTTGCATTGAACTCCTTTGGTAACCAACCTAACCCAGTCTCCATAGGAATCATTTTGGTAACTGGCCTAGCTCGATCTACACTTGATCACTGAAATTGGCTTCTTCTAATCTTCTTACTTGGTTGATACTGGAGTTGTCTAAACTCAGTTAAGGTATGACATTTGTGTAACATCAATGACAATATACAATTAAATAATTGTTATAAACAATCTCCCTCTTTGGCATTGATGGCAACACAACATCTCGTTATGCAAGAAAACTTTAGGAGAAAAATATCCTTAGTTTTATTCTAATTCTTCATTCATGAGAACTCCTTTGAGATTCTCCTTCTACCATATTATCTTTAGACTCCATCAGATCAAGTTCTCCCTCTTGTAGATTACTACCTCTAATTCTTCTCTAATTACATCAATTTCTCCCTTAATGAATATATGACATGATACTCTCCCTATTTGACATCAAATTCCAAATACTTGACATAGTGATTTGATAATGTACCTAATGTATTGATTCATATGCAATGAGCTCTAACTTCTTTGCATCGACTTGATAGATCTTCAATGCAGTTTGGTTTATGCATCACTAATTTGTACTCTAGTGAGAATCAAATAGGGGAATTACCCCTAACTTTCCTCTTAGATACAAAAATGCATCCTTATGTAATGGTTTGGTAAATATGTCAGCAACTTGCACCTTTTTGTTCACATATTCCAATTTGACTTCTTTATCTTTAACTAATTCTCTTAGAAAATGATATTTGATTGCAATGTGTTTGGTCTTGTTGTGCATCACTGGATTCTTGGATATATTATTTTCACTTGTTTTATCATAGTAGATAACCACTCGATCCTTAATTTCTTCCTTCATTCTTGATAACAATTGCTTGATCCACATTATGTTTGAGCAATTAACTACTATAACAACATATTCTACCTCTACTATAGACTGGGAGATAGAATTCTATTTTTTTCTTGTCCAAGATACTAGACTCTATCCAAGAAAGAATGCTCCTCCATCAGTTCTCTTTTTGTCATCAATTCTTCCATCCCAATCAACATCAGTAAAGGATTTCAACTCAAAGTTTCATCATTTCTTGTACCATAAATAATAGTCTTGAGTACCTTTTAGATACCTCATAATTCTTTTGATTACTGTCATATGATTTTCTCTAAGATTTGTAGAAAATCTTGTAATGATACCAACTACTAATGCAATATCATGTCTTGTATAAACAACTTACTGAAGTTTCCCAATCATATATCGATAGGTAGTCTAATTTACCTCCTATGAATCATCATCCTTGGATAGCTTATGTCTCATAGACATAGGTGTTCCAACTAGTTTAGAATCTTCCATACCAAAGGTCTTCAATATCTCCTTGATATATTTTGACTAAGTAATATAAATGCCATCCTTCATTTGATGAACTTGTAAACCAACAAATAATTTTATTTCTCCAAACATTGACATTTCAAATTCTTTCCTCATTTCTTTAGAGAATGAATTGCATAATTCATCATGACCTATAAAAAATATATCATCCACAAATATTTCTACTAACAATATCTTATTTTGAGGTCCTTCTTTGATTTATAGATTATCATTGGCATCAGTTCATTAAAAACCAATTTTTACTAGATATTCATGTAGTCTCTCATACCATACTTTAGGAGCTTGCTTCAGACCATATAAAGCTTTGTGTAACTTACAAACCATGTTTATTTTATTTGGATTAATGAAACCTTTAGATTTATCAATGTAAACTTCCTCTTCTAGAATTCCATTCAAGAAAGCTAATTTTACATCCATTTGATACACTTTGAATCCTTTAAATGTAGCATATGCAAGCAGTGTTCTAACTCCTTCAAGTCTAGCAATATGAGAAAAATTTTCTCCATTGTCTATGCCTTCTTCTTGAGTGTATACTTTGCACACTAGCCTTTCCTTATTTCTTGATACTTTATCATTTTCATTTAATTTATTTCTGAATACTGACTTTGTACCAATTACATTTTTGTTCTTGGGTCTAGGAACAAGAGTCTAAGTATTGTTCCTTTCAATTTGTTCAGTTTATTCATTCATTGCTTCTATCCAACTTTCATTATTTTATGCATCTTTGATAGTTCTAGGTTCAAATTTAGTAAGAAAACATGTACCTTTTAGTTTATTCCTTGTCATTATGCCTCTTGTCTCAGGTACATGATGCCTTTTGACATATCTAGCAAGTACAGGTATCTTACTTCTAGATTCTGGATTGGATTGACTTAGTTCTCCATGCTCAAAAGGTTCTATAAATCTCCAAGCTCTACTCAATTCCTGCTAACTGAGACTTGATTCCCACAGACTATGACTCGGGTTCCTCTATCTAGGACTTAGTTGACACTAGATGGAACTCGGGTTGCACTGGCTACAACTTGATTGAGACTCCAAACTTGGGTGACTCAAGAGGAGAAATTTTTTGAACCCTGGGTAAAGTATTAGCCTCAAAGTAAACAAAGTTTTTTTAATCCTCAGGATCCTTGTTGCTTTGTTCTTTATTCTTTTATTCAAACTTGTCAACTTTTAGATGTACAGTTACTATAACCTTGCAAGTAGAAATATTCAAGCATTTATATGCTTTTCTTTTGTTGGAATATCCAAGAAAAATACCTTCATCACTTTTCACATCAAACTTTCCTTTCCTTGTCTCTTTCAAGATATAGCATTTGCTTCCAAATACTTTGAAATAATAGATGTTAGATTTATAGCCGTACCATAATTCATAAGGTGTTTGATTTGTACCTTTCTTTAGTTAAACTTTTTTCAAGATATGAATTGTTGTGTCGATTATTTCCTTCCAGTATCTAGTTGCAACATTTTTCTCTATCATTAGTGTCCTTGCACAATCCATAATGGATCTATTTCTTCCTTTTACTATGTCATTCTACTGAGGTGTACCAAGATACCTATCTTTTGATTCATCTTTCATTGTAGAATTCATTGAATTCATTAGAGATGAATTCTCCTCCTCTAACTGATCTTAGGCATTTTAAATTTTTGCCTGTTTCTTTCTCAACTCTTGCTAGATACCACTTGAATTTTTGAAAATCTTTAGATTTATCCTTTGGTACATTACTGTCATCATCCTAGAATAATATCTACAAACAAGATGAAATATATGTCTTCACTATAGCTTTTAATAACTATTGCTCCACAAAGATCTGTTTGAACTAGTTCTGGGACTTCTTCAATATTGAAATTCTTACTTTTGAAGCTATTTTTACCCATCTTTCCAATCTGACATTGTTTACATATGGCCATTTAAGGTTTCTTTAGATTTGGAATACCTCTTACTCTTCTATTCTTGCTTATAGTAACCAAATTATCAAAATTTACATGACACATCCTTTTATGCCATAACCAACTTTCCTCTACTTGTGCCAAAAATCATGAACCTGCAGTAAGATCTAGATAGAATAGATTACCTTTTGTATGAATGCTAGTTCCAGCTATGTTTTCTTTACCATCTAGAAGCCTGGCCTCCCCATTCATAAATTCTACCTTGAATTCAATGTTGTTCAATTGTGCCACACTTAGAAGATTGTGTCTTAGTCCTTCAACCCAATAAGAATTATCACATTTGATTCCATCAGTTAATGAAATGTGACCTTTTCCCTTCACATAATATGGTTAGTTTTTTCCAAATTTGACACTTCCACCATCATAGTGCTCCAAGTGTTCAAACTTAGTTTTATCAGTAATCATGTGATGAGAGAAGCCACTATCTATTATCCATGTGTCATTCTTGCTAACATGAGAAATAAGTGTGATCCTTTCATTTTCCACATCATCTAATTCATCTTTAATAGCTATATACACCATTTCATCATCATCATCACTATCAAAATCTTTAGCAATATAACAAGATTTATTGTCTTTGTCTTTGTAATCTTTGTATCTCTTGAAACCTTTCTTGCCTTTGAATTTGCTAGATTTTCTATCATCTTTTCTTTCCTTTTTTGGACACCTTGTAGCAATGTGAACAATTTCTTCACAAGAAAAACAAATCAATGGAATTTTTCCTTTATATTTACATTTTCCTTTTGGTAACCTTCTTGCAAGTAGGGATTTAATAGCTTCAATGTCATCATCAGATTATTCTTCCTCTTCACTATTAGGCTATTTTCCTTTTGAGTTTCCTCCCTTTCTACCAAGAGTTAGTTTGGCTTTGAATGATGATTTTATGTTGTGAGATCTAGGAACATGGTTATCAAAGTTATCTAACTCAAAAAATTTCAACCTTCCCACTAGTGCACCCAAAGTTATATCATTTTTGGGATTTCATCTCATCTCTTAAATAGCTAAAACTTTAATTCCATAGATATGAAGAAGAGTTCTTAATACCTTCGTTACCACAGTTGTATCTTCTATTTTTCCTCCTGAAGCTTTGATTGCAGTTACACTTGTTTTGATTCTCTCATTATATTTTGCAATCTTTTCATCTTCTCTCATCTTCATCTGATAAAATTGGCCTCGAAGACTTTCTACTTTGGCTCTTCTCACATTGTCATCTCCTTCATAGATCTTTTGTATCTTTTTCCACATTCCATGAGCAGTAGGATAATTGTTGACTTCATCAAATTCAAAATAATTAAGAGCAGAAGCAATGTCAATCATCATTGTGTTGTGATTATTTTTATCCACCATCTAATCCATAATCAAAGGACTAGGAGGTTCCACATACTAATGTAGAGGCTCACCTTGGAAAACTTAAAAGGAAATAAATCACTCAACTAAATCTGCATCAAGGTGTTCGTGCATCTCTAGGATTGATTATTCCTCTTAACTCAGATTGACATATATCTTACTCTCTTAATACCAACTAATGTGTAGATATGTGATAGGAACCCATTCAACTTCCTATAGAAACATTGACTATCCTACACAAACTTAACTTAAACCAACTAGACTCTTCTATATTTTTTTTATTTTATATTTTTTTGACTGTAGGAATCGGTGCAACACAGCCCCCCTATAAACTGCAGTGCGCCTGGTAAACTTTTTAACGTGATCGATAGCGCTGGCGCGACACGCCCACTGGTACCACGAGAACAGGGGAGACTAGAACCCGTGACCAACCCCCTGCAACAGGGAAGATTTAGCCAACCGAGCTAGGGCCCCCGCCCAACTAGACTCTTCTATATTGAAATTGAAGTAAATGGGAAATATTAATCAACTTTGAATATAAAATTGGGAACCATCAAATACAAGTTACTTATCAACCAATATTAATCCCTATTCTGATCTATACCATCTCTCTACATGTGTGGGTTTAGATCTTGATAAGAGACTAACCAGTAACCATGAAATTCATAGTCATCAACAGCATCTATGAATCCCTTAAATGGACTAGTATTTACCAATATGATTTTAACATATCAGTGAATACATGAAGATATTCATCGTAAACATGAACTATCCTCTGTGCAGGCACAAATAGAGATAACCCAAAAAGAAAATGTAAAAGAAAGCATACAAATATAATTCATAACCCTCTATAACCCTAGACAACATATCATATTTCATCTAATAGACTCTCATATGTTGTCACAACCCTCAAAAATACACTTAGTTACATACAGCAACTCAAAAAATCAAATTTCCTATAATAACTTTAAACAAATAACTTACTTTAGATTCCAAACTAGCTAAATAGATTGTTATTCTACAACTAGTTCATTGAAATACTTTTAGAATTTCAGAGTTTCAATTTTGGAAAAAAGAATAAGGAAAAATGCAAATACAAATCAAAGACCCACCAAAATAAGAAAAAACTCAAAACTCTTTATATTTCCCTTCTGTTGTATTTGATTCCCATTTAGTTACATAATCCACCTTTTCAATACTTTCCCATCCCTGAGATTTGGGAAGATGAAATGCCAAAAAAAAAAAACCATATTTGGATGATGAAGGGATCGATCAGAAGTTAGAATTTGCCGCCAACTTTTTCTAGCTATTTGAAACTTCTTGTAGCCATCAATTACATAGTTGGCCTCATTATTTCAATCACTCTCAAACACACTTAGAAAGAAAATTGTCTCAAAATTAAATTGAAAATTGACTTTATCCTAAGTCGCTATAATTGGGGAGCTTATAGAATCACTATACCATTTATACTACCACATTGTAGGACTTTATTACAATCATCAAAATTTAAAACACACTAAAACATGACATCAACTTCCTTCATAGTTTTTGCACTTCCTGTAGCATCACCTTTGCTATATCTTTCTATTGTGCAATTTAGAAGTATAGTTTCATCCTTGTTTGTTCATGTAGCATATTTCACCATGTTAGTTCTTATAGCATAATTTGTCTAGTTTTCTCTTGTAGCATACTCCCCTATGGAATGAATCTCAAGTCCACTTTAGATGAGGTGTTGTAGAGATGAACCATGCTTTTTAATTTCTTTTTTATCCATCAAAATTGCTTTTTTTGTAGGTCTATTCTTCTATTTGACTAAATATTGAGTATATTGTCTCCTTTGAATCTTCTTTATCTTTGTATTTATTATCTTCTCCAGTTGAGGTGGTGTTGGTTTGGGTATTTGTTGCAAATCTATTGTTACTAAATCTTCATGTGCTGGTTGTATTTCTGAACCTTTGTATGGTATGAGAGCACAAACATTAAATATGGATGAAATGCCAATTTCTAGAGGTAATTGAATCTTGTATGCATTGTGTCCATACTTTGCTAATATTTGATAAGGGCCAACCTTCTTAGGTGATAATTTAGTATGCTTGGTTTGAGGTAGTCTCTCTTTCTTCAAATATGCCCACACTAAATCACCAAAATTGAACTATACTTTTCTTCTTTTCTGATCAAAAAAATCTTTGTATTTCTAATTTGAATTATGTAGCTACAACTTGACTTGATCTTAGACCTCCTTAATAGCTTCAGCGAATTCTTCACCATGTGAACTACTAGGGAATTTTTTTGGAAGTTCTCTAAGCTCAAGAATTCCTCTTGGGTGTGTACCATACATAATCTGAAATGGATATTTTCATGTACTTCCATTCACTGTGTCATTGTAAGCTTGAGCAAGTATAGAATCCCATTTTTCTCCATGTTTTTTTGTAAGGCATCTTAACAAGTTTCCCAAAGATCTATTGACAACTTCCATTCGGCCATCAGTTTGTGGATGATATCCAGATGAGAAAGATAAGTTTGTCCCAAGTTTCTTCCAAAGGGTCCTCCAAAAATGACCTACAAATCTACCATCTCTATCTGATACAATATTCAATGGTAATCCATGAATTTGAACTATCTCTTTGAAGAAGAGATCTATTATATATGAAGCATCTTTAGTAGATTTGCATGGTAGGAAATGTGCCATTTTACTAAATCTATCTACAACAACAAAAACATTATCATACCCCTTTTGAGTTTTTGTTAATCCCATAACAAAATCCATATTGATGCTTTCCCATGGTCTCGAAGGAATGGGTAGAGGCTGATATAATCCAGCATTAGTAATTTTTCCTTTTCTTTTTTGACAAATGTTGTATTCTTCTACAAATTTTTGCACATCTTTCTATAAATTTGGCCAAAAGTAATGCTTACAAACTAGCTCTAAAGTCTTATCTAGTCCAAAGTGACTGCATAATGCTCCACTATGTTTCTCTTGTATGATATTATCTCTCATTGAGCATTTCAATATACAAAGTTGTCCTGAATAGTAACCCTTCTTAGATCAGAAAATCTGCATACTCATGATTTTACCTATCATCTAGATTGGTACATACTTGATAAATTTTTTTAAAATCAACATCATTATCATACATATCTTTCAAATTCAAAACTCCTATAGTTTCCAACTGAATTTGTGATGTAGTCAAAGATCTTCTACATAAAGCATCAACAATCTTATTTGCAAATCCTTTTTTTATGCTTTATCAGAAAATTAAAATGCTTGCAATATCTCCACCCATTTCATATGTCTATGATATAGTTTCTCTTGACCTTTTATGAAACTAAGGGTCTGGTTATCTATGTATACAATGAATTCTTTGGGCAGAAAATAGTGTCTCCATTTCTTAAGGGATTGGACAAGGGCATACATTTCCAAATCATATGAAGAATATTTTGTTTTAGCTTCATTGACTTTCTCACTAAAGAAGGCTATAGGTCTACTCTCTTGACTAAGTACACCTCCTATTGCTATGTTACTAGCATCATATTCTATTTGAAAGACTTTACTAAAATCAAGACATGTGAAGACTAGTTGTTGAGCTACTTTCTTCTTAAGAAGTTCAAAGGCTTCATTAGCTTCTTCTATCCAAACAAATTTACATTTATGTCTTTCTTTTATAGTATTCAGAATTGGTGCACAAATCAAGCTAAAATTTCTAATAAACTTTTTGTAGAAAGTGGTTAAACCATGAAAGCTTCTAACTGTTGCAATAGTTTTAGCAATTGGCCAAGAAAGAATTGCACTTACCTTATCTTGATCCATCTTGAGTGTTTCTTTTGAGATTACAAATTTAAGGTATGCCAGCTTTTCTTGCATGAAACTACATTTCTCCAAATTAATCATCAACTTTTCTTCTTGTAGCCACCTTAACCCCAAGTCTAGATGTTTCAAATGCTCCTACTTTATCTTGTTGAAAACTAAAATATCATCTAAATATACTATCACAAACTTTCCTACAAAATATTTGAGAACTTTATTCATGAGTCTCATAAACTTACTAGGAGTGTTAGACAATCCAAATGACATTACCTTCAACTCATATAATCCCTCATTTTTTTTTAACATAGTTTTCCATTCATCTCCTGGCTTGATTCTTATTTGATGGTATCTACTTTTTAAATCCATTTTTGAAAAGTATCTTGCTTTACCCAAACAATCAAGTAAATCTTCTATCCTAGGCATTGGAAATATGTACCTTATGGTGATTTTGTTCAATGTTCTCGAATCTATGCAAAGCCTCCGTGTTCTCTCTTTCTTAGGTGCTAGGACTATAGGTACTACACATGGACTTAAACTCTTTCCAATCAAACTAGCTTCAAGTAATTCTTCAATTTGCCTTGTCATTTCTTTATTTTGTTGTGATGTTAGCTTGTATGCAACCTTGTTGGGTAACATTTAACTTGGTATGAGATCAATGCAATGAATGATTTCTTGCATAAGTGGGAGACTTCTCAGTATTCCATCAGCTATGTTTTCATTGTACTTGTCCAGAATTGGTTTAACTTCTTCCACTACCTTTTGTGTCTTCTTTTCTACCACTTCCACCTTCAAGATTGAATTTTCCATTTTTTATTTTTCTTCCTCAATATGATTTTCAGCATTCTACTATAATTTATCTTTTAGTGCAGGAATCAATGCAAAGAGTGTAACTTCTTTCCTTTAACTTCCTTTAGAAATTCTTTCTTACCCATTACCATGATCTTAGCTTCTGTAAATTTTACTTCTTCTTGACTTGGTTCAATTAGAGGTATTAATTCAATGACCTTTCCATTCTTTGTAATGGTATATATATTCTTTACTCCATCATGTTGTGCCTTGGGATTGTACTTCCATGACTTGCGTAAAAGTAAGTGGCATGCATCCATATTAACAATGTCAAACAACAATCTATCTTTTTATGCTCCAATCTAAAGTTCAACCCAATCTTGTTCTTCCACTATATTTTGTTTTCCTTTATTCAACCAAGATAATTTTTAAGGATACAGATGAGGTGTTCTTAGTAATTTTAACTTCACCATTCAAGAGCTATGAAATTTTCTATGGAACTAGAGTCTACCAATACCTTGAAAACTTTTACTCAAGACTTACAAGTAGTTCTAAAAATAGATTTCCTCTATAATAGTTCTACTTTTATAGGCATCTTCAAAGTGTTCTTCTCATCATAAGGGCCTCTCCTCTCTTTGGATAACCATAAGTCTCTAAATCATTTGGTGAATTAGCCTATTGTACAAGGTGTATTCTCCTTTCTCCATGAGTACTAAAGGTTTCCTTTGTTGTACATTGGTGTGCCATGTGACCTTCTTGGTTACAATTATAAAAAATTACTATTCTATTCATTCTTCTTGGTGATTTCCCTCTAAAAATTGGTCTTCTACCTCTGAAACTTTCTCCAAAATTATCAAACCTAGTTACTTCATTATGTGCCTCTAGTTGTGGCTGAAATTTGGGCTTCTTCCTCTAAATGTGCCTGTTCCTCTAAATGATTATCTTCCTCTACTTATGTTTCTATTCTCTTGTCTTCTCTTGATTTTCTCCTCCATGTTCAAAGCTAGTTTGTAACATTTAGCTATTGCATTAGGAATCAATAGCTGCAACTCCTCTTGTATGTTCATTCTTAGACCATTTAAGTATCTTGCTACCTTGCTACCTTGACACTCAAGTTTTACAGATTTTGATCTTAGATTCAATTTTTGGAATTCCTCTCTATAAGTGTAGATATCCATATCTCTTTGTTTGAGATTCTGCCTCTTATGGTGTAATTGTACTTCATAATCTTCAAGAAGATAAGTCTCCTTTACCATAGACACCATCTTCTTCCATGAACAAATTTTCTTCTTATCTTCATGTACTCTTTCTTGTAGAAAATTCCACCATGTAAGCGTTTCTCCCTTCATCCTAGACTTAGCCAACTTGACTTCTTGTGATTCTGAAATTTTCTCACATTCAAAGTAATTCTCTAAAGCTCCAATCCATTCCAAAACTAATTCAGCATCCATCTTTCCCATAAACATAGGTAACTCGGTGGATTTTCCTCCTAAAGCCTTCAAAGCTTTAATGAATGGCCTCTCAATTTTAGATACCTTATCCTCTTCATCATCTGGGACTTCTTCCTGCTCTTCTTCTTCTTTCATTTCTTTCTTCTCAACCACATTTTTCATGTGCTCCAACTTATTTGTTAATTCTGCTAACATCCCTTTCACTTCTCTATTCTCTTTTTGATAGAACTCTTCTTGCTCCTCAACCTTTTTAGCTAATTTTGCATTGGTCACCATCTTGCTTGACCCTACTAAAGACTCTTGATCAGGTATATACAACATGTAACTTCACACAATCTAAGGACTATTTCTCTAATACCAAAAAAGATGTAAAGCCTCACCTTGGAAAACTTAGGAGTAAATAAATCACTCAACAAAATCTGCATCAAGGGGTTTGTGCATCTCCAAGATTGATCATTCCTCTTAACTCAGATTGACATCTATATTATTCTCTTAATACCAACTAATGTGTAGATATGCGACAAGAACCCATTCAACTTCTTGTAGTAACATTGACTCTCTTACATAGACTTAACTTAAACTGACCAAATTCTTCCTTATTGAAATTGAAATAAATGGGCAACATTAATCAACTTTGAATATAAAATTGGGAACCACTGAATACAAGTTGCCTATCAACCAATATTAATCCCTTTTATGGTCTATATCACATTTCTACATGTGTGGATTTAGAGCTCAATAATAGACTGACCAATGAGCATGAAATCCATAGTCATGAACAACATCTGTGAATCCCTTAAATGGACCAACATTTACCAATATCACATATCAGCTATGTGATTTCAATATATTGGTGAATACATGAAGATATTCACCGTAAATGGGAACTCTCTTCCACGAGGACGCAAACAAAGATAACTCATAAAGAAAACATAAAAATGCAATACATAACCCTATATGACCCCATAAAACAAATCATAGAGAGTCTAATAGACTCCCATATTTTTTCGTGACCCTCAAAATTGTACTCAACTACATACAACAACTCAGAAAATAAAATTTAATTCCTAGAATAACTTCAAATAGATGACTTACTTTTGATTCCAAACTAGATGAATAGATCATTATCCTACAACTAGATCATTCTAATAGAGCTCTTCTTGCTCCTCAACCTTTTCAGCTAATTCTACATTGGTCACCATCTTGCTTGACCCTACTAAGGACTCTTGATCAAGTTTATACAACATGTAACTTCACACAATCCTAGGACTCTTGCTCTAATACCAAAAATGATGTAGAGCCTCACCTTGGAAAACTTAGGAGGACATAAATCACTCAACTAAATTTGCATCAAGGGGTTCGTGCATCTCTAGGATTGATTATTCCTCTTAACTCATATGACATCTATCTTACTCTCTTAATACCAACTAATGTGCAGATATGTGACATGAACCCATTCGCCTTCCTGTAGCAACACTGACTCTCCTACACAAACTTAACTTAAACCAACTAGATTCTTCTTTATTGAAAGTGAAATAAATGGGTAACATTAATCAACTTTAAATATAAAACTGGGAATTACTAAATACAAGTTGTATATTAACCAATATTAATCCTTGTCCTGATCTATATCACCTTTCTACATGTGTGGGTTTAGAGCTCTATAATAGAATAACCAACGACCATGAAATCCACAATCATGAACAACATTTATCCCTTAAATGGACCAACATTTACCAATATCACATATCAAATATGTGATTTTAATATATTGGTGAATATATGTCAAAGATATTCACCATAAATGTGAACTATTTTCCATGTAGACACAAATAGAGATAACTCAAAAAGAAAATGTAAAAGAAAACATTAAAATATAATACATAACCCTCTACAACCCTAGACAAAAGATCACAAAGAGTCTACTAAACTCACATATGTTGTCACAACCCTTAACATTGCATTTAGTTACATACAACAACTTAGAAAATCAAATTTCCTATAATAACTTAATATAGAGAACTTACTTTGGATTCCAAACTAGTTGAATAGATCATTATTCTACAACTAGATCATCAACATACTCTCAAAATTTTGGAGTTTTGATTTTGGAAAGAGAATAATGAAAAATGAACATACAAATCAAAGACCCACAAAAATCAGAAAAGACTCAAAACTCTTTCTATTTACCCTCTATTGTATTTGATTCCTATTCGGTGACATAATTTACCATTTCAATACTTTTCCATCTTTGAGATTTGGGAAGATGAAATGTAAACAAAAAAAACAAGAAAACAAAAACCATTTTTGGATCATGAAGGGATCAATCAAAAGTTAGACTTTGCCACCAACTTTTTCCAGCTATTTGAAACTTCCAATAGCCATCAATTACATAGTTGGCATAATTATTTCAAACACTCTCAAACACACTTAGAAAGAAAAATGAATCAAAACAAAAATGAAAATTGACTTTGTCCTCAATGGCTATCATTGGAGATTTTATAGAATCACTATTCTATTGTGCCACCACATCGTAGGACTTAATTACAAACATCAAAATTTAAAACACACTAAAACATGACATCAACTTCCTTCATAGTTTCTACACTTCCTATAGCATCATCTTTGTTATGTCTTACTGTTGCACAATTCAAACATATAGTTTCATCCTTATTTATTCTTATAGCATATTTCACCATGTTAGTTCTTGTAGCATAATATGTTTGGTCTTCTACTACAATACATACTTGTTCTATAGAAATTGTAGACCTGTATCTCCAATTGTTGCTAGATATAGCTTCATGAGTTCTTTCCATTCTTGGAAGTTGTCTTTTTTTGGCTTAGGAATCTCTCTTCTGTAAGACATCTTGATCTTTAGTTTAGGTCCTTAAATCCTTTTCTGCAAGCACCAACAGTTCTGATACCAATTATTGGAAATATAAGAGGAGTAACTGAGAGGTGAGGGGTGAATCAATTACCACTAATACAATTCAAAATCCCTTAGATGTTAATACAAACTTCATTTTAGCTCACAACTCAATCAGAATTAGATATTCAATGTAACTTGATTATCAAAGCAATCTGATATATTAATGTGTATTAACCTTTAGTAACTTAGTTGTAGAAAGATAAAACAATAAGAAAATAACATGAACACAAGAGACACCAAGATTTAACATGGAAACCCAATTCAGGAAAACCACCAATGCAACTAGTTACAACTTTTCACTCTTCTAAAGTGAGCCCTATTAGGAGTCAACCCTATTAAAGGTTACAAAACACACTATTAGGTGTGACCTTGTTAAAGGATTTAAGTCACCTTGTTAGGAGTGGCCTTGTTAGAGGTCTTGAGACACTTCAATCTAGAAATGTCACCAAGTTAGAGGATTTTTAAAATGACTATTAAGTCAACTCTGTTAATAGATTTCTTCACTACTACAATTGCTAGAAAGTGACAATGATTGACTTAATTTATAAAGCAACTAGATTGCAGATTCAAATCACTACTTTGGCTTATCCTCTAGATCCTTATGATCAAAATATTTTTTGTAGCTCCTTGGATGTTTAGCCCTTAATCAGAAATCCTTCTTCATTTGCATTGTCTTTTCTTCCACACTTTCTCATCCTTCAATCCACATCTTGACCTTTCATATATATGAAACCCAAAGTCAAGGAAACTTGAATACCCTTTCAAATAAACATATAACATCTACCAAGTTGACTATAATAAACCAACTAATAAATGAAACTAATTAGTTGAAGGCCAGCTGACATTGAAAATTCGGTCACTTGGTTACCACTGAGTTCTTTGGTAACCAATCTAATGTAGGAGCATCCTAGGCTTTCTTAAAATCATGCATGTTGGAGCCGAGTGCCAGTGGTTTCCAATTTCCTATTGTTGCCAAGTTGGTTAGTGTATGTTGAGTTATTGTAGCTTTAGTGCATGCCAAGTTATTGTAGCTCTAATGGATGTCAAGTTACTATAGCTTTAGTGGATGTCAAGTTACTATAGCTCTAGTGGATTTTGAGTTACTATAACTATAATGGATGCTTAATTATTGTAGCTCTAGTGGATGCCAAGTTGTTGTAACTCTAGTGGATGCCAAGTTATTGTAGCTCTAGTGGATGTCAAGTTGTTGTATGTGTCGAGTGCTAGTATTGGTCTTGGTTCTATTCATGTCGAGTTGTTTGTGAGCTGACTTTTGGCATTTAATTTATGTATGAGTATTAAATTTAGTATTGTAGCTAACCTGTGGCTTAACTTATATTTAATGTAAGGGATTTAATTTATTTTGTAATGAGTTTGGCTTACTTGTGGCTCAGTTAGGTATAAGTAAAGGGTTTTGTGGAGTCTTTGAATAAGTTATCATTCCAATTTTGAGAAGGGGATGAAATGTAGATGCAACTTTTGAAGAGCTTGGGTTGCCACTTGAGAAACCAAAGAATTTCTTGGTGGACCTGAGGTTATAAGTGTGGATTCTTCTTGGTGTTCTTATCTATTTGTGTATCAGGACTAGCTGGGATTGGGTTTGTAAGTTGGATCTTGTTGGATCTTGTAGAACTAATTTTGTAAGTGTTGTTTTTTTGGCCCTAACCTAGAAGGCCTTATAGTCGAGCATATTGCATGTAATCAATTATATCTATGAATAAAGAATCATGATTTGGTATCAAATCTTGTGTTATTATTACTTTATTGTTGTATTTCTGGTGTGTCATTATTTACTAGGGTTTAGACATACCCTTTGGGTATCCTCCTACCTTGCACTACATTAGATGGTATCAAAGTCTAGTTGTTCTTGAGTGTGTGGAAAAATTGCCAAAGTTGTGGCAGTTTATGCCAAGACTTGCAGAGAAGGTTGATCTTGTGGCTGATTGATTTTTTGGATTGGTGGATCTATTACAGAGGGTTTTCTAAAATTTTGGAAGATGCCTCCAATAATATTGGACCCTAGGACAATTGATGATCTTAGTGATGTTGTGGAAGAAAGGATCCCAGAGATAATTAGAGAAAAGTTTAGATCTGAGATTGTATTGATGAATAGTGACATGATTGCTGAAATTGTAAGTGCTTTAGGTGGTGTACCTAGGCATGTGGGTACTAAAGGAAGTTATGAAGAAGTTGTTGAAGAATTTGAAATTGTTGGATCTAGTGGTGAGGACAAAACTAATAGTTTGGAGAGACCTATTGGAACTAGGGTTGGTCAGTTTGCTAGACTTGGATCTTAGTTGAAGCTGAAGCATAAGATGGAGGTTTCTAATTTCTTAGGTACTTTGACTCCTGAAGACCTATTGATTGGATTCATGAATTGGAAGACTACTTTGAGCTTGAGAATATTGAAGATCCACTCAAAGTGAGGTTGGCACAAACCAAGTTGAAAGGACATGCTACTCTTTGGTGGAAAGAATTGCAAAGAGATAGAGAAGAGAAAGGTGAAATGAAGATCACTAGATGGAGATTGATGGTGACTAAGTTGAAGGCTAAGTTCATTCCTACTAATTATGAATTTGAGTTGTTTAAAAGACTGTAGAATCTAAAATAGAAGGATATGTTTGTGAAAGATTATACTTAGGAATTCTACAAGTTGACTATTTGGTCTGGTCATAGAGAATTGTCAAAGGAAAAGGTAGCTCAGTACATTAATGGTTTGAGACTCAATATTTAGGATGAGGTTGGTATGCTAAATATTTCTTCAATAAAGGATGTTTATCAGTATTCTTTGAAGGTAGAAGATAAGTTAAAAAGGAAAAGTCAAGGTAATACTAGAGGGAAGGAGAAGCAGGATAGCTTGACACAAGCTAAACTGAGTGTTGAAGGTGAACCAAAACTTGTTGATTAGAAAAGGAGGATAGGTAGAGGTGAGTTCAAAGGTAATTGTTTCAAATGTGGGAAAGAAGGGCATAGATCTTTTGAGTGTCCACTTAGTAGGACAACTACTGTTGTGAATGACATTGCAGTTCAAGATAGTCAGCCTGAGCAAGGATAAAGTTTGCTAGCTTAACGAGTATTGGTTGGTTAGAGGACATTGGATCCTTGTCAGAGGACTAGTTTGTTCAGGACTTGTTGTAAGTCAGGTGGTAAAGTCTATAAAGTGATTGTGGATAGTGGAAGTACTAATAACCTTTTTGCTAAGGAGATGGTTCAAAAACTTGGTTTGAAAAGAGTAAGAAATCCTTATCCTTATAGGATTGGTTGGTTGCAAGGTGAACATGCTTTGGAAGTGAGGGAGCAATGCCTTGTTGATTTCCTGATTGGGTAGTATAAGGATCAAGTGTTGTGTGATATTGTAGACATGAACAGTTGTCATGTGCTGCTTGGTAGACCTTGGCAGTATGATCGTAGGGTTGTGCATGATTGTGTCAAGAATGTGTTTACTACTGAGAAAGGTGATAAAAAGTTTTCCCTAAATCCTTTTTAGAATGAAGAGCTCAATAGGAGGAACCTGAGTATTGGTAGTTGAGTTGAGTTGGTAGATTATGAGAAGGTTGGAGATTAGTGTGGAAAGTAGACCTCACACCTCATATGGATGTGAAGAAGTAGAAGAAGAACAAGGGAAAGAGTGTACAAGTTGAAGATTTGGAGGATATGTATGTGAAGAAATAGTTTGGGATTTATGTGTTGAATTTTAGAAGATGTTCTTCTAGTTACTAGAACATCTTTTACCTAGGGTGTCACATGCAAGAGCATCCTAGTCTTTCTTGCAATCCTGCATGTTGGAGCTGAGTGCTAGTGGTTTCCAATTTTCTATTATTACCAATCTGGTTAGTGTATGTTGAGTTATTGTAGCTTTACTGCATGCCAAGTTACTATAGTTCTAATGGATTCTGAGTTACTATAGCTCTAGTGGATGTCAAGTTACTATAGCTCTAGTAGATACTCTAATGGATGTTGAGTTACTATAGCTCTAGTGGATGCCAAGTTGTTGTAGCTTTAGTGGATGCCAAGTTACTATAGCTCTAGTGGATACCGAGTTACTGTATGTGTCGAGTGCCAATATTGGTCTTGGTTATGTTCTTGCCGAGTTGTCTGTGATTGAATTTTGGAATTTAATTTATGTATGGGTATTTAATTTAGTGTTGTAGTCGACTTTTGACTCAAACTATATTTAATGTAAGGGATTTAATTTAGTTTGTAATGACTTGGGTTGACTTGTGGCTCAGTTGGGTATAAGTAAAGGATTTTGTGGAGTTTTTGAAGAAGTTATTATTCCAGCTTTGAGAAGGGGATGAAGTGTAGATGTGAATTTTGAATGAGAAACCAAAGGATTGTTTGGTGGAACTAAGGCTACAAGTTTGGATTCTTCTTTATGTTCTTATCCAGTTGTGTATTTGAACTAGTAGGGATTGGGTTTGTAAGTTGGATCTTGTTGGATCTTGTAGAATTGATTTTGTAATTATTGTTTGTGTTTGGCCCTAACCTGGAAGGCCTTACAACTAGGCATATTGCATGTAATTAGTTATATCTATGAATAAAGAGTTGTGATTTGGTATTAGATCTTGCATTATTTTTTATTTGTTGTTGTATTTCCATTGTGTGGTTGTTTGTTGGGGTTTGACATCCCCTTTGGGGATCCTCCTACCTTGTACTATGTCATGATCTGACTCAGTTTACACTGAACTCCTTTGGTAACCATCCTAACTCAATCTACATATGAATTTGTTTGGTAACTAACCTAGCTCAGTCTACACTTGATAACTAAACTTGGCTTCTTTTGATCTTCTTGCTTGGTTGATACTAGAGTCATCTAAACTCGATTACGGTGTGACATTTGTGTAACATAAATGAAAATATAAAATTGAATAATTTTTATCAATAATATGAATGTACTATAGTCTTTAGGTTCTTTCTTGCATTCAACTTCATTTTTTTTTTGCATATTCATCAACTTTCATAGTTGCACTTTCTACAACTTTGTTAGTGTTAGAGTTAAAACACTTATAAGCTTTGATCTTAGTAGAATAACCTATGAATATGCCTTCAACACTTTTAGCATTAGTTTTTCCATTTTTATTATCCTTAATTATATAGAATTTTCTTCCCAAAACTTTAAAATACTTTACATTAGGTGCATATCCATCCCATACTTCAAAAGATGTAACATTTGTACCTTTCTTGACTTTCACTTTGTTCAAAGTATAAACTATTGTACTTACAACTTCTTCTTCTTTGGATGGAGGTCATCACAATCTCAGCCTCATCCCTTATGATGTCTGTAGGCCTTGTACTCAACAAACTTGATTCCTAGTGGGCTCTTTGTGAGCCATTCAATTTCACCACTAGACCAACGGGCCATTGACGTACTTACAACTTCTCTCCAATATTCCTGTGACACATTTTTTTTATCATCAATGTTCTAGCACAATCCATGGTTCATCTATTTCTCCTTTCAGCGATTCCATTTTGAGGAGGGGTCCTTGGTGCTGACATTTTTCTTTTGATTCCTCTATCATTGTAGAATATGTTAAATTCATTGGAAATGAATTCTCCACCTCTATCAGATCTCAAGCATTTCAGACTTTTTCTTGTCTCCTTTTTAACTCTGGCCAAATAACACTTAAATAACTAAAAAGAACCATATTTTTCTTTAAGAAACATCACAATCATCATTCTAGAGTAGTCACCAAAAAATAAAATGAAATATTTGTCTCCACAATAGCTTTAAACACCAATAGGTCCACATAGGTCAATATGAACCAATTCCAAAATATCATCAAATGAGTTATGTCTTTCTCTTGAACCTAGACCTTTTCATTTTTCTTAATTGACATTGTTTAAACATAACATTATTAAGTTTCTTCAGTTTTGGCAAACCTCTCACTCTTTTCATCTTACCAATGCTAACCAAATTGTTAAAATTTACATGGCATAACCTTTTGTGCCATAACAATATATCTTCATATTGTGCAAACAAATATATCTCATCAGATAAGTCTAGATAGAAAAAGTTATGTCTTGTTTGATCAACACTTCCAATTAGATCACCATCAACATCAAATATATTTGCCTTTCTATGATGAAATTCAAATCTATATCCTGATTTTTTCAACTATGAAACACTCAAAAAATTATAATTAAGACCTTCAACCCAATAAACATTGTCACATTTAATCTTGTCAGTCGGTTTTATTGACCCTTTACCCTTCACAAGACATGGTACAACATTACCAAATTTACTTGTATCACTTGTCATGTGATTTGAACAACCACTATCAATTATCCATCTATCAATGCAGTTTTCTCATCTTCATCATTCATAGCAACATAGACTACTTCTTCATCATTTCCTTCATATTCAGTATTAGTTTATTCTTCAGCAATGTAACAAGATTTCTTACCTTTGTCTTTGTAGTCCTTGGTTGTCCTATTGTCTCGGTCATCTCTTCTTCCTTTGTACTTTCTTTCCTTTCCTTCTTTGTTAGGACATCTTACAGTAATATGACCAACTTTTTTGCATGAAAAACATATTATAGAAAGTTTATTTGTATTTCCCTTTGCCTCTTGGAAGTCTCTTGGCCATTAGTACTTCAAGCTCATCAAGTTCTTCATAAGAAGTATTACTATCACTTTTCACATATTTTCATTTTTCTTTCTTGCTAAGGACCAATGGTGACTTAAAAGAAGATTCAATAGTAGTAAGAGTGAAGTTATCAAAATTCAACATCTCAAAAGTATTAAGTCTACCAATCACACCTTCCAAAGTTAGGTCATTACCTGGAGTACATCTTAGATCTTGTATTACAGAAACCCTATTAGCATAAATAGGAAGTAGAGTTCTCAACACCTTGCTAGTCATAGTTTCATAATCAATTTTTTAATTTGATCCCCTTATAGAATTAACAACTCTTTGATTCTTTCACAATAGTGGAGTATATTCTCACCTTCTGTCGTTCTCATTTCATTAAACTTACCTCTCAAGCTCTCTGATTTTTCTCTCAAGGAATTCTTGTGTCCTCCATAAATGGTCTACAGTGTATCACATATTCATTTAGAATTTTTATAGGTTTTAATGTCGTCAAACTTGGCATATCTTAGGGATGATGCAATATCCAATATTTCCTAATTGTGTTCTTGCTTCTCTTTCTGTTGTTGAGCTATCAGAGGAAGAATTGTTATCTCCACATATGTATTGACCACAAAATTCATTGCATCATTACCAATTCTAGCTTGATGTAGTCTCATCAAAATTTTCCATCTAGGGAAATTCTCTTTTTCAATCTTGGTACCTCCTTTTTGTACATCATGATCTTTAGCTTCAAGTAACCTCAAACTTTTCATTCCAAGCACTAATGCTTTGTTACCAATTCTTACAATGTTTAAAATAAATAAGAGGAGGGGGGTGAATTAGTTATCCAAGGTCTATATGTACTAATTGAATATATAAACACTTAAATTATATTTTAGATACATTCAATAGTTCGGTCTCTATAGTATACTTTCAGTAAAATCAACTAGTAGTCAACTGTCCTAAATATAACAGACTTGTAAAATATAAACATTAATACAAAATCATCACATATAACATCCACACAAGTTTGACACTAAGATTTAATGTGGAAACCCAATTTGGTAAAGAACACTAGTAACATGTCACTAATCTTTTTGCTCTTCTCAAGTGAGCTATGTTTCCAACCTTGTTAAAGGTTACAAAGCACTCTATTAAATGTGACCTTGTTAAAGGATTTAATCACCCTATTAGGAGTGGCCTTGTCAAAGGACTTTGGAACATTCCATTTATTAGAATTCTTTAGAATAACGAGGAGGGGGGGGGGGGGGATTGGGTGAATCAGTTATCCAAGGTCCAAATGCCCTAATAATACTTTTTCACAAATTATAGTGAATCCATAAACTTTTCATCCATCCAAGCTTAAATCAATCATCCTAACAAATTACAGTAAATCAATATGTAGAGATAAAACATGCAAGATCAACGCATGACACAGTGATTTGCATGGAAACCCAATTTGAGAAAAACCACCAGTAACATGCTACTTAATTCTCACTCTTCTAAAGTGATGCCCTATTAAAAGCCTGCCCTGTTAAAGGCTTACAACACACTGTTAAATGTGACCTTGTTAGAGGATTTCACCATACTATTAGGAATGGGCCTGATCAAAGGACTTTAGAACATTCACTTGGAATGTCACCCTGTTAAAGGATTTACAACATGGCTATTAAACCAACCTAAGTCCATAGGATTTAAACTATCTATTACAATTGCTAGAAAGTAACAATAATGGCTTGTTGATCTGATACAACTTACAACATATTTTTCAGATTTCAGATCACACTTCAGTTTAGTCCTTTTGTTTGGCTTTGATCACTTCAACTCTGACAGCTTGTCATCTCAAGCTTCACCTCCTTGAGTCTTCTTACTCATCATACCAATGCAACCATATCTATGGTCATCTGTTGAAGTAGAGTAACTGTGCTTTTTTACTCCTTAGCACCTCCTTCAGCACTTTATGCTTTCATTCTTTACCTCCTCTCCTTTTTTTTTCATGACCTTATGACTCCTTAAATAGAAATCTGGATTGTCTTTTCTGCTCAATTCTCCCTCTCTAATTTTAGGGTTTCAAATAGATTAGGTAGGATACAATGTATCTACCCCATATCTTTCTCTTATCTAGAAAATTCATCTATAGTCCAGTTGTATTCTCAAAAAATTTCTACATGGTGTTCTGTGCCACCAACTCATCATTCTTATCTTCTATTTAATTCACAAAATTCAAGATAACAACCTTGTCTGCTTAGATCTGAGGAATCTTCAATTTTTGAAATAATGCAGCAGCTCGGCACTATTGGTTTACTGATGCTCGACACCTCTGTGTTACTTGACACTTGTATTTTCTCGACACTTGTTACTTGTATCTGCTCAGCACTTGTATCTGCTCGACACTTATTTCTGCTCGGCACTTGTATCTACTCAGCACTTATATCCGCTCGGCACTTGTATCTACTTGGCACTTGTTTCTGCTCGGCACTTGTATCTTCTCGGCACTTGTATCTGCTTGGCACTTGTTTTTACTTAGCACTTGTATCTTCTTGGCACTTTTATCTGCTCAACACTCTCTTTCTAATGAACTTAGTTAGGCTTTACAAATGACTTAGCTAAAACCTTATATCTTTGATATGTTTCAGTGTGCCCATTCTCTGTGTCTTAGAGTATGTCATCAATACACTTTTTCATCAATGGCTTAGTTGATCCTTCTACTTCATTAAAACATCATAACTTCAACCTTTCTCTAGGTGTTCTAGTTACATCTTATTGATTGCCTCCTCCTTGTCAATCAACCAATTGATAGTATTTGGATCACTAAAGCAATTGTCATTCCTGCAAGTAGCAAGTTTGACATCAATGACAAAACAATGATTGAGAACATTCTTTACCATTTCCATTACTTTTTATGTATGATCTCTTCAGTCATTTCCAACAATCTCCCTCATGAGCTTTTCAATCATTTCCAACACCATTAGAATGCCACCTTGTTTAAAGGATTTACATATGACTATTAGGTCAGCCTTGATTAAAGGATTTCAATACTAATGCAATGGTTAGAAAGTAAAACCAAGTTTTGATCTGACAAATACAACTCACTTTCCAAATATAGATCTTAGTTTAGCTCACAAGTTGATCTATTGAGAGGCCTTCATTGTCATACTAGTCTTTGATTTTTTTGGCAACCCATCAAGCAATCACACTTCTCCTCTTTTCAACTCTTCTTATCCTTCTGCTAAAGTTCACTAGTCAATATCATCAACAACTACTCCAACCTTCAACCACTCATTAAGGTTAGCCCTTATACCTCCTTAAATAGGTAATTCTAATCTTTTTCCACTTAAACACCATCGTAGATCTTAGGGTTACAATCAAAATCAAAACGTACAACGAATTTGTCCACCTTCTTGTTCATCCTCTTCTTTTCTATAAACTTCTTCAAAAATCATTGCATAGAAACACACAAACATGGTTTCCCTTGATTTAAATGTTCTAGGTCATCCATCCTTATCTTCAACACACTTTTCATATTCTCAGAAATCAACTTTGTTGGCTGAAAATTATGATTTCTCATAAAGTGTCAAAATTTTGTCCCTCAACCATCACTATGTTCTGACACTCATTCATCATTAGATTACTTGGTCACTATTGAATCTTCTTTTTTGATACATATACTTAAACTTAGTCAATATTGATGCTTGGTCAACACTATTTCTACACAACACTTACTATGGGTTATTTGACACTAGCATCACTGGACATATACTTTAAGCTCCTTAATATTTTACTATGTTTCTTGGTCAAGCCTATGCATTTGGTCAATCTTTGATCACTTCCTCAATGCTTTAGTACAACTATCTTCTCCACTTGTAATATGATTTAAAAAACCACTTTATCTTGTCAAAGTCTAACTAATCAAGTGCTCATTGTAGTTATATTCTTCATAACTCAACCTTTCCTCCAAGTGCTTTTATTATGACCAACTTCTCAAATCCTCTTCATCAATCAAATAGATATGACCCTTAAATCATATAGAAAATTGTCTTACTGATAAGGTTTGACATAAATGAAAACATATCAATTATTCCAATTGTAGTTTCCAACACATAATGCATTATCATAGGGGTGGATTACAATGATGAGGTGGTTTAGGAGTTTAACACCCAAAGGAACTCTTATAGAATTACCGCTAGGTCGGCTAGCAAGAGTAAGTACTATGAGGTTAAAGGTTCAGAAAATAAGGTCCTTGTGGAACATGAAAATAATGATGATATGTAAAATAACTTGAAAGAATAAAATTATAATAAACATCAAAAGGAGGAAATGGAAACAAAGGAGACCTTGGAGATTGAGGGCTCTAATAATGACTCTTCCACTCATAATTTTGAGAGTGATAATTTTAGCCCTATTGATATTACTAATGACATGATGCCTAGGGAGGAAGACATGGGCACAAGGACTAGTCATCATTTACTCTCTTTGGCTATTATCTTCTCCTATTCATTAGCATCATCATTTACTCTCTTTGCATATTCTCTCCACACTTAGTCTTTCTCTCCCTCTTTACTTGTTCTCACAAATTCTCTTCATTTGTCACTCATACTTTCCCCCTTTGAATTAATCTTCTTTAGTTATTCTCTCCTTTAATATTCCTTATTGATTATCTCCTCCTTTGACAACAATACCAAAGGTAACTATAAGTTCCAATGTGAAACTCATAAAACCTTATAGTTATCTTTGTACCTTGCATGTAATGTTTACATCAATTTTATCATAGTCATTCTCATGACTTGATGAAAAAACTCCTAAAAAGTGAACTCTTGCATCAACTCAACAAAGACAATTTTTTTCGTCCATGAATTGACGAAACATGCATCTTTACTTAGTGAATTTTGGATAGGAGAAGGACCCCCAATTTACCTCTTAGATACTCAAAAGCATCCTTAGGAAATGACTTAGTAAATATTTTTGCAATTTTTTCTTTAGACTTCACATATTCAAGCCTAACTTGTTTCTCTTGTACATTCTCCCTTAAGTAGTGATACTTGATTCATATATGTTTTGTTTTTGCATGCATCACCAGACTCTTTGATATATTTATTGCACTAGCATTATCACAATAAATAGTAATAGGATCAGTTATCTCTTCTTACATACATTTCAACAATTGCTTAATCTAAATAATATTTGTACAATTCATTGCAACATCAACATACTTAGCTTTAGCAGTAGATTTTGAAATGTGGCTTTTTTTTGTGCCTAACAATGTTATCAATCTTTCTCCTAAAAAGAAAGCTCCACTACTTGTGCTTTTTCTATCATCAACATTACCAGCTCAATTAATATGAGTATATACTTTAAGTGTAAAGTCATCCTCTTTTTTATACCATGGTTCAAAATCTTTATCATAGAAATCATAATAACATAAAATCACCAAACATACATAACTCGTGACATAATGATTTTGGTCACATTAAACCCTCGTTAGAAGCTAAAAATTATAATAGGAATGGTGCCCACAAAGCTCACAGCTTGTAGTAAATGAGTTTTCCTATTATGAGCATATTATTACACTTTCTAGGGGTCACCCTTTTAGGAGTGACTTTGTACCTTGTTAGAAGTACAAATAGATCTGTTAGGATCTACCTTGTTAAATATTTTTTAGAACTTTTTTTAGAGTCTACCATGTTAGGATATTTAGAACTAGAACCAGTTAGCATTCACTTGATTTGGTTATTTACTGATTATGGCTATTAGGAGACAACTAAATCTCTGATCTAGGTATGACACTCCTTTCCTATCAAGTCCAATTTTCTCGCTAATTTGATTCCACTATATTGTGCACTCCTCTTCTCTATACATTGATTGCTACTACTCAGTTTGCTTCTTTTTCTAGCTTTCCTTTCTTTCTACTTTTTCTTCTTGCATTGTTCATTCTCTTTTTCCTCATTTTTTATCATTGTTCACCACTCATTCTATTTCAAAACCTTTATTCTTACCTATACTCTTTTTCCTCTTAATCATGACCCCTCATTTGAATTTCAAGCTTCCCACTCTAACATCTCATGCATTTCACATATTTCAATGAGTTAATCTAATTAGGTCATCCTTCATCTTGGTTCACTTGTCTTCTACTTGGACTACTCAAAATGTGTTACCTCTCCAATGTAACATTGCATCCTTCCTTTATAGTGATCCAATGATTTCACTCTATCCAATGTGATCACCTTTCTATATTTTTATATCTTCCCTAGCCAATTACAAATCCTCTACATACTATCTAATAGTCATCACCCATTACTTAGTGATTTTCGATCATCACAAGTGTCCTTCTTATACCAATCATCTCGTGCCTTTACCATTTAACCCATTGGGATGTACATACTTAGTTCACATGGATCAATATTATGAATACCCATATAAGTTATGGATTGTCAATAATAACCATATAATTCTAATATCCTTTAGTATTATCTCCAATAAGTAATGCCAATTATCTCCTAATAGTCTCCCAAAACCAATAGTTGTAATATAATATTAGAGTATACCTCACTCTTTTGTCACAATAAATATCTCTAGTGAATATCTTAGTAGCATGATGCCCTAATAAATCATAGTCTTTCATTTCCATCTTAAGCATTTAATATATAGAAAGGCTCAAACCATAAAATAGATTCACAAAACCATGGTGTGAATAATATGGATAATGTGGTGCCCATATATCAATACTTAATTTCTTAATATTTCATAATAGTATAACATAACTAAGATTTCATGTGACTCTTGCTTCATAGCCTAGTAGTAACCTTCAACAAAACTTCAATAGTCCACTTTAGACTCAATACATTAAAGATGATTTATGACACATCAAAACCTATATTTTATCATTCCAAAGTACAAATTTTTATCACAATTTCCTCTTACATGCTCTTAAGCTTTTCATAGAATCTTGCATACCTTATAACCTATGCACCTTCAATGATATTAGATATTTTTTTACAAATTTACATGTCATAATACAAAAAACATGTGATAGGGAGTGATAGTTTCTTAGGTCATCTTGACCAACATTTTTCATCCCTTATATCTACAAATAAAGGACAAGGTCTCATTTTTAATGATCTTCTCGACTCAACCACTCCCTTTAGCCATTTTGGTCAAACTGCTTCTCATAGCATTCACCCTAAATTCTAACCAAGGATGACCCATCTACTGAATAACTTGATCCCTTAGGGGATTATCATCCAAAGCACCGTGCCTTTGAAGGACACCGCCCTTAGTTTTGTCAATTTCATTTTGTGGACTCGTGTCTAAACTCTCAACTTTCCCTTAGATGTTCTGACCAAATATCTCAAAATATAATTCTTGCATCTCATTGCAAGAAAAGGTCAACAAGCTTTAGTAAAGTCTCATTCTATGTTAAATTACTATTAAAATGCAATTTCTAAAATACACACAACTAAAAATAAAATTCAATAGTTAGAAATAAAATATATCTTCATGAAAGATTTACAATGACATAAGTTTAAGGTGGAAGAAGAAATGTGGGAATAAATTAAACACCAAGAGTTTTGACAAAGGAGGAGAAATTGGAGCATTTAACATTACAAGTTGACAAAGAACAAAACAAAAAGTATAGAGAAGAACATCATTGAAATTGTTTTCCTTAACAAAAAAACTATTTAAAAATCCTATAGGTAATCTTTGTGTTGAACTTGGAGTTGGAAAAAAGAAAGGTGAATTTGGACAACAATGAGAATATTTTGATGTAGGAAGCCCTTGCTAATAGAATAAAAGATAAGATGTGGGTTGGCAAAGGAAATTCCAAGAGGCATGAGAACAACTCAAAATAGGTTATTCTAGACGAAAAAATAAAAATTTAGAATAAAGAAAAAATAGAAGGTACTCAATGAATTGAAGAAGTTCACTTTGCCAATAGTTTTTTCTTGTTAGTATTTACCTCTCTTTTACTATTTTACAAACCAAATTTCATCCCTTCTAAGATTATCTTCCCTCACCTTTTATTGACGCTTGATGTGATGAATTTCAATCCTTTCCATATTAAAAAAATAAAAAACATTTAAGGTATTAACCTACAATTATTCTTACACTTACAAAACAAAAATAAAATAAAAACTCATAACAGCAATAAACTAATAGTTGCATTCTTTTGTGCATGCAACAAATAGGCAATAAGATTGTTGATTTGTAATGTACCACCAGTTTTCCATGACATTTGTGCAAATTTGTTTTAGCAATGATCATTGTCTCCTTTTTTCATGTGCAATTTTGTGAAAATTCATTCAACTATGAAGAACTAACTTATTTAATTTGATTTTGTTTTTAAGCTTTGAAAATTGAAGAGTATTCTCAAAAACACTTATGTCAGTAGAGGAAGAAATTTATTTTGCATATGCTCTTCATTATGATTCATAATATTATGCATCTCCTTATAGCATAGATAGATTTGAGGGATGAGTCGAGTATCTACAAATTTATACAGTTGTAAACTGAGAAACATTATTCTGCTTTCAAACTAGGGACTGGCACAAAAATGTAATATATATGCATCATCTTGGAAATAATTAACTTTCTCTATTCAAATATGCATTGTGTCTAGTGTATATAGTTGTCCAATATACAAGGAGGAAACTGTAAGTGCAAGGACAATGGCAAAGATGGTAAGAACAATATTTAATCGTAGCATCGTGCTCTGTATTTGCCCCTTCCCCTTTCAAGGCACTTCTATAAAAGCAACAAAGAAATGTGAGTTTAAAATGCATCAATTGATAATACATCCTACTATAACATAGAGCAGAGGAAATAGAAAACACGCAATAGAAAATAAAATAAATTTTCTATGCAACTTTAGTTGTAACATTCTTCAAATGATAAGTTTTGATACATTGGATCATAGCAAAAATAAATGAGCATATCCTAATGATGAGAAAATAAATAAATAAAGAAAGAGTGATAATCGCATACAAGTAAAAATAAAATTCAAACATACCAAAGCAAGTGATTTAATGACTTACCTTAAACATAATTAGTGGGAATGAAAAACAAACACTTCAAAATACTTTTGTGCAAAGAACAATTATATCATAAAAAACCAAAAAAGAAAAAGAAAAAATGTTTTTCCTAATTTTCTAGGTTGTTTCTATTTTCGAGTAAGTAAATTTCTATTTTTGATAATTTTTGTAAACTACTAAGTTCAAACTATTAATTTAACTGATAGGATTTGTGTGAGAGCTTTGCTCGGGAAATTTTATTTTGACAAAAATATTGTTATCCCCAATGCTTTTAAAATTTTAGTGTTGATTTTCAATGGTTTTAGGATTTTAAGGCAGACTATTCCATACACTTATCAAAATAATTTTTGGAAGTTTCTAAAACAACAATTTCTTATCATAGAAACTTTCTAATTTTTCCTTTTATATGTTTTAGTAGGTTTCAATAAATGGTTATCAATAGTTTTGAAGGTTGTTCACTGCAAAGGGGTGCCATATGGATTTTTTTTGTTTTTCATTTATCGCGAGCTAGAATCTTTCTTCAGAGTTTACAATATAGATGTAATTTTGGCATCTATCCTTATTTTTTGAGTTACTTCCTTTCAAACGTTTCTCTATATGCAAACTCTAGTGTTTTTAAACATGCAATACTTTGTTTTGGTTTCCAATTTTTTTACGAGTTCTTAGATATGACTATGTAAATAACAACAGATGAGGGTTTTATAAAATTTAACTTTAGATAATGAAAAAGTTGGAGTTTATTTCCAACAAAACCATTTTTTTAAAAAACTTGTTTAATTTTGATATCATGATTGCATAGACCTCTTTAAACTAACAATAACACACCATGTTTTCTAGTATAATAGATCAATTTAATATTTAGTGTAGTCCTCATTTCCTTCTTAAGATTCCTTATTGAAATTAATGTGTCAACCCATATAATTTAAATTTACTCATTTCCTTTACTTTATGTGTTTCATTTCTAGTGTAAGACAACTTCACATTAATTTTGATAAAATATATAACATAAAATTTTAACAAGTCGAATTATCCTTATAAGAGGATATAGGAAACTACATATGTGTTAGGAACTAGTATAGATATCTTAAATAAATCTATCTAAAGAAATGTCAATAGATATCCACTGCAAAATAATTATAATTTAATTTACTACATCTAAAATTACTTATATTTCTTTTATCTCCATTTATTTAGTTTTTTACTAACTTAAGCTTTTTATTTTAATTTCTTAAAAAATGGATGATTTATATCTCCAATTATTATAATTTAAACAAATATTTTATGTGGTATTTATTAAATTATTTTTAAAATTATATTCTATTTATAATAAGATTTAAATTTTTGACATGTTTCAAATACTATAATTTAAGCATATATTTTATGTGGTATTTATTAAATTGTTTTTAAAAGTATATTATATTTATAATAAGATTTAAAATTTTGACATGTAGATGGTTGTCAAATTTAACCTACAAGAATAAAAGTTAACATCAACATGCTCACACCATCCTCTAAAATATGCCAAGAGTTATCAATCTTGAGGTGCCTATCTATTCTCTAAAACAATTGAAAAATAGGCACCTCGAGACTAATAACTCTCGACGTATTTCAAATAGATGTATATAAGATATCTAAGCTAGTAGCATCTGCAACATGCCATGTTAAATATTAATTTATAAAAAAAAATTATTAAAATAAAAAACTATCGTATTTTACAAACAAATGTACAATAAGCATTACATAAAAATCTATCTAAAGAAATGTCGATAGATATCCAGTAGAAAATAATTATAATTTAATTTACTATATCTAAAATTATTTATATTTCTTTTATCTCCATTTATTTAATTTTTTACTAACTTAAACATTTCTTTAAAAATGGATGATTTATATCTCCAAATATTATAATTTAAATGGATATTTTATGCGGTATTTATTAAATTATTTTTAAAAGTATATTCTATTTATAATAAGATTTAAATTTTTGACATGTAGATGGTTGTCCAATTTAACCTAGAAGAATAAAAGTTAACATTAACACACTCACACCATCTCACTCCCCCATTCTGCCATTGTAGAATGCCTATCGGCATTAATAATGGTACCATTTAATCTTTACATAGTTTCATGCTAAAATTTTGATTTACTCCTTTGTATAGAATTCAAAAGAGTATTGGTGATAGAAATGAAGATGACTAATTGAGAGCAAGAAGAAAATTTGTGAATTCATGAACTAGGTTTGACTGTTAAATTTAAGGCTTCCATGACATCTAAAGAGGGGTCTGCATTTGTTTTCCTTCAAAACTTGTTTTATGTTGAATCCATATTTTTATAATGAAAAAATAAAACTGCTACTAGCAAAAGAAACCCTTGATGCACAATAATTGGAGCAAAATCAGGTTGTGGTTGTTGCAACATTTTATGCCCTAGTAGTTTCACCTCTTTGTTGTGCAAGGATTCAAAGGGTTAGAGACTAGAGGAAGCAAGGAAGAGCCTTACGATTCTAGTTTTCTCCCTCTTGATAGATCAATTAAATTTCTTAGAAGCTCCCTCTATGGCTCAACCTTAATTTGTAAAATAGGGATTTTTACCCATGAAATCAAAGAAGAAAGGAAAGGAGGCAGGGATAAAGTGATGGAAATTGTTGAAGCCCCTAAATAGAATGAAGTCATAGCTACTAGTGTAGATGTTGATGTTGAAAATATTGTTCCAAGCTCTATTAACCAATCTCAAAAAATAAATATGGACAAGAATATGATAGAGAACATGTGAGACAATCAAGGTAAAAGTATGGAATTTACATTTCCTGATGATGTGGTTGAATGCATAGTTGGATATCAACTCAGATCTACAATTTTATTTTTCTTAAGGGGTATGCCATCTAAAAGTGATTTTTACAAATGGGCTAAAGAAGATTGGGAAAATGTGGGTTGGGAAATTTAAATTTTGAGGGGACTGGGACAAGGATATGTTGCTTGTACTTTCAAATTTGAAGGTCAAGCACAAGTTGTCCTTCAATATGACACCAGGGTAATTTGTGGGAATATTTTTTACTTATAAGCTTGGACTCTTGAGTTCTGTCTCGAAGGGCCATCTAGATCAAAATATCCCATGTGAATTGAATTGCCTTTCTTGAATATTTATTTTCAACCTTTCTTGAAATAGATTGTTTCCCAACTTGGCAAAGTCCTCTAGCGTAAACATAGCACAAATAAATTTTCTAGCCTAAGGCTTTATCCAAGGGCATGTGTTGAAATGGATTTGACAAACATGTTACTTGATAGAATTTAACTAATTGTCCTAGGATTTGAATTTTTTCAGCCATTGATATATTTGAACAAGCCTAATACTTACTTATATTTTTGTTAAGAGGGTCATTTGATTAGAGACCATCCTATTCAAAAACTAGATGTTCTCTAGCTAAACTAGCTGATGTGATGAACAGAGATTGTTTGAAGTGTAGAACCTATCATGGAACAATCATTATTTTGTCAATGATGTCAAACCTACTACTTGTTGGTGAGACAAAAAAAATTTGGTCTAAATGCTATCATTTTTTTGATTGATGAAGAGGATTTGAAAAGATCAATTAAATTTCTTAGAAGCTCTCTCTATGGCTCAACCTTAATTTGTAAAATAGGGATTTTTACCCATGAAATCAAAGAAGAAAGGAAAGGAGGCAGGGATAAAGTGATGGAAATTGTTGAAGCCCCTGAATAGAATGAAGTCATAGCTACTATTGTAGATGTTGATGTTGAAAATATTGTTCCAAACTCTATTAACCAATCTCAAAAAAGAAATATGGACAAGAAGATGATAGAGAGCATGTGAGACAATCAAGGTAAAAGTATGGAATTTACATTTCCTAATGATGTGGTTGAATGCATAGTTGGATAGATCTACAATTTTATTTTTCTTAAGGAGTATGCCATCTAAAAGTGATTTTTACAAATAGGCTAAATAAGATTGGGAAAATGTGGGTTGGGAAATTGAAATTTTGAGGGGACTAGGACAAGGATATGTTGCTTGTACTTTCAAATTTGAAGGTCAAGCACAAGTTGTCCTTCAATATGACACCTAGGTAATTTGTGGGAATATTTTTTCCTTACAAGCTTGGACTCTTGAGTTCCGTCTCGAAGGGCCATCTAGATCAAAATATCCCATGTGAATTGAATTGCCTTTCTTGAATATTTATTTTCAACCTTTCTTGAAATAGATTGTTTCCCAACTTGGCAAAGTCCTCTGGCGTAAACATAGCACAAATAAATTTTCTAGCCTAAGGGTTTATCCAAGGGCATGTGTTGAAATGGATTTGACAAACATGTTACTTGATAGAATTTAACTAATTGTCCTAGGATTTGAATTTTTTCAGATATTGATATGTTTGAACAAGCCTAATAATCACTTATATTTTTGTTAAGAGGGTCATTTGATTAGAGACTGTCCTATTCAAAAAATAGATGTTCTCTAGCTAAACTAGCTGATGTGATGAACAGAGATTGTTTGAAGTGTAGAACCTATCATGGAATAATCATTATTTTTTCAATGATGTCAAACCTACTACTTGTCGGTGAGACAATTGCTTTTTGGTCTGAATGCTATCATTTTTTTGATTGATGAAGAGGATTTGAAAAGATCAATTAAATTTCTTAGAAGCTCCCTCTGTGGCTTAACCTAAATTTGTAAAATAGGGATTTTTACCCATGAAATCAAAGAAGAAAGGAAAGGAGGCAGGGATAAAGTGATGGAAATTGTTGAAGCCCCTAATAGAATGAAATCATAGCTACTAGTGTAGATGTTGATGTTGAAAATATTGTTCCAAGCTCCATTAACCAATCTCAAAAAAGAAATATGGACAAGAAGATGATAGAGAGCATGTGAGACAATCAAGGTAAAAGTATGGAATTTACATTTCCTGATGATGTGGTTGAATGCATAGTTGGATATCAACTCAGATCTACAATTTTATTTTTCTTAAGGGGTATGCCATCTAAAAGTGATTTTTACAAATGGACTAAAGAAGATTGGGAAAATGTGGGTTGGGAAATTTAAATTTTGAGGGGACTAGGACAAGGATATGTTGCTTGTACTTTCAAATTTGAAGGTCAAGCACAAGTTGTCCTTCAATATGACACCTGGGTAATTTGTGGGAATATTTTTTACTTACAAGCTTGGACTCTTGAGTTCTGTCTCGAAGGGCCATCTAGATCAAAATATCCCATGTGAATTGAATTGCCTTTCTTGAATATTTATTTTCAACCTTTCTTGAAATAGATTGTTTCCCAACTTGGCAAATTCCTCTGGCGTAAACATAGCACAAATAAATTTTCTAGCCTAAGGGTTTATCCAAGGGCATGTGTTGAAATGGATTTGACAAACATGTTACTTGATAGAATTTAACTAATTGTCCTAGGATTTAAATTTTTTCAGCCATTGATATATTTGAACAAGCTTAATACTTACTTATATTTTTGTTAAGAAGGTCATTTGATTAGAGACCATCCTATTCAAAAAATAGATGTTCTCTAGCTAAACTAGCTAATGTGATGAACAGAGATTGTTTGAAGTGTAGAACCTATCATGGAATAATCATTATTTTGTCAATGATGTCAAACCTACTACTTGTTGGTGAGACAATTTCTTTTTGGTCTGAATGCTATCATTTTTTTGATTGATGAAGAGGATTTGAAAAGATAAGATAAAAAGAGAACCTAGAGAAAGGTTGAGTTATTTGGTGTATAAAAGGAGCACTAAGACCAAGTAAGACATGGATCATATGATGCATTATTTATCTACTTGAGGCTAAATTAAATGGTTACTTTAGCTAAGCCAAGAAGAAGTGGTCTCATAAAAAGTGTCTGCCAAGCCTAGTCGAACAAACAGTGTAACCCAAGCAAACCTAGTTCAAGTCGAGCAGAAAATTTAGTAAGTGTCGAGCATCAATAAAATTTATTAGTGCCAAGCATCAAGGAAATAATAGTGGTGACCAAGCTAAAAATATGTAGTTGGTGTTGAGCAACCCATTGTTGGTTGAGCATCATAATATTGTTATTTCTGAGTGAATGGTGTAGATGTCGAGTGACAACAAAAAGTGTTAAATCAAAGATTTGATGAATCTGAGCTGACTAATTTTATTTCTTTAATTGTGTGAAGCATGTGGAAGATTTCTATGATGAGCTAGGGGCACAAAATCCAAGATAAACCATTTTGCGGTGAATTCAAGGAAGATTATAGAAGTTTCTAGAGGGACTAAAATGGAAAAGTGGGTAGATTCATTGAATCTTACCTAACCTTAAAATAGATGATTATGGTTAAATGGAAAAAGACCTAAATTCTCTATTTATAGAGATAGTAGGCTAGAAGAAAAGGTTTTCATATGGGAGAACCTAAGGAAGACAAGAAGTCTAGGGTGTTGCTTGATATGGTGGTTGAATAGAAGAGACTATAGTTGGCATGCAAAGCAAGAAGGATTAAGAGGATAAATGCTTAAAGGATGAACAAGCTATTAGAGATGAAGAGTATGAATGCCAAGCATAATGGAGGACTGAAATAGATATTTATAATCTACAAGTGAGTTTTATTTTATTATTAGGTCAAGTCTTGTTGTTACTTTCTAACAACTGTATCAGTCTAGATAAATCCTTTGGATTAAGGTTGACCTAACAATCATTTGTAAATCCTTTAATTAGGTGACATTCTAATGGAATGTTCTAAAGTCCTCTAATAAGGCTCACTCCTAATAGGGTGACTGAAATCCTTTAACCAGGTCACATTTAACAGTGTGTATTGTAACCTTCAATAGGGTTGGCCTTTAACATAGCAACACTTCATAAGAGTGAAATTGGGTACCATGTTACTGGTGGTTTTTCCCAAATTGGGCTTCCATGTAAAATCCTTATGTCAAATTGTGTGAATGAGTTTGTGGTATTTCATGCTTACATTTCTACAAAGTTATTTTGATCTAGGAAAGTGACCTATTAAGTTAAGGTATTGAATGTTCTAATGGATGTGTGCATAATATAGTTTTATGGATTTGAATCTATTAAGCACTAAAAAATTTTATTTGTACATTTGGACCTTGGATAACTGATTCAACACCCCCCCCCCCACCTCCCAACATTTATTCTAAAGGATTCCAACAATTGGTATCAGAGTGGTTGGTGCTTGTAAGGAAATAGTTTGAAGGTACTAAAAACTAAAGATCAAGATGTACAGAAAGGAGGTGCCCAAACTGAACAAGGAAAACTTTCCTTCATGGAAAAGTCTGATGAAGCTACATCTAGGAGGTCTTGGGTATTATGCACAATCTACCATTAACACTGACCATGTTGATCCTACTAGAGCCCCTACTACTAGTGATTTGAAAAAGAAGAAAGAACACAATTAGACAATGTTAGAGCTTGCATCTTCCCTAAGCTACTTAGATTTTGATGACATTAAAGGATGTAATTATGCTAAGAAGATGTGGGACGCTATAGAAATGATCTAAGTAGGGGATAAGAATGTTCTAAGAGCCAAAGTTGAAAGCCTAAGAGGAAAGTTCGATGACATGAGAATGCAAGAAGGTGAGACTATAGTCTAGTATTATACAAGAATCAAAGATGTTGTGAATTCTATCAGAGGAGCAAATGGTGTTATTGAAGATGAGACTGTGATCAGCAAAGTATTGAGAATATATTTGCCTATATATGTTATTAGAGTCTCTTCCATACAAGAACTAAGGTGTGTTCCTGGTAGTAATCTAACCCTTGAAGGACTAATGGGTAGACTCACTGCTTTTGAACTTTCTAATTTTGATAATTTCTAAAAAATGAAAATGTTGAATCTACTTTCAAAGTTAAACCTAAAGGTAAGAAGAAAAAGGCTAAGCATGCTTCTAGTGACATTGATACAGATAATGATGATGTAGAAGAGCTTGAAGCATTGTTGACTAGGAGATTTCACAGAGGCAAAGGGAAATACAAAAGTAAGTTACCTATCATGTGTTTCAATTGTAAGGAGGTTGGTCATATTACTAAAAGGTGTCTAGAGAAGAAGAACAATATAAGTGGAGATAAATACAGAGGTAAAAGAGATGAGAACATCAAAGACTATAAAGATAAAGGAAATAAGTCTTACTACATTGTTGAAGAGGAAACAAAAGATGGATCTAATGACCATGATGATGAAGCTATGTATGTTGCTATGAAAGATGATTCTAATGAAGGTGAGGCTACTGCATTGATATCTTATGTGAAAAAAAGTGATAGATGGATCATTGATAGTGGATGTTCACATCACATGACTGGAGACAAAAGTAAGTTCGTTACCCTTGAGTATTACAATGGAAATAGTGTTAGATTTAGTAATGGCACACCCTTTCTAATAAAAGGTAAAGGATCAATAAAATTGATAGAAAAGATCATGTGTGACAATGCTTACTATGTCGAAGGACTTAACTATAACTCATTGAGTGTATCACAATTGAATTATTCTAGTTGTAAAGTAGAATTTGATAACAAGAAAGCTAAGATCTATGACACTAATGGAAAACTAACTGGAAATGGAGATTGGACTAGAGGTAATGTCTGTTATCTTGACATGAATAATGCTGCTTGTCTTGTTGTAGAATTTGATGATGTGTGGCTATGGCACAAGAGGTTATGTCATGTTAACTTTGATAACTTAGTTAGTATCAGTAACATGAAAAGAGTTAGAGGTTTTCCAAAATTGAAGAAACCTGATAATGTGATTTGCAAACAATGTTAATTAGGCAAGATAACAAAATTTAGTTTTAAAAGTAAGACTCGCTCCTCAAAAGAAATTTTGGAATTAGTTCATACTGATTTGTGTGGACCACCTGATGTGCAAAGATATAAAGGTGACAAGTAAATTATCCTATTTGTTGATGATTATTCTAGGATGATAGTTTTTTTTTTTAAACAAAGTGATGCTTTTCAAAAAAAAATTAGGTGGTATCTGGCAAGATTTGAAAAGAAGATTTACAAAAGCTTGAAATGTCTGAGATCTGACAAAGGTGGAGAATTTACATCAAATGAGTTTGAGATATTCTGTAATGATATGCTTCTGCACCTAGGACCCCTCCATGAAATGAGATTGTTGAAAGGAGGAATAAATTTGTAATGGATTATTCTAGAACATTGATGATGGAGAAGAATGTTGCTTTGAAATACTAGAGAGAAGTCGTAAGCACAGATGTTTATACCCTAAACTGAATACAAGTCAAGAAAGGTACAAATTCCTCACCTTTTAAACTATGGTATGGATACTCACCCAATGTGAAATATATTGAGGTATTTAGGCAAGTGCTACAACAAGAATGGTAAACTTGGTGCTAAAAGTAAAGAAGGTATATTCCTAGGCTATTCCACAAAAAGCAAAGCTTATAAATGTTAAATACTAACATTAACAAAGTTTTGGAAAGTGCAAATGTGAAGTTTGATGAATATACAAAGGTACATGAAGCTAAACCTAAGAGGGAACCTGAAGAGTACAAAACCTTCATATACTACTATGAAGACATGAATGATGATGAAGTTATGAACCAAGTTGTAAACCAACAGCAACAAGTACTAGTGACTGTCGAGTCACATACAATGGATGTTGAGTTGTATTCAAGAACCAAGTTATAGATAGAAGCTAAGGTACATTCTAATACTGAGATCAGTGTACACAAAAGAAGTGTCAACTTACCTGATAGAGAAGTGCACAGTGACTCTGAAGTTGACAGACCCATTGAAGAAAAAAGAGTTGAACCAAGATTGTCAAAGTATGTCAGGAGACATCACCCTTATGAAAAAATTATTGGAGATAAAGAAGCTTGACCAATGATAAGGAATAGGTTGAGAAGTGATGCATTTTTGTTAAGCATGCATGAGCCTAATTCAATGAAGGATGCATTAGAGAATGAAGACTGGAGTAAAGACATGAAAGAAGAGATTGATCATATTGAGAAGAACAAAACATGGTTTCTAGTACCCAGACTAGAGAACAAGAATGTGATTGGAACCAAGTGGGTGTACAAAAAAAAAAAAATTTGAATGACAATGGTGAAGTCATAAGGAATGAGGCAAGATTAGTTTGCAAGGGATATGCACAAGAAGAGGGAATTGACTATGGAGAGACATTTTCCCCAGTTGCAAGATTAGAAAGAGTAAGAACTCTTCTTGCTTACTCTCCATACAAAGGTTTCAAAATGTATCAAATGGATGTGAAGTCAGCATTTTAGAATGGTATACTAGAAGAGGAGGTTTACGTTAAACAACTAGAATGATTTGTTGATCCAAACAACAAGAACATGGTATGTAGATTACACAAATATTTATATGGTTTAAAGAAAGCTCCAAGAGCATGGTATGAAAGGCTTTACAATTATCTTCTGAAGATTAGTTTTGAGAAGACTAATGATAATAGCAATCTATACTTGAAGATAAAAGGAGGTAAAGAGATTTTACTAGCTGAAATATTTGTTAGTGATATTATAATTGGAGGACAAAATGCATTGTGTAAGACATTTGCAAATGAAATGAAGAAAGAGTTTTAGATGTTTATGTTTGGAGAGATAAAGTTATTTGTTGGTTTGTAAGTATATCAATTGAAATATGATATTTACATCACTAAGTCTAAGTATGTGAAAGAAATATTGAAAACTTTTGGTATGGAGGATTCAAAACTTGTTAGTACTCTTATGGTGACAGGACACAAACTATCCAAAATTGATGATTCTGCTAAAGTAAATCAAACATTGTACAAGTCTATGATTGAAAAATTGAAAGATGTAGGTCATAGCAGCCTGACATTACATTAGTTATTAGGATTGTTGCAAGGTTTTTTGCAAATCCTAAGGAGAATCATTTGATGGTTGTTAAAAGGATCATGAGATACTTGAAAGGAATAGAAGACTATGGTCTATACTATAAGAAGAATGATAAGTTTGAACTAAGAGCCTATACAAATGTTGATTGGGTTGGAAACATTGATGACAAAAAAGGTACAAGTGGTGGAGCATTTTTCTTAGGAAAGAGATTGGTCACCTGGACCAGTAAGAAACAAAATTGTATATCTCAATCTATTATTGAAGCTAAATATGTGGCTATTGCAGTGAATTATAAAAATGTGGTATGGATCAAACAACTAATCAAAGGAATAAAGGAAGAAATTATTGAACCTATGGTACTTTATTGTGACAATACAAGTGTTATAAACATATCAAAGAATCATGTGATGCACACAAAGAAAAAGCACATTGTGATCAAGTATCATTACTTGAGAGAGTTGGTTCAAGACAAAGAAGTAAGAATGGAATATGTGAATACAAAAGAATAGATAGTTGATATATTCACAAAAACTTTACCTAAGGATGCACATGAATATCTAAGAGGTAAACTAGTGGTAATACCCCTATCCAAAGCTACTTAAGAAGAAAGAGTAGTGCCTTGCATCAACTGAGTTGAATGTCTTATTTTAAAATTTTGGTGCAGTAGATATTACTTTAGGAGTTTCCTAAAGTAATGAAGGAGATGAATCAATAGATTTATAGTCACATGCAAGGTGACAAAGGGAGAAACTAAATTGATTATATTTGCATGTCTAGATGACAAGTCTTTTGCATTTTTGTCAAAGAGGGAGATAGAAGAAAGAGGGAGATAGTAGAGAGAGTTCAAAGAAAAAGATACACTGATAAGGAAGATATTGCTGATAAAAGTCAAAGGGAGAAGATATATTGAAGCAAATTGACAAAGCTTACATTACGCTATACAGAGGAAGGATACATATTGATAGAGGGAGAGATTTCAATACAAGGTAATAAGTTTCTTTTTGGTATTATTGTTGGTATTGGTTTGCCATCAATGCCAAAGAGGGAGATTGTTGAAAAGAGATTGTTTGAAGTGTAGAACCTATCATGGAACAATCATTATTTTTTTAATGATGTCAAATCTGCTACTTGTTGGCGAGACAATTTCTTTTTGGTCCGAATGTTATCATTTATTTGATAGATGAAGAGGATTTGAAAAGATAAGCTAACAAGAGAACCTATAGAAAGGTTGAGCTATTTGGTGTATAAAAGGAGCACTAAGACCAAGTAAGACATGGATGATATTATGTATTGTTGATCTACTTAAGGCTAAATTAGATGGTTACTTTAGTTAATCCAAGAAGAAATGTTTTCATAAAAAGTATCTACCAAGCCTAGCCGAACAAACAATGTAAGCCAAGCAAACCTAGTTCAGGCTGAGCAGAAAAGTAAGTGTTGAGCATCAATAAAATTTAGTTAGTGGCGAGCATCAGGGAAATAATAGTGGTGACCAAGCTGAGAAGATGTAGTTGGTTCCAAGAAACCTAGTATTGGCCAAGCATCAAAAGATTGTTATCACCGAGTGAATAGTGTAGATGTCAAGTGACAACAAAAAGTGTTAAATCAAAGATTTGACGAATCAAAGCCAACTAATTTGATTTCTTGAATTGTGTCAAGTGTGTGGAAGCTTTATATGATGAACTAGTGGAACAGAATTCAAGATAAACTATTTTGAGGTGAATTTAAGGAAGATTGCAGAAGAAGTTTCTAGAGGGACTGTAGACACCTAAATTTGTCCAAAACCCATTCCTAGCCAATTAAATAAATATTCATTATTTATTTAATCCCTCTACCTTAATTAAATAAATTTTCATTTATTTAATTACATTTTCCTTACCCTAATTTAAATAAACTAAGGTTTATTTAAATCCTTTGCCTTTCCTTGATTCAAATAAACTAAGGTTTATTTAAATTCTAACCCCTTTCACTTTAATTATGTCATTTACTTAATTAATCCCTTTCCTAATCCCACTAGGAATTAAATATTACATTTAATCCTATTTGAGCACATGGCTCCTACATTTAACCCTCACCTAACTTCACTATCCTAACTAATCCATCATACTAAACCAACCCACTTCCTTAATCATGTTTGATTTGCATAATCACCTAGCTAATCTCCTTTTAATCCTAAGTGTGTTCTCACACATGTGTGAGAGATGTTCACACTTTCCTCATCCCTCATGTCTTGCATGCCTCTTGCACACTTGTCCTCTTGCATGAGAGTCAAGTTGTCTCACACATGTGTGAGAAGCCATGCCTTCTCACACCCTTTGCACACTTGTCCTCTTGCATGAGAATCAAGTTGTCTCACACATGTGTGAGAAGCCATGCTTCTCACACCTCATTGATCATGTCACCATCAAAGGTTGCTCACACATGTGTGAGCATATTGCCCCCTTTGAATGGTTAAAACCCTAATCCATGTGGAGTCTACTTGTCCTCCACCTCATTGACACATCATCGATCCTAAGAGATCCTAGCCCTCCATCTTGCATTCAATCTTAGCCATCTGTTGCATCCATTTTCCTATAAATGGAGAGCCCTCTCCTCATTTTCATGAAGCGCTATCTACCTCATTGTTATGCTGCAAGAATAGTGAGCAACCACATCCCACGAGTGATGAAATCATGTCCACTTGTTGGTTTCATGAGGTTTGCATAGTGATATTTTGAATGCTTTTATGCTCTTTTTTGTTTCATGTTGCTTATTTACATGTCTTCTTTCATATCTTGAGGTTTTGCATGATAATGTAGGAATGTGCATTAGTTGCTTAGTGTTATTTCCTTAGTTACATTTTTATGCAACACAGTGACAAAAATGGAAAAGTGGGTAGATTCATTGAATTTTACCTAACCCTAAAATGGACAATTGCGGTTAAATGGAAAAAGACCTAAATTCTCTATTTATAGAGATAGCCGGCTAGAAGAAAAGGTTATCATGTGTGAGAACCTAAGGAAGATTGATATAGACAGATTGAACCAATATTTTAGAAACATCATTATCATGATGATATGTTACATTCATGCACAGTCATGAATGTAACATATCATCATGATAATGATGTTTCTACAATACTTTCCCATAAAAGTATCATCAACATTCATGCTTCAAAATTAATAGCTACAGATTATTGCACACTGTGGACTGAAGCTAAAACTTTCAAAAATTGTACAACAACAGTTATCATTGACTTCCTAGAAGAACACATTGTGACTAGGTTTAGAATACCATTCTTCCTAGTGTGTGATAATGGATCATCTTTTGCATTAGTCTCTCTTACTCAATGGGCATTAGAGAAACAAGTCATAATCAAATTCTCATCCAATTATTATCCACAAGGCAATGGCATGGCTGAGTCCACCAACAAGAATTTGATAATAGTCATAAAACACTTGCTCACAGAAAATCCAAAAGATTGGCATACCCAATTCAAATATGTGTTATGGATAGATATGATTAGGATAAAGAATGCTTTAGGGATATCCCTGTATCTACTAGTCTATAACCAAGAACCAGTATTCTTGCTCAACTTCAAAATCCTAGTGGTGAAATTTATGAGAGGATATGTCGAGGATGCTGACAAGGTCCAAATTAGATTAATAAATCTCTTAGAATTGGATGAGTAGAGGATAGTGGCTTTATAACATATGTCAAAACATCAAGTTGTCATAAAATGTTGGTTTGAAAAGAGAGCCATGATCAAAGCTTTCATAATCTTATACCTTGTTCTTATGTAGGATAAGGCAAAAGAAAAACCAAGCAGTCATCGATTGGTCCTTATCAAATTACAAAATTATTGGAAGAAAACAACTTTAGGCTAAGTACTTTACAAGGGGAATCGGTTCCATTACCAATTAATGACCAGTTTCTAAAATATTATTTTGAAGCCTAACAGAGAAAATGTACTTAAAAAAGTGTATGTTTGCTTTACGTCATGTGTTTGCTTGAGGTCATGTGTGTTTTTTAGGTTGTTTTATGATTTAGGGTTAAGGTGTGATCAAGATTCTCCTTGGTAACCAATACCATCCCAATTGGTCTCAATTTTGGGGAAGAGGTGTTTCTTTGTCAAAGCATTTGGATAACTTTGTTTCTTGTACCAACTAAAATATAGATGTCACTTGTAGGCAAAAGGGACTTCTAGCCTTAAAAATCAGAATCTAAGTTGATCGCTCTCAAAACCTTACAAATTTAAAGAATTGATGATCTAGGTTGTTTTCAAATCTACATTGAAGGTAGCAAGGGACAATTCAAAACTTACTGGTTTAGATAAAGGGTCTCCTTAGAGACCTGTAAATATCATTGTTTGTCATGAGAGTTTTCCAAAAGTTTATTAAAAGGAGGAATGCAAGAGTTATCAAACGGGAAATTGATCTGGAAAGGAAGCACCAATGCCTTGGCCACACAATATAAATATGGTCAAGGTAAGGAAAATGAAATAAAATAAATTCATAATGGTGTCAAATACAAGATTCCAAAAAAATTGCAAAGGTAATCAAATACAGGGCTAGCACATCATAGTCACTAACCTATAAACAAAAGACTTCAAGAAAGAATCAAGTGGAAACATGTGAGATATACGCAGGAAGTTAAAAACATTAATAAAGGTTCAAAGACAAGCAATCAATAACTCGTTAAGAGCCCTCTGAATTGATTCTCTCATCTGGTCATACATTCATGGATAACATATTTATGAAAAATTCTAATGTGTGTTTTTAGATTCGCAAAAGATTGTTTCTATGTGGCTAGATACTCATGATGGTCAGCACCTACAGATGTCAGAAGGAATTGAGACACTAAACACACACTAAGCATGAAAATTTGAGATTGTGAGTTTCTAGTTTCCAAGTACTTAAAGGCCACTTGTAACGTCTAAAATCAAGTTGTAACTTGATAGGAATTAGAAAAATGCTTGCTGAGGAAGAAATGCCTTTGTCATTTCTTCACTTTTATCAGGGCTATTTGTTGTGGTTTCACAACACACACTCCATTCTAGACTCAAAATAGGGACCCCCTCTTTTTAAGCATGAGATTCCTTTCAAAGCACCCAGTCATGTGCCTCGATGAGTTAAGATCTCCCTCTGAGTCTAGGTCAGTCTACAGTATCCAGTCAATTGAGTATGTATAGGAGCAGGTGGTAAAAAAGGTAAATTTTGGCTAAAATAATTTTAAAAGTGTAGGTATGTACCATGCATACATACACATGTACGTTACGTGTGCAACATGCGCACATATGCATGTGCACTACATACACAACATGCACACTCACCTCCAACCCCAAAGGTGCACAGGTGCATACCTTCAAAGGTGTGAACTCTCCCAAGCCCCACACCTATAAATAGGACTCCCTCCCCTCTTTCCAATCAATTGTTTGCATAGAAACTTTGACAAGCACACCTTTATACATTTAGAGCCTCTACATGTCTAAAAGCGTGCATGACCTCATCTCAACATCAAGTCTTTTTAAAGGTAAATAGAAGGTGTGCACAAGCACACTTACACATGTGCACAACTTTAAAACATGTGCATTATGCATAAAGACCAACAAAGGCCCCCTAACATGCACATCTCATAATGCATGTTGTGCATGTGTGCTATGTGTGCAACATGCACATATTATTTCAAGACATTTTTTGCAAGCCCTAAAAAGTGCACATTACACACCTTATGCACATGCACAAGTGTGCCATGTGCACAAGGTGCACAAGTGTGCAAGGTGCCCAAGTGTACATTCTAAACACTTTTAGGGATTCTTTATCAATTTCATCAGTGTTTATTAGTTTTTTGCCAGTTGGGTCTTGTTTCTAATGTTGTATTAGGTTTTTCTCATTAATAATAGTGACATTTCTTTTTTATGTAGATAAATGGCATCATCTTTATCTTCTATTTCTGCAAAGATTGCACTTAAACTAGTTGCCTTCAAATATCAAAGAGCACCCAAGAAATCCAGATTCAGAGATAGGCACTCAAAAATTTGAGACATAGAGTTAGGACACATTGGCTAGAATGCTTTCTTAATACTGTGCAACAAGCCCATGGAAACATCAGTTATGATATATGTGTTGATCAAAAGCAAACTAGTGAATGCAACCTCTCATCCAATATGAGTCTAGTCCTCATAGCTAATTATGACCCTAGCACACTAGTATGTAGTGGAAGAAAAAGTGGTTAAAAGTGTGATAGGACAAATTATCTTGGATATCAGGCCTCAAAACATCAAGAAGGTCTTCCATCTATCTCATGTAGATCAATATTTATAGATCACCTATGACATGGTAGACATGTGGTACAAAAAGAATGAGTCAAAGGTGAAAGTTTTGGTACAAGGGAAGTACCTCATTGATAGGACACCATTAAACCAAAGAGTTGGGAAGGTCGCAGTGACCTGAGGATATATGATAGATGACATTGGCTACTCTATAGTCCTTTTAAGTAGAGCAATGGGCCTCCCTGCAACCAGTTACTTAGAAACTTGGATGGTACATTTCATAGAGACCATCAGAATGAGGAAGATGTTGATTGACTAGGCTACAACCCTTAGTGAAAATTTGGATGAGCAACTCATTTCAATGAAGAATGACCCATATTTCTTCATGATTTCTTGTATTGTGTAACTTCTAGCAGTGAGACAAATAGATTACCCTAGTTTGGTTAGGAAAGGAAGTATGAAGGATCCAAATGCCTGGCTATAAGACCCCTCCTTGTATGTACTTATTTAAATATCAAATTCTCTATTGAAACCTTTATAGGAGATTTGAATGGATATTTGAGCACGACAAGGCAACAATATGAGGGAAATGTTGTTGTTCTTGCTAGAAACCATGTAGAGGACATCATGATAAATTTTGGCTATCTTATGTATAACAATTATGATTATGGATATGAATTTTTTTTTATGTTTTAGGTGTCCTAGTGGAAATTGAGACCAATTGATACATTTATGTTTTGATACTTCATGATTTGAGACTTACTACATTGTTTGACAATTTAAATGGTGATTTGTACTAATGATGATATCAGGTGTTTCACCTTATGATGATAATGTTTAACATGGTACCTTGATGATTAGGTTATATGCATTCAAATAGTTCAATATGCCTTATTGATGTTGTTTATGATATTTTAGGTATACATATGCATTATGATGATTATTTCAATTTTTTAATTCAAACTAATGAATATGTTATGTTGATTCAATTATGAGATTAGTGATGATTACATATGTGTGCAGAAATGGGAAAGGTTATTTAAATGAAAGTTTTAATATGTTGATCAATGTGATTATGCAAATTTGGTTTAAATATATGAATGTGATATTATCAAACTATTGATATTCAAATTAAGCCTGTAGTATAATTAAACATGGAATTTAATTAGAGAATTGACCCTATGTACAAATTATAAGACTAAGGTTGAATCCAATAAAGTGATTCGAACCTCATTGTCAAGTGTTTAATTTGTATCGTAATCTGAATGTGTGTGTATCATTTTGTACTTTGGGACATATTGAATGTTATGTAAAACTAAATCTTATGGTGTCACTTGACACTTGTTATATGCATATGTGTGTTGACATGTCAATTTAGGGTTAGTAGAGTAATCCTTCAATCTAAGACTGATTAGTTAGTAACCTAGATTAATCTTCTTAATTAGGGTTTAGTGGAAAGGTTACATCCTTAGGGTTTTTTAAGATCAATTATTTCAAGCCACTTGTATAGGTCCTAAAATGATCCTAGAGGCAAAATGTAATGTAATCCAAGTACCCTAGTGGTATGTGTATGGATTGGGAACCTTTTTCACCCTTCTAGAACTTCTTGGCAACATTTATGACCCCTAAAATATCTCATTTTCTCTTTTGTGAAAAAATGGATTATCTCCATGAGATTACCCAAGTTTCCACTCCTCCAAAAGGTTGTCTTGATGATAGGGGCAAGTTGGAGGGGCAAGTGGAAAGACCATAAGATGCTTGAGTCAAGTTTGGAGTTATTGCTATTTTGGGTGGGTGAATTTAGAGGCTATTTAGAGTCCCTTTGAAGAGTTGGAAGTTGTTCAACCATTCTCTACATTTGGAGAAGTCATATTGGAATTTGAGGAAGAAAATGATTTTAGCTCATCTCAAAACTCCATTGTCATAACCTTTTTGAAGGTAGGATCTCCATTGTATTGAATATGTTCTTGTTCATTGCTTGTATATGTTTAATTCTTGCATATTATAGAATGTGTGTGTTTTTATCAAATGAGGGATGGGTATTGTGGGTTTTAATTTATTTCTTTTCATGTTTCTCTTTCTTGTTTTGTTGGGGAAACTATGAAGGGTGTGTTGTCATTACTCACCCTCAGATAGGGCAAAAGTGGCCATGTATGGGAGAAGGGTTTTAGTTGGACTCTAGGTCAGGCAAAGTCTCTCCTCATGTTGAGGAGAGGGAGAAAGTAAGGTATTACTTGTCAATATAAATTGATTTTGTTTTGGGGAAATGAGGAGAGAAATAAATGGAAGTTTATTTTGATTTGGTAGCCTTGGAAGAGGCATATGATTTGTATTCATTATTGACATCTCCTACCTGGAAAAATTCACCTTCTCCCTAGTCATAGGTTTATTAAGGAACCTATTATGCATACCTTGCATGGGAATTATATGTTGAATTATGTCATTGTGATTGTTTCCTAAATGTCACCCAATCGGTTACTGGTTCTCTTAGCTCAAGATGTGGCCTCACATCTAGGCCTAGGTTGGGAGGTGAACTCTTCATGGTTATTCTTTGTGTTTTTGTAGATTGTCTAAATAGGTTTTTAGGATGGAGCAATCCCAATTTTCTTGATGCACTAATGGTGCTCTTGATGTCATGTGTTGGAGGCTCCTCCATTGCCTCATCTTTCTTGTTGTATTATTGTATTGATGTGTTGAGAGAAAGAATTCATACCTTCATTATGATCTATCAAAATGTATTCTATGTTGTTGATTTCATTTTCAATAAAAAGAAAGGTGATTATTTTATGAGAAATTTTATAAAATGGTGATAAAATTTAAAATTGAATGCACTTCTATTTTTCTTTAGATGCATTGGAATGGCATAGTGTCAAAATGCTAGATTATTTCATAATTCAACCTATTGCAATCCTTGGATTCAATCACGAATGTGAATAGAATTGATACTGATAAAGTCATGGTATTGGGTAAAGGAATCAAAGTCAAATGTATATATAGACTTCCCTATAAGTCCTTGTTAAAGGATTCAATATTCAAATTTACACATTCAAATATATTACACTTTACTTACCTAGAAAATTCAATGTCTAGAACGATGGACTATATTCTTAATTGAAACATTTGTAAAACTACATTAAACCACCCCTCAACTATAAGAAAATAAAAATTTACAATGTAAATAAATCCATGAGAAAACTCAAGTGTCAAGAAAAGAAAAATGTATTAAAAAAGAGAGAGTTGAAAGTTGCAATTGAGATAGAGCCAGAATGCTCTCTCGAGAATGTATGGGCAAATAGTTATTGGCTTCAAAAGAAAAATCACAAGAATATCCTCATTCAAATTTGAAATATAAATATATTAATAAGTGAAAAAACTAGACACAAAATTCTTGTGGTATTTATTTCCCTATCACTCATCCTTTTTTTTAATGTCTTATTTTATTGTTTTAAGTCATGTAAAGGCTCATGCACCCATTAATTTATATAAACAAGGGTGGAGACCTAGTTAGCACCATTTAGAGAGTTAGTTTGTATATAATTAGCTTTATTTTAGTAGTTTTTAATGTGATTTTGCATTAGAAGAGCTCTCACTCCTAACACAAGAGGAGAGGATTCCTTTTAAATACATGGATGTAATACGTACTCCAAGCTAATATTTTAATACCATAATAAATGTTATTGGTGCTCTCATTTTGATTGTAGTAAATTTTGTCTAAGTGTGTTATGTTTTGTGAATGCATTTTTAAGAATGATAATGGAGCTAATGGTTTTATTGTGTTCTTATAATTTTACAATCTTTTAACTCTAGTGTTTGCCTTATGTTAACAAATACCAATGTTGAGACGAATTGGAAAAGGCTTACTATTTTTATTACATAGTGTTTTGTCTTGTGTGAGCGCACTTTTCGTGGTCACATGATTTGTTGAATCATGAAACATCTTTCAGTTCTCATTAAAGTTCCCATCAACAATTGTGTCAATGGAGTTAAGGAAGCATTGCTCCTAATTTCATTGGTTTCCTACTAAATCCTTTTGATAATTCAATTCGCAAACATGTTACTACTTTGACTTATGCCCATTAGGAATTTCCCTTTTGGTAATTTGTTTTAAATCTCTTGTTATTCTATCTTCGTTATTTTCTTTTCAAACACTTGGTTGGAATAGGAATTCATATAGTTACATTAATTAGAAATTGCATGCAACATAAAATAGAAAATACAAAAATATATTGTTTTTTGGTTATGTTTAAACAAATTTGTGCAGAATCGTAGATACTAGCAAAGGCCTCCTTGTGAGCATTCACATTTATCTTTGATTGAGTTATGAGTAGGTTGAAAAACAACCATCTAGAACCTTGGAGTTGGTTGTTGATCAACTTTTCAAGAGAGAGATTTGAGAGAATTTCTATCGTTAGCATTGTGCAAAATGACTGCTCAACAACTACAACAATAAAGCCATGTTTTGGGATTGGTTAACTAATAATCTTCCTCAAGCACACTAGATTTACGTTGGTGAATTCAATATGATTGAGAAAAAAGAAGAAAAGGGTGGAGGTATGGATCATATTTGAAAAGGTAATGAATTTTTCTTTTGGAATAATTTTAAAAGAAAAATCAAATTGATTGATCCTATGACCAACAAAAGAGTTTTAAAAAGAGGCATCTGGTTCAGTTGGTGCAATAACCAATTAGGGCCTCCAAGGAGTGTATTGTAGACTAGATAGATGCTATCTTGATTCCTTTTTTTTTAAGGTAGATCATTTCTCTAGTAGCTATCTTGTTAAGGTCACCCTTACCAGTATCTTTGATCATTCTCCTATATTAGTTGAGGTCAAGCTTTTAGAGGATGAGCTTGGTGACAACATGTCTAACAAGAAGAATCTCTTCAAACTCAATGTGTCACTGCTTAATGATTTTGATGACATTGATGTTGTTCAAATATTGTCTTGTATCTCTAGCTTTAAGAATCATGGTCTCTTCCTTATTGACCTATGGAATCAAAAGGTCTCTAATTGTAATCTTGTAATCAACTCTTTCAAATTGTTGGCAAGAAAAAAATATGGATAGGAATTCTAATATCACTCATTTTCAGAAAGCTCTAATTGAAGTTGGGGAAGCTATTCAAAATAATAACTCAGAGAAAAATAACAATTGAACTTGGCATGTTAAGAATGAAATTAGGAGACACAAGAACTATGAGATTCAAGGGCAAAAAACAAGGGACACAATGAACTGGTTACAAGAAAGGAGTGGAGGATCAAAGTTCTTCTTTAACATATTAGACCTATGCAAAAAAGAGAAATGATTGATGAGATAAAGACTGACAATGGGATTATTAAGGATAAATCTAACATTTTGAAGGCCTTTTTCAATTTCTATGAGGACTTTTTTCTACAAAACAAATGGATAAGAACCTAGATGAACTTGAATTCTATCTCAAGTTTATTCCTAAGAAAGTCTCATGTGAGGAAGCTAAGACCCTAAGTAACAACATGGATATTAGAGAAATTGAAGAGCCATCAACAATATAGAAAATGGGAAGTCACAAGGGCTTGATGGCCTTCCTATTGAATTTTATCAACAAAACATCATTTGGATTGATGAGGAGCTTGTATCTATGTATAATTGTACCTTATTAAATTGGAAGCACTCTAATTTAATGAAGGTTTAGCACCTATTTAATGTGAGATCATTAATCTCCTTGCATCTTTCATTTCTTCTTCCTTTTTATATCCTTTCTCCTAGGTGGGATTGGGGTAAAACCTAATAGATCCTCTTTAAAGCTCTTATTTTCATAGCATTAAGCTCAAGGTAGGGTCTATTCTCCTAGGTCCTATCTTCTCTTCATCTATCCACTTGGAATCCACTCTTCGTACTGTAACGACTATATCTCAAATTGTGCACTTGATTCTAGAGATCTCAAACTCATTTTGGGATTCTCAAAGGATCCCATGATGCAGAGCCACACCTTGGAAAACTTAGGAGGAATCAGTCACTCAACTGAGTTGCTTCAAGGGGCATCTACAACTTTCAGGATCACACACTAAAATCAGATTCAATAAACAAAACTTTGAAAATAAAATCCCCCAAAATATATTATTGCTGCCTTCGGATAGACCCGCACTCAAACATGAATAAATTTCAAACCAGAAAAGATTTATTCAATCCAACCATTGATATTTGGCACAAATAGGTTTCAAACAACATATAAAAATTTGAGAGAAATCCAACGGTTCAAACTCGAGATATTGACCCCGCATCAGAGTACATTTTTTATGCAATTGTTATTCCCTAAACTGATTGCCATGAGAAATATATGAAGCATAATAGTAGAACCATAATCTTGAAAAAAAAATAGGAGACCAAAAGAGACATAAAACTTCACATTCCTCCCCAAGTTCGAATCATTTTTTTACATAAAAGATTGGCTTTTTAATAACCAAAGTCTGACTGGCCTTGCTATCCAGTAGTAATAAAAACGTTTTCTTTTCCATCTAAGAATAGGAATCTGAAAGATGCTTTACCATCAATACCATGCAGCAATCATGGATATTCTTGTAACTGCTAAGAATAGGATTGGCTTTTTAAAGAAATTCGACTTTCCTCCAAATAGAAGTAATATGAAACGGTTTCTTTTATTCCATAGCCATTTTTTCGTCATTATGAACACTCTTAAAATTGCCACCAACTTTCTGATGAGATTCTTTTAATTATTGACCACATGGCATTTCTATTACTAATTTTATCCTTTCTAAAACCGACACTAACATCATTAACCCTTTCCTCTAACTCTCTAACATATCCGACTAAAAACTATAACATTTATTTAATAAAACACCTAATTCTATCCACTAAGACATAATCCTAAATTATTAAAATTGACCATTTAAAATATATGGAGAGTCTTGGACCTTTGAAATGATTTAGTAATGAGATGTGCCTGCATCATACTCCCAGGGACAGAAAAATTCAAGTCCCATTGAATTGCTGCAATCTTTTTTCGGAGTTTCCAATTGTATGTAAGCAATAATGTCACCATAAGAATGATGGAATTGATGCCGCTTGCCAGAACATTCTGATTCCAAACTGTAGAATGAATACCTTCCATGGTACCTGTGTTGAATCTTGGAACAAATATATTTAATAGCCTCATATCACCTGCATAAAAATACCAAATTATCAAACCAACATCTGCTTCTCGTTTGTATATCTCTAGAGCATCATAATGATCAACAAATACTTCATTCTTGTCATCAATAGTCTTCTCTTCAGCATCTGATCTTTGCACTACATCTTTTCCTTTCTGATCATTTGTGTCAACATCTCCATCATCTGGGCAAATATTGTCTGCAACCACACCTGTCACCAACTCTTCTTCATCTGCAAGAACCTTTTCCTCACAAGGTTCAACAACAACCTCCTGTTGTTCACTCTTAGTCTCTACACCAACATTCACATGTTGTCTATGCCCTTCTAATGGATTGTTTTCCTCTTCTTGATCTAACTCTTCATCCTCTACACCAACATTCACCTGCACACCAAGATCTTTAACCTGGAATGTCCTCAAAGAAAATATATTTGCACTTTTACAAGAGAGACCAAGATCGAATTGCTGCCAAACTCCATAGTCGATTATCTATATCCTTTCTAAGGCAAAAACTGAAACTTTCTCTATTACCCAAATTCGAATGCCTCTCTTACATAGCCAACCGGCTTATTTAAAACTGACTCTCCTTTTCTAATAAAAGGATGAGAAACATTTTTTCGTCTTCTATCCAAGAAAAGGATAAGAATCTGAAATTGCCTACTACCTATTATTGGAATCTGACAATCATGCAGTAGGCCACATTTTAAATATCCACATTTTTTTCGTCTTCTATCCAAGAAAAGGATAAGAATCTGAAACTGCCTACTACCTATTATTGGAATCTGACAATCATTATCTATGAATTAAAACTATTCTAATTTTTAAAAACCTATACCTGGTCCTAGGTGGCTATATCTGGAGAGCTCATCGAACTGCTACTCTAGGTATGCCACCACATGTAGGACGTTTATTGAAAACATTAAATTTAAATATTGAAAACATAAAACATTTCTTATTTTATTTCCAGCTCTGCTACTGCAACATACTCCCCTGTAGAATGAATCTGAAGTCCTCTTGAGATGATGTGTTGTAGAAATGAATCTCATTCTTCTTTCGAACTTTCCAATTTCTTTGAACTAGGATGAGCATATCTACAAGAAAAACAAAAATAATATCCAACTTCTCCACCTTGTAGCTTTGATTCTTTAATGCTGTAAATGTCACAGAAAATTCTCCAGCATGATTCACTATACATGAAATCTGCATCCCTGCATAAACATTATTAGAAGAAAACATATCATCAGCATTAAGATTATTTGAGTTCTCTTTTTGAATATGAGCTTCCTTATACACCATGTAATGTGCATCATATCTATATTCATCAATAGTAACCATAAACTTATCTGCTTCTTGACTATCAACCAGTTTCACATCTTGAATCTTAAAAATCGTATTTATCTCTTCTTCCTTTATTAAACATTTATCATCATCTTGATCTTCTGTAGTAATCTCACTTTCAAATATCTCTTTCTTATTACAACTTTGCTCAAGAACAATAACAGTATTGCACTCTTTCCTTTCTTCTTCAAGCTGAGTTTCCGTACTACCGCCATGCCTTTTCCATTCTCCCACAATGGCTGCAAATTTTTCCCATAAATCAGATTCTTCTTTAGAACTTGCTGTTACACATTCCTTAGCTTCATCTTCATGCCATTCCTCTTGACATTTTTCTTCATTATGCATATTTAAGGCTTCATCAGTTGCCTCCAACATCTTTTCCGTAGGAGTAACTTCCAACATTGTACTCTTCTCTATTTTCAAAGGACATGTTACTGTTCCAACCACAGATTTTTTGCATTCAAATCCAATAGGGCTTGTCTTGTTACTGCTCTCATCAAGAGATACTTGCTGCACTTCTTGTTGCTACACTTTGTGTTCTTGCTGCACTTCTTTCAACTTAGCTTTATTCTCTTTCAACTTAGCGTCATTCTCCTCAAGTCTCCTTCTCAAATTGTTTATCTCCTCTTCTATCTTGCTTAGCTCTTCTCTTTGTTTTCTCCTTTCTTCTTTCTCTATTTTCTTCTTTTCCTCTATCTCATTTTGTTTAGAATCCTTTCTCTGTCGATACCTTCTAAAAAGATACAATAAAGCTGCTTCTTCTTGTCCCATCATTCTTCAGCTATACACAACTACTTTTTCCCAAACCTTTTGCTGAGCTCTGATACCAAAAATGATGTAGAGCCACACCTTGGAAAACTCAGGAGGAATCAGTCACTCAACTGAGTTGCTTCAAGGGGCACCTACAACCTTCAAGATCACACACTAAAATCAGATTCAATAAACAAAACTTTGAAAACAAAATCCCCCAAAATATATTATTGCTTCCTTCGGATAGACCCGCACACAGACATGAATAAATTTTGAACTAGAAAAGATTTACTCAATCCAACCGTTGATATTTGGCATAACTAGGTTTCAAACAACATATAAAAATTTGAGAGAAATCCAACAGTTCAAACTCGAGATATTGACCCCGCATCAGAGTACATTTTTTATGCAATTGTTATTCCCTAAACTGATTGCCATGAGAAATATATGAAGCATAATAGTAGAGCCATAATCTTGAAAAAAAAAACAGGAGACCAAAAGAGACATAAAACTTCACATTCCTCCCCAAGTTTGAATCATTTTTTTACATAAAAGATTGGCTTTTTAATAACCAAAGTCTGACTAGCCTTGTTGTCCAGTAGTAATAAAAACGTTTTCTTTTCCATCTAAGAATAAGAATCTGAAAGATGCTTTACCATCAATACCATGCAGCAATCATGGATATTCTTGTAACTGCTAAGAATAGGATTGGCTTTTTAAAGAAAATTAACTTTCCTCCAAATAGAAGGAATATGAAACAGTTTCTTTTATTCCATAGCCATTTTTTCGTCATTATGAACACTCTTAAAATTGCCACCAACTTTCTGATGAGATTCTTTTAATTATTGACCACATGGCATTTCTATTACTAATTTTATCCTTTCTAAAACCGACACTAACATCATTAACCCTTTCCTCTAACTCTCTAACATATCCGACTAAAAACTATAACATTTATTTAATAAAACACCTAATTCTATCCACTAAGACATAATCCTAAATTATTAAAATTGACCATTTAAAATATATGGAGAATCTTGGACCTTTGAAATGATTTAGTAATGAGATGCGCCTGCATCATCCCAAAGGTTCTAGGACCTAGTTGTCAAGGGTGTAGTGCACCCCTAATTGTGACCTATTTTCAATCTCCTCTTTAAGTCATGTGTTTAGGTACATTTGGGGTGTCAATTCTAAGGTAGGTCAGCCTACAAGAGTTAGTCTATTCTGAGCTCTATATAAACCCTTCCTTTTGCTCCATTTTTTAGATATCACACACACAAGCATTCTAAGTTCCAAGCATCTCATCCAAAGGTGTTCAAGCATCCACAAGATCAAGATTTCAAGAATTCATTCAAGCATTCCTCCATTAAAGATTAAGGATTCAAGTATTGAATCAAGTGAAGGATTTCATCTTCAAGATCTTCTTCAATCCATTCAAGATCCTTTGTCGCATCTTCCGCAATCATTCATCTTCATCTTCTTGATCCAAATCAATTGATGAAGTTATTCAATTTGAGAGATTGGACTATTGTAAGGTGAATTCATACATTTACTTTACATTTATGTTATTTCAATTCAATGTTAATTCTTGAATTGGGGTTTGACCAAGTAAATACTCCCATCCACAAAACAAAACAAAAAAAAACCCTTTTATTGTAGGTTGCAAATATCGAATCAATGGACAAGTTGTAGATATGATTATCCTTTTTGGCTACCTTCATAATTGCAAAATCAAAATCAACGATGCACATAGTTAATCATGGGTGCATTGCACCTCGAATGCTTTATTTTACTCCTAATTATCCATTTCATCCGAGATAGATTGTCAAAAGATTTGTGGGTTTTGTCCATTATGCATCTTCAAGCCCGAATTTGAGGATTTCCATCAATTATGATCAATACAACAAGCATAAAACATATTCTAAAAGTATTTTCTTCTACCTTCTTTGTCGTTTCAACATATTTACTTATATCCAACACTAGTTCTTACATTTATCTAGGGTTTTCAAAGACTTGGATATCTTTCCCCTCTTCTTCCTAGACCTAGTTTGCATTAGTCCTCCTTGTTTGGTTAGCACTAATATCTCTAGACCTAGTTCTTTAGAATTGAGATTGAGAGGACTCATCTTTGTGACTGTCCCCCCCCCCCCCCCCCCCCCCCCTCTCTCACACACACACACACTACAATAACCACGCCTTTGATAGTGGTTCCTTGGGTGTGGTGATTAATAGAGGCCTAATAAAGCCACTTCCTAAAAGTAGTGACGAAACTTTTGTTAAAAATTGGAGGCCTATTATATTATTGAACCTATCCTACAAAATTCTTGCTAAAGTTTTTGGTAGGAGAATTTCAACTATTTTGAGAAGGATCATTTTAGTGACTCAAATTGGTTTTTTAAAAGGTAGATATATTATTGAGAATCTTATGACTAATTGGGAAGCTCTTCATTGGGCTAAGCAATCTAGTCAAAATATTGGCATGATTCTTCTTGATTTTGAAAAGGCCTATGATATTATCAAATGGTCATTTGTGTTGGGCATGCTTGAGGCTTTTTGTTTTCCTCTTGAATTTTGTAGTTGGGTTTATTTTCTTTTCAAAGACTCCTCTACTATTATATATGTCAATGGTGAGCTCTCTGAGCCCATTTACCTCTAGAGATCCATAAGGAAAGGTTGCACCATTGCTCCCTACTTGTTTTTAATTGTACTAGATGCTAAGTTTTCTATTTCAAGAGCATCTAATCTTGGGCTTCATGTTAAAGGTATCACCCTGCCTAATAATGAAGAGCTCATTAATACTCAATTTTCATATGACACTTCCTCGTTCTTGGGATTAGAGATGAATAATTTTGACAATGTGATTAAAAGGCTCCAAATTTTATGCTCTACTTTTGGATCTAAAAGTAATCCTCACAAATCCATTGTCCTTGCGTGGTCTGAGGAACCTCCTAACTGGATTACTTAAAATGGCTAGTTATGAAGTGGTCCTAAAAAGATATTTGGGTATCCCTTTCTCCATTGACCCCTTTGATAAAGACATGTGGTAATGGATCTACAATAAAATTGAGAGAAAATATATTAAATGGAAAACTCACTTATCTCTTGCAAACAAAGTTCAAGTTGTCCAAAAGGTTCTTGTCTCTCATGTTGTCTATTATTATTCTTCTTGGCTATTTGTTAATTATTAGTTTAACAAGTTGGAGGAAATTATAAGATACTTTCTTTAGTCTAATGTCTTAGGGATAGTAAGATGCATTGTTTGAAGTGGGATTGGTGTTGCATGTCTGGAAGTAGTGGGGGTCTTGAAATTAGAGATCTTAGACATCAAGGTGTGGCTCTTGTTGCTAAATGGATCATTAAATGCATTGAAGAAAATAAGCCATGGAAGGTTTGCATCAGAAATAATATTATTAATTCTAAAGTTAAAAAAGGTAAATATTGGAGAGATATCCCCTACTATGATTTATGGTTTGGGAAATTTGAGTTAAAAGTGTTTGGCTCTAATATTTTTTCTTCTCTTTGGAAGACATGGTCTCAAGTAAGACCCCTTCTTTGTTCTAGGGATGCTATTGGTAGGTATCTTATGTTCTTTGTTGTTGACAAATCTATATGGTGGGGTATATACCTTAATGATAAACCCCTAGCTCTTACTTAATGTTTCTTGACTAAGATCTAGTTTGAAAAGGGAATTAGTTTCATTAGGGACCTATTGGTTGACAACCAACTAGGTGATTAGGAGACACTGAAAGCTACGTACAATATTTCAACCAACCCAAAACAAAAACTTATACTCTGATCTATAAATCTATTGGCCCATTCTCCCCTAGTAAAATTCTAAATTCTAACCAATTCATTCAATAGCTAAAATGGAAAGATGGTAATTTCTTCTTTAATGGTTCTTCTAGAAGCAGTTATATCATGTTGAAAGATTCTAATGTTATTCTCAATGGATTTATTGTAGTTGGAATTTTGGTTGGTCTCTCTCTAGATGGCACCTAATCCTTGAATAGTTTTGGAAATATCCTTGTGAGTCTAAGAAAATCTATTTTAGATGAATTCTCTTGCTCAAAAAGCATGTTGTTGGTAATAAGTTGGAAGCCTTAGGACTTGAGTCTACTTTTGTTCATTTTGCAGCCAACTCGATTCTTTTGAACACCTTTTTTTTTATTCAATTGTGCTAGTAAATTTGGTCTATCTATCTTGGCAAGATTCTTGTTTGGAATTGTAAAATGGTATCTCTTGGCATGAAGTTCTTGTACGATTTGTTGAACCTTTCACTATGAGCTTGAACAAGTTTTGGTTTGTGATTTCTATGGAAATCCTTTGGTTTCTTTGAAAGAGGAGATATGAAGATATTTTCCAACACAAAAAAGGATCTTACCAGGTTCAACATTAAACTCGCCCATTTGTATAACATATCCTAGGTTTCTATTGTTTTAGAGATCCCCAAAGATAGATTTATGACTTTGATCGAGGAGAGTTCTTTGGTGTTATTCAAAGAGGAAGTTGACTCCATCCTACAATACTTTGACTCATTCACATATTTGTTCATTTCTAAAGAAAGAGACAAATTGTACAACTTTCGTTATGGAAACAATCTCAACAATACCACAGGAGAGTAAATAGTGTGGGAGCTGCAAGCCAATACCAGTCATGCTAGGCAAGGTCCAGAGATTAGTGATAGAAATGAAGATGTGGCACTAAATGTTGTGACTAATCAGTTAGATATAAATCTTAAGTAGATGTTTCCTTTTGAAAGCTTGTGTATTATCCTCTTGAAGGAAATTCTTTTGTACTACTCAAAATTATGATGTTAGATATACTTTGATAGTAGTTGGCTCAACAGCCTAAACAATTGGGGGTTACTCCTAAAATTTGATGTTGTATCCTAATTTTTAAACTACTCTAATATTTTTTTAAAAAAAATTGTAAAAAAAAAAAAAATTTAATTGTTTCTATCTAATACTCACTTTAAAATGCAGATGCACAACATCATATCAAAATTGTAACACTTCTCATTCTATAAAACCTACCAAATGCAACATTTAGTAAGCTGATCCACTCATAATCTTCTTCTTTTACTAAAATCATTTCTATGTAATTATGTATATAGAAATTTTATGTTTCCTTTGTATATACGTACATTTCTACAATAATTAAATGTAACGTTGTATAAAAAGAACCTTTATCTAAGTTAATTGGATTCTATACCACTTCCACTCTCCACTACATGTATCACAACCACTCTCCAATACATGTTGTCTTAGAGGACCTCATGTGCTACAACATCACAGTTTTCAACACTACCAACTACAACACTTCGTAGATTTATATGCTTTAGAGTTATGTTTTAGGTCTTCTTCTAACAAGATGATTTCTAAATGTTCTTCTTGAATAAGATATTGTAGTTTGAAGAATACTTTTTCTCTTCAAATATATGCCTAATAAAAGGTCAAATCACCATAGAATTCAAGTACAATAAATGAGATTTATTGAAATGAATGTTAATTAATCATATTTTATTTCTTCTACGTTATGTTTTAACTTCTTAAGTAGGGAAGTTATCTTTGTTCTTTGTAACATTGTACTCAATTGTCACATTGCACAGAATGATTTATGTTGGCACTTCATGAAGGAGTGGCTTTGTTTACTTGTAATATTTATTATCTTTGTTTACTATAAATATTTCTTAATGTGTTGAATCAGTTCCATATATCATATTTGCATTGTTACACTCATCATTTAAGATTACAATACTACAATTTCATCTTCATAACATTAGAAAACATCTACTTTTTACTTGCATTCCCTAGACAAATCACTCCTATCGACTAATGTTTTTACTTGCATTCACTAGACAAATCACTCCTATCGACTAATGTTGCACGTGCAACTGCTAGTTTAACTTGTGATAATAAATAATATATCTCATGCAATAATATAGAAAGTTACTAAAATGTTCTTTTAATAATGTTCAAATAAACAATGTCTAGAAGGAAAAGACTACAACTCTTCAAACTAAAACTATTTTTATAGACCACAAATGATCTATTGACTAAAAAAGTTACTAAATCGTTCTTTTAGCAATATTTAAATAAAAAATGTCTAAAAGGAAAAGGCTATAACTCTTCCCCACTAAATGCACTTTTATTAATTAATTTAAAATTTATGTATAACAGTTTTATCAATTTTAATATATTAAAAAATACAAACAAGTTGGTTATGGAGGGTCATTTTAGCCCCTCCATACCCAAAACCCAACTCTTCAAACCTAAAACTATTCTCAAGATTATGATATTCTTAGAGACCACAAATGATCTATTGACTAAAAAAGTTACTAAATCGTTCTTTTAGCAATATTTAAATTAAAAATGTCTAAAAGAAAAAGGCTATAACTCTTCCCCACTAAATGCACTTTTATTAATTAATTTAAAATTTATGTATAACAGTTTTTATCAATTTTAATTTATTAGAAAATACAAACAAGTTGGTTATGGTGGTGCATTTTAGCCCCTCCATACCCAAAACCCAACTCTTCAAACCTAAAACTATTCTCAAGATTATGATATTCCTATCAGGATTTAACTGTGTAATTTTTGAGTCACCATATTTCATAGTGATTCACATGAATCCATATGTCAAAATAATAAATAATAAATAGAACATTTGCACTCATTGGATTTACACACTGTTAATAAGTTTTTATGCCAACTAGAACAGAATAGCAGCAGGTTCGTTCCAATTGATTTGGTTGCATTGCACACGAGCTTTCCATATTGCATTGACGATCATAAACATACAAACAAAATGTTACAGTTCAATTGTCTTGGTAGCTTTCCAATGAGTTGTCACAAAACTAGCACAAACCTTAATGTTCTCTGCAGCAACAGCCATATTCAACACGCGCTAACCATTTCAGGTGCAGAAGATACTCCCAACTTAGGTTTTCCAAGCGATAAATATGTAATGCTCATTCAAGATTGTGCAAATAAAAAGGCTCTAGGACAAGGTAAGCAAGTTCACGCCATGATCATTAAAGCTCAAATTTGGTTAACTTCTTTTCTGGGTTCCAATCTCGTGTCCATGTATGCCAAATGTGGCAGACTGATGGATGCGCGCAAAGTGTTTGACAAAATGCGTGGGCACAGTTCTAATACACCAGTATGGAACGCCATGATGAGAGGATACGCTATGCATGGAAACTATGAAGAAGCTGTTAAGCTATATTATGGAATGCAACAGTATTTCATAAAGCCGGATAGCTACACGTTTTCATGCCTTCTCAAGGCTTGTGCCGGAATAAAAGCTCTGCAAGGGGGTAAATATATACACGAATGTTTGATAAAAAATGGGTTTGAATCAATTGTCTATGTGGGGAACGCGCTTGTTTCAATGTATGCCAAATGCGGGAGTATAGATGACGCACGTCATATGTTTGAGAAAATGTCAGAGCGAGATGTAGTGTCCTGGAATGCCATGATTGCAGGCTGTGCTCAAAATGGCTATTTTGACGACGCCTTGAACTTGTTTAGGGAAATGCAAATTCAAAGGATGAAACCGGATGCTGCGAGTATTTTGAGTATCCTCCCAGGTTTGAATCTGAAATTGGGTAGAGAGATTCACAATCACATTATTAGAAATGGATTAATAGAGTCAAATCTTGTATGTAATTCCCTCGTTGCCATGTACGCCAGGTGCAGACGTATAGAGGATGCAGTCCGGGTATTTGACAGGCTTTATGAGAAGACTGTTGCTTCATGGAATGCGATAGTTGCAGGCAGTATTCAGAATGGAAAGCCTAACAAAGCCATGAGTCTGTTTCGCCAAATGCTAGTCACGCAAATGACACCTGATCACATAAGCGTTCTTGGTGTTGTCCAGCTGTGTGCGAATATAGGACTGCTGAAACATGGGAAGGAGGTGCATAGCTATATAATAAAGGGTGACATTGGTTCGCATGTCATCGTGCAGAGTGCCCTTGTAGATATGTATGCCAAATGCGGAAGCATGGAAGGCGCACGCCAAGTATTTGATAAGATATTGCAAAAAGATATTATCTTGTGGACTTCAATAATTGCTGGCTATGCTCAACACGGATATGCAGATCAAGCATTAAAACATTTCCATCAGATGTTGTCAGGCATGAAACCTGATGCTGTTATACTTACAAGTGTTCTTCCAGCATGCGCTCTCTTAGCTGTACTTCAACGGGGTAAGGAATTCCATTGTTACATAACCAGGAACGGATTTCAGTCAAATGACCATGTAGGTAGTGCTCTTGTAGACATGTATGCCAAATGTGGAAGCATAAAGGATGCATGCCTAGTGTTTGATAATATACCTCACAAGGACGTAACCTCGTGGACGGCAATGATTGTAGGTTATGCCCTGCATGGATATGGACACGAGGCTCTCACACTGTTTCATCAAATGCAAGGAACTAGCATAAAGCCAGATTATATCACCTTCATTGCCATTTTATCTGCCTGCAATCATGCAGGCCTAGTAGGTGAAGGTTGGAAATACTTCCATTGCATGATTAGAGATTATAGCATTCAACCCGTTCTGGAGCACTATGCCTGCATGGTTGACCTTCTTGGAAGAGCAGGTCATCTGAATGACGCATATGATTTTATCAAAAACATGCCACTGAAACCAAATGTTAGTATATGGGGAGCTTTGCTGGGTGCGTGCAGAAGTCACAAAAATATAGAATTAGGAAAACATGTGGCAGATCACCTGTTTGAGATAGAACCTGAAAATAGCTCAAACTATATACTGATGTCAAACATATATGCTGCAACTGGAGATTTCGAAGAGAAAGAAAAGACTAGAAATGTGTTGAAAGATAGGGGTTTAGGAAAGAAACCTGGTTGCAGCTGGATAGAAATAAAAAATAAGATATATATATTCCATATAGGAGAAAGTTCTCATTCACAAGTGGGAGAGTTATTTTTTTAGTTAAAAAGCTTGGCTGGACAGATGGTGGATAGAGGGTATATTCCCGACTGGAAATTTGTTTTGGTGATCTCAAGGTGAACGAAAATGTCCCTGATCACAAGGAAAACATATTCTAGATGTGGTAATGTCAGAATCAACTGTGAGGGATGCAAATTTTTACATCTTTTCAGATGGTGTTCTTGTGGAGGCTGCTGACGATGCTAACAAAAACAGAGAATGAAACTGGACTGGTCGCTAGGTACTTAGTGACCTTCAACTGCAGTGTATATTAGGCAACCAAATTGATATATACAATAAACCTTTCAACTTGTGATATTTATTTATTTATTTTTGTTCAATAGCTTGAGTCCGAGCTATTGATATCAACCCTATATTGAAGCTATTTTTGCCTTTTACCCTGCCAATAGCCAAGATCTAGAAACATTTATTCCACCACAATACTTTAGAGTTTGTACATTGTTTCAGTCACAATTCGAAGAATGGATGAGCTTTTTGTAGGCACTAATGGTGACGTAAACAGAAATAGGGGATCGAATTGGGTTGGTAGCTGGATACCCATTTTCATTTATAATAAACCAGCGCTTGCACCCGGGCAGGGTGCAAGTTTACAGCCGATAGGGCTGGGGGTCGAATTGCGTCATTACCAGATATAGTTATCCGCTGCCTTAATTTGTAGCTTTCCTTGAGTAGTAACTGAGATGATGCAATGAGGCGGGGTGTATTACCGATGGGTCAATGGGGTTTGAATTTCTGGCATCATTTTGATCTTCTAACTAAGATGCTTCATTGTCTCTGTCATGTTAGCGTATAAAGAGAGGAAATTCCAAAATAATGAAATTATGTTCACAGAACAAGGCTTAAGCCTTATATGTCCCTTAGGTCATTGGTTTAGTCCCCTGAACATGCAATTTTGGGTCGGATATGGGTTTGGTTTGTAGAGGTTCTGGAAATACATTTTGGGTACATAGGGTTGCACTGTGTAGCAGGTGAACCTGTCATGAATTTTGTGATATTTTCCGCTCTGCGGCTGTGGATCCCACAAGGAGGAATGTTTGTGAAGTTGTCAAAGGAATGGATGCTATCTCCTTTAATGTCCTTGACAATGCTTTTGTTTTGAACACAAATATTCTGGAGCATGATGAGAATTTGGAGAATAACTGGCAATACTCATTTGCAGTCAGCTAATAGAAGAGAGTTTGTTTATGCTAAGAACTGCATGAAAGGCCTGGTTACACTTATATTACTATATTTACAAGTTGCTGGAAATTATCTTAATTTTTCGGAGCATTATCAGACCTGCAGTCCTCTTCATTATTGACATTTTAAGATATTTCATATCTATGTATTCAATTGACATGTGTATGTCAATTTCTCCAAAAGTTTGCAATAGCAGAATAAGCATATTGGAAAGCTCCAAATCAAACTGTTAATGACAGAAAACACCATCATCTGCATGCATGTTTTGGACTCAGGTGAATCTTTGAAAACAATTAGGTGACGTTACAATCTTTCCTACTACTAGTTTGTATTGAATTTGCCATTATTTTACAGTCAAAGAAATGAACTTAAAGATAAATGTTGCAGCCTTTCACACAACACACATTCCAGATTGTTGCATGTCAGCTGTATAATTTATCTACTCTCAAAATGTCAGCTATTTAATTTATCTACTCTCAACAATTCATATCTGTTTATAAATCTGGAAGCAAAAAGGAGTTTTGAGGGTTTTCTAATAACATTTACCACATAATAGTATTTCTTCCATTTGGTAGAAAGCACTAATCGAAAGACAAAAACTTATGTAGTCTAAAAGTTTCACCAAAAAAGAAGCTAGAACGTCCAGAGGAAATTACCATCAATCTATTCTGTGGAATGAAAATTAATGCATTGTCTGATGGTAGTAAATAGAGATGGAGAATGTGAAGGAGAGCAGCCTTAGCAATGGCACCCTGTACTCAGGCAACACACGATCAGGGTGCCCCTGTTTCAGCAGGATGCTATCTTGAAAGGCAATAATGATGTAAGAGGCGCTAGAACTAGGGTCACTATGCAGCATGGGTCACAGCATTGTACTGAAGATGCCTCCAATTGATGATGTTTTCCCTTTCTCAAAGCACTTATGTCCTTGGAATCATGGCTTCTTGCATATAAAAGAGAGGTTTTTCTTCCTTTAGCTCTTTTACAAAGTTATCATCCAAGTTTTTTGAATAGGATTTTTTTTGGGGTGGATGTTTTCCTTACTATCATGCTTCTTATCTTTATCATGTTGGGAGGTATTGGATGAGGATATGTTCTTTGGTGCAGCAAACTCTATACACCAAGCTTGCGCTTCTTTATCTCAGAAATATAAGAGAAAAACCATTGTGTTCATCAAAATTTATGGGCAGAAATAAAGGATCTTCCTGTACTTTTCTAGGGTTTACTTCTCAATTTGTTTTTTAGCATAACATTCAGTCTTGCAATCTGATCATAATTCTGGGCTCATAGTAAAACTTCTAACGTATATAGTTCCAAATATTTTTGTGTCTTAGCTCAATGCTCCCTTGTGGTTGCCCATGCAGTAATGCCAAGGTGATACATGTAAAGGCCAAGCAAAATTACCACTATCTAGGATGCTAAAGTGAAGGTAGGATTCAGGGAGGGCATTCAAAAGATGTATGCTTTGACACAAGCTAACATATTAGTATTGAGTGGGCAAATTTGCCATTTAGAAGAGGCCAAGATGGAAAAGGAGACTATGATCCAATTATATGGTAGAGTCTATGTAGACTTAATTCTCTAACAACCACAAGTAGACAAATGTGTATTGTTTAGAATTTCTAATTTTTTGCCATTAATTGGAATTAGTTTATTTATAGTTTTATAATGTCCCCTACTAGATAAGGTTACCCAACAGTCTTTTAATACTCTGGCCCCCTATTGTCTCTATGCGGCGTCAATATCCTTTCGTATAGACAAGGCATACTAACAAGTCAGTGCTAAGGTCACCCTGGTAGTCTTTTAATACTCCGCCCCCTAGTGACTTTTTGTGGTACCAATATCTTATTAATTCATTTTAAACTCATTTAATAAAATGTTATCATTTATTAAAATAACTTACAATGGGTTACCCATCAGCCTCTTTAGGGCCTCAGCCTCCATCGCAAGCCACTTCTCCACATGACATATAGAAAACCTACTCTAAGCTTAGCAAAACAAAATATCTCAAATGACTATAAATCACACATCAGTTCTTAAATAAGCAACTAGAAAGTACTGAAATATTACTGATCATAATCACGGATTCCACCAATACGATCATCCTAATAGGACTGATCCAAAATCAAGTACACATAAGCCAAATCCATGTCACAGCATGACATCACCAAAACAAATCATTTAATCACCTCGGTCCTATACAAACAACTAGAAAGCAATCAAGGATAATTGATCGAAGACTCAAAGATTATGCCAGAAAAGTCACACCATTCACTTCAGTTCTACACAAGAGATACTAGAAAGCAATAACAACCATCTGAACAAATTCCTCATAGAATACACATGACACATTACTATGGTTGGGTATAAAAATCGTATACAAAGCATCATCATGACTTCATAGAACAAAACTCCCAAGCCTCTAGTAAACATCCTGATTAGCAAAGCACTAAATCAAACCCAAAAATCCCAATACCAGTAAATCACACGTCACATAAAGTGCATACAAAGTCAATATCATAATTCATTAGGTTTGAACACATAAACGTTCAATTTTCACTTACAGATTTTCAAGTTCACATTTTTTGTTTTCAAAACACGAAGATTAAATAACTAAGGTTTCAGTTTTCTTTCCAAGTCATATTGTTTATAGAGTTTTCAATTCCAAACAGGGTTCACGTTTTCGTTTTCATTTCCAAATATTACAGTTCATAACGTTTTCGATCTCAATCAGGGTTTCGGTTTTCATTTCTCTAGTTACTAGATTCACTATGGTTTTCGAGTTCACTAAAATCCCAGACGATTCAACTAATTCATATAAAGTTGTTTAAACATTATTTCATAGTTCATTTCGTTATCAAACCACAACATTCAATAAACAACTAGTTAACAGTTTTCATCTTTTTAAAATATAATATTTTGACAAAGTTTTCAAAACACAAGAACATTCGATGTACAAACAAGGTTCTAGTTTTCATTACCAAAGTATCAAAACTACTATGGTTCTCGAATCATCAAAAGAAAAACATTTAACTGATAGAGTAATTTCATAGAGCTTGTTTGATTTTGAAAACACAAATAAATTTGATTTACAACCAAAGTTCACATTTTAAATCTCAAATTGGCATACCTATTAATATAGATCAATTTCACAAAGTAAATAATAACAACTTTATAATTCACTATTATTATTAAAATTTCATTAATCATCATTAAATCATTAATAATAACAATTATCCAAATATCAATAAAATAATATACTTTTAATTATATTAATTTATTAATATTAATAATTATTAAATTAAATTAAATAATAACAACAATAATTAATAATATTAAAACCCTTTAAAAATAATATTAATAATATAATTTAATAAAAATAAACAAAATTTATAAAGCAATTTTTAATTATCGATAACCCCTAAAATGGGGTGCGGTCAAGCCGCAATGCCCAAGGGCAGCATATGTTGCCTTGGCAGTTGCAAACTATCCTTGGATAGCGGCACGCTGCCATGGCAACGCACCTGATGGGGTCCCCGCTCCCCTCCAAAAATTTTTTTTTTTAAAATTAATTTAAAACAAAAGCCCTCCCACAAATTAAATCACAATTCGTATTTTTTTAATCGGCATTCTTTAGACACACACACACACACAATAATTACCATTTACTGTGTAATTATATTATATTATTATTATTTTTTGATTAAAATTCCCAAAATAACCTTGGTATAGAAACCCAAACCAATCAACCAAATTATATAAAACAAAGTTTGTTTTCTTTTCAAAACCCAAATCCCAATTTCAACAAATTCATATATGAATTCCCAATTCTCAAACAAGGGTTTCAAAACTAAATTCATTCACAGATGTTTCTCAAAATGAAAAACAATAATATCACAAACAAAGTTTTCAAATTCAATTCATAAACAGAGGTTTCTCGAATGAAGAATGATAAATCACATACAATGATTTCAAATTCATTTCTATTATGAAAATAGATTTGCAAACACGGAGAAGACAGAGAAACTAAAGAACAAGCATCTACTACACAAATCCACAAGATCCTACTTGGATCTAATGCTAAACAATCGACTGCACAAAACTCGCAAGCAATTTCCTTCCTTTCGAAAACCCTCTCCTTCTAAAAACTTCCTTCTCTGAAAACAACTTCTCCAAATCCCGATCATTGCAAAATGAGCTCCAGATCTCTGATAAAGAGTTATCCCATAATTTGGGGCTCTAATTGTGCAATCATGCAAGGGAACTCCTTGATCAATTTTTTTTAATATTTTATTATCTTTTACATTTTCATGCACACTTTTTGCAATTTTACAAAAAAGAAATCTTTATTAAATTAACTTTCTTTCTCTCTTTAATTAATTTGCGAGACGTTTTTAATAATATTTATTGATTTATAATGTTATCTAGAGTTTATTATTAAAATAGAACTCTTATATAATAATTATTAAATTAAATAAATATAATTAAGCCAAAATTAGAACTTAATAAAATCTTTAAATTTAATTAATTTCTCAATTAACTAAATATTGATTTTTTTTATAAATTTTTTGTTAAAGTAAATCATTAAATTATCTTTTAATTTGATTTAATAAAACAAAAAACCATCACAGACCCACAAAAACAATATGACAACTCAACCGAAAGACAAAGCATAAAGTCAAACTACAGAGTCAGAATCACGAATTCAAAAAGATGAAACTAACTCAGATACTTGTCCTACTTTCTAGGACAATTGGCTTAGGTTAGGATTTGGACTCAAGAGTTATATCCCCACTTATACCATTGAGATACTGCGATAGAGTATGCTCATCCAGGCAATTCAGGGAAGTCAATCCCTGGTACCTGCAATCTGCATAAAATCCACGAATGTACATATTCATATATTCTAAACTAAATAGGCAATGGCAGGAAGTGGTACATCATGTAGGTCCCGACTAGCAGGTGACTGCGACTCCCTCCCTTAGCAACATCAAGAATGTCAAACATAAAGAAAACGTACACGCACACCATACACATGCAAGTATATGGTAAGTAACCATAGAATTGTATATAAATCAATCATTTATCTAACATCATGAAATAACTAAAATTATTGTATGAACATACATATATCATCATCAAAATAATCATGAACATATGAAATAATTGAATAACTCAAATAGCTCATCACATAAATCAATTGAGTATGAAATGACATATAATCAAATCCGGTAACTAAGTACTGATAATCATAAAACACGATTAGAAAACTGACCTAAAAGAGTTCAACAATACAACAGAAAAGTCAAGTAGGGGTAGGCATTACAAAGATAGTAACCTGAGCATACCAACATTGGGCTCTAATGGTTGGATCGAAGTCTGCAATAGCAACTGAAGAGTAGTAGGCTAAGTAAGGGTATTTGTGTTGGCCTTCAACCGAGTCTGCAAATCCACGAAGACGGTGGAGAAACCAGATAATGTCAAAAATGGCTGCAAGCCTGAATGGGTGGGCTCCAAACTCATGCAAAATAACACTGTGGGGGGTAGATCTATGACATCTAATAATCTGATGGAGGAGCAGAGTCTAGGTGTGCTCGATCATGGCTCAATCTGAGTCCAAAAGGGAAGGCCCCCATACCACCAAACCATAGATCACTGTGGGTCTTACTAAGAAATCCAGGAGGGATAGGTTAGACGATGTGTCTTGAAAGTGGTGTCTGAAGCACTGTCTCTCAAGCATGGCAAGGGAACACATCCCTTTGTTGATCTGAGGCTGAATTGTTGATCTCAAGCTAAAACGGGATCCAAAAAACTTAACCCCAAGGTATGTGTAAGATGATGTAATCTCAACTTCCTGACCTTGGAAGTGAAAATGGAGAGATGAGATCTTCAGATTGTTGACGACCATAACATGAGTATTCTTCAGGTTCACAACCAACTATCTCATGTCACAAAAAGACGCAAGTCTATCCAGAAGCCTCTGAAGACCCTCAGGAGATGAAGCAAGAAAAACCACATCATCAACAAAGAGAAGGATGGAGATCAATACCTAGTGTAGATGACAGTCGTCACCTGGAAGCGAAGAGTCACTAAGAAATGCCTCGAGCTCATCAATGTAGATCCCGAACAAGATGGGCAAGAGAGGGCAGCCCTGCTTCACCCCAATGGTGCTCTAGATAGGGTCAAAGAGACCCTTGGTGGTCTTGAGTCTACCAACCATTGTCTCATATGACCTCATGATAGTCGTTAGTAAGATCTTTAAAATACCAATATCTCCGAGTCTTTGAAAAAGGGTCTCTCTGGGGATGGAATCAAAAGCCTTACGAAAATCCACAAAACAATAGTAGACTTTTTTCGAGTGGTGCCAAGCCTCCTTGATAATAGCCCGTAGCATCAAGATATGATCCATGGTCTAGTAATCTGCCCTAAAGCCTGCTTAGCCCTTAGCCTTACAATTTCTCCTATCAAGCTCATTGGATAAAATAGTATTCAACATTGTGGCATAAAGTTTGGCAAATGTATGCCCAATCATGATGGTCCTATAGTTTCCAGGATCGGAAGCCAATCTAGACTTATGGATCAGGTGAATAATGTGTCTCAACCATGAGTTCGGAAAACCAAAACAAACCACTCTATTAAAGAGTGTAGAGAATAAGGGCCTAGGATCGTGGTACCAAGTTTGAAGAGCTCAGCCTAAAAACCCTTCTCATCAGCCACCCTACTGCATCTCATAAGTTTGATGGCCTTGCAATTGTCGAAGGTGGAGAATAAGTGACAATGGGGGGGTGGGTTGGGAAGGGGAACAAGTTAACCCGTGATGTCATACAACATGGAGACATGGGAGGCGAGGAGGCGAAGGTCGGGGGTGGATGGGGGTTGGGGATGTCGGAGGAACATGGTGTGCCAAAACATCTTGGGACATTGTATAAGTGTGTTGCGGAGGGATCTATCCTATGAAGCAATAAATAACTACTTCTTATGGAAAAGAAAGCTTTTGTAAGAGAGTCATATGTTGGTGAAAGCTAGGGAATGAGTATCAAAAGCCAAGCACAAGAAGCAATGGAAAGTTTTATAGGTATCATCAAACCATTGGTTCATGGAGCAAGTATTTTGTCGAGTAGATCTAGGGGTGTTGGGAATGGAGCAGTGGGTGATAGAGAGGAGAGTTGACTCCCAAATCACAGTGGCCAATGAGTGAAACATGGTGGACACCTAACTGCGATCTGTGAAGCTAGCGGGACAAAGGAATCTTCTTAAATGAAAGATGAAGAGGTCTTGACTAATCTCATCGAAATAAAAATGGGTATGGGGGCAGATCTGAGGAGGGGGACTCGAGATGGGTGGTAGAGGGTGGGAAGAAACATGAACCGAAAGGCTAAGGAGAGAATGATTAGCCAAGGGAAGATGGGAGATGGTAAAGTTGTAGATGGAGGGGAGGAAAGAAGGAACAATGAGGATGTAGTCAACCACGCTCACACCCCCACTATGAGGCCAACACGTAAAAAGATCACAGTCTGGGGAGCAAGAGAGCCCATTCAGAATCACTAGGTCGGAGGACTCACTGTGATCTGAGGTGACCATAGCAAGAAAGAGGCCCACTGTGATCTGTAGACAATTGCTGAAGCCCCATACTAGTAGGATCCCTCTCTGTAGTACAAATCAAGTCGGACCCATGGTCATACTGAGGGGTCTAGAGATCTCTAGTTTGTGCATTAAAATCTCCTAAGATAATGATGTCACCCATAGCCCCAAACTTGGAAATGCTCTCATATAGGTCTATAAAAGGGTTCATGTCCTCAACACTATGCATGGCATAAGGTGAGGAAACCGACAGAAAGTAGAAAACAAAGATGAAGATATCTCTCTAACAGCAGCTAATGCCTCTAACATGGATCCACATAAATCTGGCATAAGTGTCAGAAAGAACTAATGTAGTAGTACTAAACATATCATCTCTAATCAAACATGCAACCCCACCAAAACCACGCGCTCCTCTAGAAGCGTGGACATCCCCTCTACAAACTGAAAGCCATTGATACCCTGTGTAACCTGGAAGGGGTCACACAAGACTCTTATGAGTCTCGGTAACAACCAACAAATCAGTAGACCTAGCTGCATCATGAAGTAAACCCGACAAAGACCATAGGGAGCCATTGCCATTCCAACAGTTGTCAAGCAAAGAGTCAATGGGGGGCTTAGACCTGCCCAACTGTTGGTGATCAAATAGTCATTTGGCTTGGGTATGTCTCACTTCCCAACCAATGGGAGGTAAGTCACAAATAACTACTTTGAGATTCCTTATAACTGCCCACTTCTCGTTACTCCTTGCCTCCACCACGAGACTCCTATAGTACTTTAGTTCAATTACCTCTGATTTTGTGAGGTCCTTGTCAAGAAATATCTTAGTGGGAAGAGGGAAGAGCTTCTTCTTTGCCCTAAGAGCTTGTAACCGATCAACCAGTGAGAGAAACCTAAGAAAAAGGGTGCCATTGTGTCCAAACCATGCTCTATCTAATGTAATATCTGAAATACCCAATTGCTCACTGAGAAATGAGTATCCTGCAAGGAGAGGGTCAATGGAGGATGAAGGAAGACCTCTAACCCGAAGGCTAAGTCCCCGAAAGCGCCCAACCCAATCTTCTGCCAACTTCCCTTGGACAATTTTTTTGACCTCGGGTAGAGGTGTAGTGTTGGAGTTCTTGCAAGTGGAAGCCCAAGATTTAATATGCTGCTCTGTTTCAATCAAGAGAGATGTTTGTATATTAACGAGTTTGCTTATCCTTGAGGCTTCCAATATCTCCAAAGTCCTCAATAATGGAGTTGATATCTTTTGTAATGCCTATTGTTTGGGTGGTAAAATTTTCAAAGAGGTCTTGGATGCATGAAGAATTAGCCACAATTTGTTGGTTCGAGTCATTTAATGTCTCAAATAGCGAGTGAATAGTGTCTTGGAGAGTTTGGTTCACAAATTCGTACTTCTATAACTATATTAAGCGACCTTGGGAAACTATAGAAAGAGAAAGAGTTGTGACTTTCAAAGCTACATTATCCTTCTCTAGTAATGTCAAGTGGTCAACTATCTATTGAAATGCTACTAGATTGGGTGGGGGGTACATGATTCAAAACCGTCACTATAGAGTAATAATACTATGTAGTACTTGTAGATACGATACTATGTGACTGTGTCCAAGCACAGGGGGCCATATTTCATAACATGCATTATGTCAAACAGTTCATGTGTTGTCAAAGATAAAGACATGATCTACAATTTTAATCTGATCTGGTATTTGATTAAAGGTCGGACATTCTGTCGAACAGTTCACATGCAATCTGAGATCTGGTCAGAAGGCTATAGTGACGGCTCTGCTAGTGGCCCTATACACTGCTCCCTAATGTTGCTCATGACACATTGTACCCTCCAGTTTATCACGACACTGCACCTTCCTATAGTAGTCGGCCACTCATGACACCTACACTCGGTAACCCACGACACCCCATGGTAGAAGATTCAACAACCCATGACACCTGCACTTGGCAACCCATGATAGAAGATTCAACAACCCACAACACCTGCGCTTGGCAACCCATGGTAGAAGATTCAACAACCCACGAAACTTGCACTTAGCCACTTACAAGATGATAGAAATAGAAAACTAGAAGATTTTATTGTCATACAAAAAAATAAGGTAATTCCTAGCGGGCTATCACCCAAGTGAAAGCCTAGTGGCTAAAAATGCTAATAGAAAGAGGATTAAATTGGGTTGATAACTAGATGTCACTCTGATGTGTGTGTGTCATGTATATATTATTCCTTTTATATGTATATCATTTCTTGGGATTTATTTCATTGGTATATCATTCAGGGAAACGACTCAATTGTCGTTCATGTTTGTATTATCGCCAACTCTACCACTACCTTTCCCCCCAATTACCACTCATAAAAAACCCCCAAAAAATGATTGCACATGTACCGGTCACACATGTACTAATAGTTGATCCTTTTTTAGTTTTATTAGTTGTTGATTGGTTAATTTGTGCAAAAAGAACTATTTTTTGGGTGAGTGGCTATTGAGGGTTCTTAGTGGCAGGTTTCGGGCAAATGTTTTGTTGGTAAACAGATTGTTCTTTCTATAATAACTCTCAAAGGCCCAAATGTATAAAGAACAATTAAATACAACATTTGGGAAAATCTTACTTGATAACTAATTTCCCTCTGAATTATAGGTACAGCTCCCTTGCCTATGATTTTTTTTTTAAATGTTTATTTCTAATTCTACTATGGTGTGTTCTTGACTAGAGAACAAAAGGGATAAACCAAGTTATGTCTAGGTAGAACTAACTCAAGCAATGGAATGGTCTTAGGATGAGATCAATTCTAGAAATTCACATATCTTATGAATCTACGTAATTGACAATGCAATTGTGAAAACTTGTAATATGAATAAAATGCAAGATGAAATGATATGAAGCTAAGATGCAAGACTATAATTTGCACATCACCACAAAAACATTTCTCTTAACATTGGTAATTCTCTGATTACTCTGTTTGTTTTCATATTTCTAATCTAACTTGAAAGAAATACACAGACTAACCTATGGATGGAATAGTAAATCAATGATATTAAACACTTCCTTTCTTGTCTTTGCAATAAAGAGTATTTCACTAAAAAAAATTCTGACCTTTCTATTAACTTCAAAAAATACATATAAGCTCCCTTTTAGAGTTCTTGGCCAATTACGGATTCATCAGTTACACTAACAAAGCACTTGAATTGCTCATAAATCCAATAGTCATCAATTACAATTCAATAAATCAGAGAAAGAGAACCATAAATGATTAGAAACACTCAAAATGGTTCATATTCCTCTATGATCTGTAACATTCACCTTGGCGCAAAAACTTGTATTTCATATCTCAATAGTCACTGTAGGTTTGAATTCTTGTCGTCGATCTCAAATCATTGATCATGATTAAAACATAAGAATCCTCTTTATTTTCCCTTGTCACTTCTTCACAACTATCATTCATACAATTATTTACCCAATGCGATGATGCAATCACTTTACACTTGAATGTGTAGATCACCTTTCGCAACTTTGCAAGTCAAATTTGAAAGTCAGCTTAACTATCCACAACATTGTGTTGATTGTTTAATGTTTAACCGTTATTAATTTCACTAGATCGCAACTTAAAATGTCTTGAATGCTTCTTAGTTGGAGACCTTGTGAAAATTGTTATTAGTAACTACTCACTGCCTCCTTTTACTAACTATAGCGAAGTAGCGATGACTGCACACTAACCATTTTCGCACCTTCGCAACATAAAAACTAACTATTATTTTAAACCTACAAAGTAGTGAAAACTCTCAAATCTGACTGCATTGCTTCTCAATTATTGTTAATCACTTAACATCTTTATCTCTTGTGATGTTACGATCATTATTTTGATTGACAATTTCTTCACTTCGCAGCTTCGCAACTTGAGATCCCTTAACTGCATTACCATCTGTGATGGTGCAACAGTTCAAACTTTAACTATCATGATAACCCTTCGCACTATCACAACCTAAATTTCTTTAGACCAGGACTGAGTCATGATCATGTGACCTTAACTTTCGTGGTTTCACAACCTGAAAACCTTTGACTATATGATTACCTGCGATGATGTGATAACTGTGTAGAGTTAATTGTTACCTTGTTCACAAGCTCACAACTTGGAATCTTAACTCATCATTTAACTTGTGAATCTGCAAACACAAGCTTTTCATAGTTTTTCTACTTTAACCATAGGTTACTCTTAATTCTTTTGCGAAGATGCTGACACATGCCTTTTGCTCTATCGCAACACTAACCTCAGGCCATCTTTAACCGCCTACGACGATGTGATCAATTGTTTTCGTTGCTTTGCCATGTTAACTTTGGGTTACCTTTAATCACCAATGAATGTGCTATAAGCATTGATCTTTAAGATCTAATGGCTAGGAAGATGCATCTTTAAGGGCCATTATAATTCCATCTTGAAACACCATCCATTGATCTGGTCGTCATTTGACGATCTGGACTTAATCTCTGAGCCATTTGACTTGTCAACTTTGCAACATAGATGTACAGATTGAATATAAGCTATTAATTGGATTTCAAAGAGAGTCATAACACCTTTGACTAGGTTCTTTCACCGTTATTAAGCAAATTGAGCATATCTAAAAGCTTCTACTACCTCCTTTGTATTTGATCAAAAAATCTACCTTCATGGGTCAAAACCCACTAAGGAGAAGGCAGATTAGAAATTCAAGTAAGGGTTACAATATGAAGATTGGAAATTTGAATCTCATCTTCAAAGAAATGCATTATGTTGTGAGTGAGTAAAATATGATCTTTATCAAGTTAGGTACTAAACTTATCCATTAAAAGACATGAATCTAGGATAACCCACCCAGTTCACTAGAATAGAAGGCAAATGAGGGAAAAGTCAATAAAGACCTCCTAGCCTTAAGAAAACTAGACCTAGACTCATCATAAGATAATCAGAAGAATACCACTTTTAACATGACATCTAAGATTTATTTGTTTAAATCATGTAGAGAACAAAAGTAGGGGCAACACGTTTTAAAATGACACTTTTAGACCACTTTGCACTCCACGAGTTCTACTGAGAGCTCCCTAAATGCAAGAAAGTTGAAAGGTTAGCTTTAAGCTCTTCACTCACCTACACAAGTTCACCAAAAAAATTGACAAATTTTGACATACATATTAGGAACTACAGGTGCACGAAGTTAGCTTGGGTGGCTACTGAGTTGTTTCCCCTAGGAGAAAGGATTGAATAGTTGTCTTGTGTCTAATAACCATTCACTCCTTACTATCCAACCTTTCAATCAACTTTTTTCAGTATATAATATAAGCTTTTTTAAAGTTAAGTATACAATATTCAAATACACTAACACACCTTCACTTGTGAATGTGTAGTTGATCAATAAATGTGGTCAACTATATATGTGTGTTTGTTTCTAACATAGGATAAGTTGTTTTAAACTATCCAATTATATAATTTCTATATTTTTTCCATATTTACAATACCCATCCAAGTGCATACGCAAGACTCATTACAAAGTATATATAGGCATCTTTATGCACAATTATTGGTTCCTAATCTTTAATGAAATCAAGCTCCTATCAACTTGATGGGTAGTGAAATGCACATTCTCTCACATCCAAATGGGTTAACTCTACCTATATCAAGCATTGAATTTCTTTTTAGGCATTCAAGACATTTTCAACATTATCATGAAGCTACAAATGAATCATTAGGATGACATAGAGATTCGCTTGTACTCTTCGTATCTAGGGTTGGGTATGGTTTCTTGTTATTATCTGATCTATGTGTTGGTGCTTCATATCTACTTGCTATTATTTCATATATATGATTATTTTCATGCATTGATTTTGTTTTCATGCTAGGGTTTCACTCTATCACACATAATGTAGATCTAGGCACTAATGCATTTAGCTAATAACAATATAGACATACTTTATATTCACAAGCACTGCACATTATTGTTATTATAATGGCTATCTATGGAGGTGAGAATTACATAAATGACCAAGGTGAACCCATATATAGTTACACATACATAAATTCTTAGATTTGTAGGTGTAGACAGTCTAAAATACAATTGTAAATCCAAAGAGCTCTTCTTGATATAGAGACATTGCAACCTTGATCTTTTGAGCAAAAAAGTCCAAGAATAAGTCAACTTTCTAGGAACAAGTCACCTTCCCAACTTGTCCTTCGCAAGTTTCAATGAAATTTTAGGTACAAGGAGTTTCAAGTCCCAATTTTCTAGATCCAGAGTTACAATAGGTTCTAAAGGTCCGACAATCAGGAAATTTGTATCCATAGTATGATTCTTTCTCTTGTATTTTTTGGTGCACTTGTTCTCACTCCCTCTCTCGTGTACTCTACTCTATTAGATCATACTTCATTTCCAATCCATTACAACACAAAGGAATCCTCAAAAAACCCTATGTTGTGTAGATATCATAGTGGTACCCTTACTATATAGCAACATTTACTTTGTTGTTTCAATGTTTCTATGAGATGAAGATGTGGATGCCCTTATGCTTGTGATGGGTAATTGTTTGGACTATTCACGTGGGAAGGTTTTAAATTTTGTTGTGTTTATAGTGACTTTGAACTTTGTCGTTGCTTTTATACACTCTATTGTTTGGAGGAGTTTCCTTGCAAACTCTCTTGAATGAACTTTGCTTTTGCGCACTTTTCTATGCATACATGATGCAATTTTTTTTAAGATGGATCGTTTGATGGGTCATTCATTTGGCATGTTAAAGGTATAGACCATGTTGCTGATAATATAGAATTAGACAAAAGATGTGTTTATGCATTGAGTTTGTTTTGGTCTTGATTTATAGAGTTCTTTATCATTTTTGGTCCCTTGCCCATGCTTGGTGTTATCAATGGTTCGTAAGAGGTTTTAGGTTTTTTGCAATTGAAGGATGCCCAATTTGTTGATTCAAAAGAGTTTATTTCTTGTTTTATCCTTTTTGTATCCATGATAATGATGTGGTAGTGTTTGTGAGGAGTCTTCTCCTTACGAGTAGTGAGCTTCTTGGCTCTGATTTTGACCTTGATCGCAACAATGCTTGAATAGTTTTTGGCTTCCTCTTTGACGATTATCTCCATGGACATCATTGTCATGTTGATTTTGGGAATATAGGCTCTATTCTTAGGGAGTGTTGTGTGCATCTCTGTTATCTAATTGTGGTCTAAGCCTCTAGTGATTTGCCTAGGAAATCAATCTTTAGGCCACTTAATATTTTCTATGGGTTGAGATTATAGTTGGGCTCCTTGTCTTCCTAGAAAATAAAATGTGTAAGGTATTGGTAAGAGGACAGGAATATTCCCTACTTCATTTTATGGAGTAGTTTGTTTATCTGGTGGCAATTTCTTGTCTTGGACCCTTGTTAGGTGGATTTTTTTTAGCATGGTGGGTTAGTCATTTTAGTGCCATGGGGACGATGTGTTTTGTGTGTCAATTTCATTTGGGGTTATGTGGTGGAAGGGCTAGAGGTGTTCCCCCTAAGGTTTGAGCCCTCCAAAGACAAGATCAAGCATTGCAAGAGGAGATTTATAGAGGGATAAATCTTGTTGTAAGGGATGAAAGTGAGAATGAAAATGAAGAAGAAGGAAATGTTTTGCAGCAGGGTGATGAAGAAGGAAAAGTCCTAAACCTAGAGTAGGAAAAGTTTTTTAGGTTCATTGTCTGGCTTGGTAAAAGACCTGAATTTGAGGTCTAGGAAATCTGAACCTGGATGAGTTGATAGTCTAGATCAATGAGGTGGAGGAATATTTTGAGTATAAGGATATTGAGGACCCTGATAGGATTAAGTTTGTGAAGACCCTATTGAAGGGCCATGCCAAAATTTGGTGGCGAGAGATTGAACTATAGAGGAATAGAAGATGGAAGGAGATGTTAGAATGCTTTTAGAATAATTGAGGAGGGGAGGGGTGGGGGGGGGGGGGGGGGGGTGGTGTGGGGGTGGGGGGTGAATTAGTTATCCTTCCAAATAAACTTTTAACCACTTTTAACAACTTAGATTTATTCATTAGTCCACTCATTCTCTATATTAGCTTAACAATAACATAAATTTGCAATCCATTGTCCCAATAGTAACCTACTTGTAGAATGTAAAGAAATAATAAATAAAACACATCAAATAAAATTCACACAAGTATGATACCAAAATTTAACATGGAAACCCAATTTGGGAAAAAATACCAGTAACATGCTACTAACTTTTCACTCTTATGAAGAAAGCTCGATTAATAGCCAACCCTGTTAAAGGTTACAATACACACTATTAGGTGTGATACTATTAAAGGATTTAATCACCCTTTTAGGAGTGGCCTAGTTAAAGGGCTTAAGAACATCCCATTAAAATGTCACCTTGATTAAAGGATTTACAAAAGATTATCAGGTCAACCTTGATTAAAGGATTTTAACTGATACAATGATTAGAAAGTAACAAGTTGATATGATAAATACAACTCACTTGGAAATACAGATCACAATGTAGCTCATCTTCTGATCTAGTGATTGGCCCTCATTAATAGCTTCATCACTTATTGAGTTGGAAACCCTTCAAGCAATCACACTTCACCTCTGCTCAGCTCTTCATAGCCTTTTGCTCAAGTTCACCATTCAACAGAATTAACAGTTGCTTAACCTCTCTAGGTTAGCTTTGTGCCTCCTTAAATAGGTAGCTTTGATCTTTTGCCACTTAAACATCATCGTTGATCTTAGGGTTAGGTTAGATTTATCAAATACTTTCATCATTTCATTTCCTCCTTCTCCTTCCAAATACTCCTCAAAACTTCTCTTTAAATTATGTCTAGGAGTGCACAAACATGATTTATTATGCATTAAATGCTTCAATTCTTCTATACTTTTCCTTCACACACTTTGAATAATCCAAAAATTAAACTGTGTTGGCTGGGGATCTGAATTCCTTCACAAAATTATCAAATGCTAACACTTGGTCAATATTGTGTTCTTCAACCTTAGTCATCATTAGACAATTCAGTCAATACTAATTGTCTTTCTCGGTATACTTTGTCTTTGCTTAGTCTGAATTTTTTGATAATCAATCTTTACTAATGCTATATATATATATAGCAACTTCTACTATCACTCAATCAACACTAGCACAACTCAAATTCAACTATAAGTTCCTTTATCTTCTTCTTTGTTGTTCGGTTTAGCCTATGAATTTGGTCTTCCATTGATCATCTCTACTAAGCTTCAATTTAACTATCTTCTCCACTTAGTGTAATGATTAAAGAACATATTATCTTGTCAATGTGCCAACTAACCAAGTGGCCATTGTAGTTCCACGTAACTCAACCTTTCCATTAGGTCTTCTTGTTATCTCTTCTTTTTTAATCTGCTTCATCAATCAAATGATATGACATTCTACTTAGGTAGAAATTGTCTCACCAGTAAGGTTTGACATCAATGACAACATAAAAATTGTTCCAATAGTAGTTTCCAATGAAAGATCACAAGGTGGCATTACATGGTGGACAAATTGAATAAGAAATTCATTCATGTGACAATGAGCTTGATTTGTTCAAGAAAATATAAGAATTAAAGTAAGTGGGGAAATCTATCCAAGAATATACAGAGGAGTTTTATTGAGTCCTTATTAGGATAGGACATGCAGAAGCTAACAAGGAGAAGGTCACCCATTACCTTCTAGCATTTAAAAGGAGCTAATTCTAGTTAGAATGACAAGCATTGAAGAGACATACTAGTTCGCCTTGCGAGTTGAGGAGGAGCTAAATAAAAAGTTTGATGGAAAACAAAGAGGGCAAGGTCAAGGAAGAAGGGGTGGTGGTAGATCTTTTGGTAGCCAAAATAAGGATTAGAAGAAAAGTGAAGATGTGGTTACTAGCTAAAACTAGAGGAATGAGGGTTTCAACTAGCCTTGTGATCAAAATTTTGGAGAACAAAGAGGAAGGGGTAGAGGAAGAGGAAAAGGGTCAGGACAAGGAGGCTTCTACGGTACATGTTTTCACTATGGAGAAGAAGGCCATTGAATCTATGATTGCCCTCAACAACAAGGAAGGGGGGGAGTCGAAGGTCCAGCAAGGGCTGCACATGTGGATGATGATGCCAAATCATCACATTCAAAGGATGTAGAAAGAGGAGAGGTCATCATTAATAAAAAAGGTCTTGTTGAGTGGTGAGAGTGAATTTGGATAAAGGAGGAGTCTATTTCATACTAGGTGCAAGTGTGGGGATAAATGTTGTGATGTGATAATTGATGGTGGGAGCATTGAAAACTTGGTGTTAGAGGAGATGGTCGCAAATTTTTTAATTCAAGAGGGAGAAGCATCCCCACCCTTATTGGATTGCTAGGCTGTAGGATGATCATAAGGTCTTGGTTAGCGAACAGTATTTGGTGAAGTTCAAGATTGGGAGTTACCATGATGAGGTACTCTATGACATCATAATGATGGATTTATTTTGTTTGTGGATAGAAAGGTCGTGGTGGTATGATCGATATGAAGTACATGATGATTGTGCAAACATGTATTCTCTGATGAAGGATGGATTTTGTCACAAGCTCAAGACCTTAATAAAGGAAGATGAAAAGGTATGTAGTAGTGCTAGGATGTGTCTTGTTGATGGAAGAAAATTTTTGGATGGCATGAAACATCAACATTTGTTTTATGCTTTAATTCCTAGAAAGGATAAGGAAGGTGGTGGAGAAGTTCTAGTAGACATCTTTGGTCTATTGAGTGAGTATGAAGATATCATATTTGATAATGTCCTAGAAGGGTTGCTTCTAGTAAGGAAAATCAGTCATCAAATAGATTTCATCCCTAAAGCTAGTTTTCCCAACAAGGCTACTCATAGGATAACACCTATTGAGACTGAGGAGATGAATAGGAAAGTTCATGAGTTGTTGAGGAAAGGTTTGATTCAGGAGAGCTTGAGTCCATGTGTAGTTCCTAATACTGAAATTGAAGAAGGATGGAGGGTGGAGGATGTATACAAACTCTAGGGTTATAAACAAGAGCACCATCAAGTATCGATTTCATTTGCCAAGGGTGGATGATCATATGGGTTGCTTGAGTAGACCTCAATACTTCACAAAGATAGGCCTCGAGAGTGGCTATCATCGAATAGACATAAGAGAGGGAGATGAATGGAAAGCTACATTCAAGACCAAGGAAGATCTATATGAGTGGCTAGTCACGCCCTTTGCACTAACCAATGCATCGAGCACCTTCATGCAGCTTATGAATAAGGTACTAAAGAAATTCTAAGAAAGTTTTTTATTGTTTATTTGGATGATATTTTGGTTTACAGTAAGTATCTAGATGAACATTTACTAGCACATTTTTAGTGTCTTTGAGAGGTTAAAGGAAGAAAAACTATTGATTAATTTGAAGTGTAGCTTTCTACAAAAGGAGCTAGTCTACCCGGGGTTTGTTATATCAACTGATGATCTCAATATGGACCCAGAGAAGGTGAAGGTCATCTTGGAATGACCTACCCCAAAGTATTCCACTGAGATGAGTTCATTCCATGGTTTGGCTAGTTTTTACAAGAAATTTATTAGTAATTCCAGTAGTATCTATGCACCCCTAACTGAAACAATGAGAGGGGATAGAAAATAGTTCAACAAGACCGTAAGAACCATAAGGAGTTTTGAATTATTGAAGAATAAGGTGATAGGAAAACCTCAGCTAGCACTCCCTAATTTTGACAAGGTGTTCCAGGTGGATTTTGATGTTAGTTGTAGTGTCATTGGGGTTGTATTGAGCCAAGAGGGTAAGCTTATTGCATATTTTAGTGAGAAATTGAATGACACAAAGAAGAATGATGTAGGTACACACTACCCTTACCACTAACGAAGGGCCTCACCACCCTACCAACTCATAACCAAGAATGCAACAATATGAAGACAAAGAGAGATAAAATGCTTCCCAAGAAATTTTATTAAACTTGAAAATCCTTAGCAGTTACAATAACCTTTCTGCAAGATCTCTCAAGATTCAATCCAAACCCAGGCTAGTCCAGATCCACACTCTGGTAGAAACCTCCAAGATCTCAACTTGTGCTCGCAAGCCACCAAGCAACCTCCTTGTTTCTAAACCGCAGTCACTAGCTCTTCTCCAACATTATCCAAGATCCGAGTGTAAACTGCCTCACGTTCGGCGCTCTGTCCACACACTCACAACTCCACCATAATCCTGCTGTAAACTGCCTCACATTCAGCGCTCTGTTCACAGACTCAGGAAAACTCACTCTTCACTTCCTCCTTCTCTTTCACACCTTGAAGCCTTTCAAGCTTTCCAAGCTTCACCTTCCACAACTTTCACCTTTCCAAGCTTTCCTTCCAAAGCTTCTACTTCCCGAGCTTCTCCTTCTTGAGCTCCTTCTTCTCAAGCTTCTCCTTCTCGAGCTTCTACTCCTTGAGCTTCCACTTCTCAAGCTTTCACTTCTCAAGCTTGATTAGAAATGCTCATATGTCTTGCTTAAATAGGCACTTACCACCCAATACATGACTTATCCACAACCTTCTAGAATTCTTCCACAACCTTCTACAACTTCCATAACCTTCTACAATATCCACAACTTTCTACAATATTCATAACTTTCTAGAATTCTACCCACACCTCGATAAATGGAATGACAACCATTTTTTTTAAATTTTTTCTATTATGCCACCTATGCACGTCGAAAATAGAAATTTCTCCTTTTCTCCTTTTTTCCACTTATTTTTTTTTTATTATTTCTCCTCTAATTTTCGTCACTTTCTCTCTCCTCCACAATTTTTTATTTTTTATTTTTTCCAATTTTTAAAAAAAAATTATTATTATTATTTTTTTCAATAATTTTCCCATGCAAGATGCTCCTACATCAAAGAAGTATTATGTTTATGATCAGGAGTTCTATGCAATATTTTAGGCTTTAAAGAAATGGAGGCATTATTTGTTTCCAAAAGAATTTATTATTTATACTAACCATCAAGCATTACAGTACCACATATGCTAGGTAAATTGAATTAGAGACATTTGAAATGGGCAAAGTTCTTGCAGAACTGTACATTTGTATTGAAACATTAAAGTGGAAGATCTAATAGGGTTTCCAATGCATTAAGTACGAGGAAATTGTTATTGATAGAAATACAAGTTGAAGTGGTTGGGTCTAATGAACTCAAGACTCTGTATCCTAAGGATCCTAATTTTGTAAAGGCTTAGAAGGACTTTAAGGAAACTCTTACTCTAGACAGGATGAAGTGGTTAGATTACATGATTCGAGATGGTATGTTGTTCAAGGGCAGTCAACTATGTATTCCAAGGAGTTCTATGAGGGAGAATTTGATCAAGGAGAAACATAGTGGAGGGATGATAGGACACTTTGGTCGAGTATGACCATTGCTATTTTTAGTGAACATTGTTTATGGCCTTAGTTGTCACAAGATGCGAAGTAGTTTGTGCATAGTTGCCAAGTGTGTCAAAGAGGTAAAGGAGTCAATCAGAATACTAGACACTATCTTGATTTTGTAGAGGCTTGGAAGGACTTTAAGGAACCTCTTACTCTAGATAGGACCAAGTGGTTAGATTACATGATCCAAGATGGTATGTTGTTCAAGGGCAGTCAACTGTGTATTCCAAGGAGTTCTATGAGGGAGAATTTGATCAAGGAGAAACATAGTGGAGGGATGATAGGACACTTTCATCAAGATAAAACCATTTCTATTATTAGTTAACATTGGTTTTGGCCTCAGTTGTCACAGGATGTGAAGAAGTTTGTGCAGATTTGCCAAGTGTGTCAAAAAGATAAAGGAGCCAGTTAGAATACTAGACTCTATCAACCATTGCTTGTTCCATCAAGGCCTTGGGAAGACATAAGCATGGTTTTTCTTCTTGAGTTACCAATGACACAATATGATAATGACTTAGTATTTGTGGTGGTTAGTAGGTTCTCGAAGATGGCTCATTCCATTCCTTGTTACAAGACCCATGATGTAGTTCATATTATAGATTTTCTTTTTAGAGAGGTCATGAGGCTACATGGTCTCCCAAAAAGTATTTTTTCTGATAGAGATACAAATTTTGTTGGGTACTTATGGAGGAATTTGTGGAAGAAGTTGAAGACAGAGTTGAATTTTAATTATGCACATCATCCGAAAATTGATGGACGAACTAAAGTGCTGAATAGAAGCCTGGGTAATTTTTTGAGGTGTTTAATAGGGGATAAGCCCAAGGGATGGGATTTGATTCTACCATAGGCAAAATTTGTGTACAATATTTCTATGAATTAGAGTACTAGCAGGTCACCATTCCAAATTGTGTGTGGGAGTAGTTCAAGAATTGCACCAGAATTGAGGAAGATAGAGAAAGGAGGGAGGACTAGTGTTGAGGCATAAGACTTTGTTGAACATGTCAAGAGCCTACATGAGGAAGTAGGTGAGTATGAGGATAGAGCATATTAAAAATAGAGACATAAGGAATTCCAAGTTGGGGATCTAGTTATGGTGTACTTAAGAAATGAATGATTTCTAGTGGGCACCTACAACAAGTTGAAGATGAAGAAATTTGGTCCCTACAAGACTTTGAAGAAACATGATTCAGAGAATGCATATTAGGTGGAATTGCTAGATGGAATTCACATTTCCCCTATTTTCAATATTGAAAACTTAACAGAATATCATGAAGATGGTGTAGATGAGGAGATTATACTTGAGCCATGGCTTATTCCTAGTTTTGAGAAGGAGGAGATTGAAGAAATCATGGATAGTCACGTGGGAAGGAGTACTAGAAACATGCAATATGAGGAGTACCTAGTGAAGTGGAAGGGATGACTAGTGGAAGATTTGACCTAGTTATCCAAGGTGGAGGTTTCCCATTTGGGTTTTCCTCACCTAGCTATAAAGTTATAGGGTGACTTTTCAATTTACCTTGGGTGTCTAATGCATGAGCATCCAATAGAATAAAGGCAATCTTGTATCACCCAAAATTATTCTTGGAATTAGATTTCGTTTGATACGTTTATGTTTTTGGATAACCATTTGGGCCTAATCAAGATTCCAACTCTCGTATTCCTATTATTATTATTTTGGGTTGGTGTTTTTCAGCACCTTGGGACATGTGCCAGTGCAAAAAATGGGTTATTTTATAATAGAACCATAATTATGATGATTTAAAAGGTTTAAGTTGGAGGGATGATTGTAATAATAATTTCAAGCACTCCAAAAAAAGAATCAGGGCAAAAGGTTTCATTGTTTGAAAGTTATTGCAATTTTAAGTTTCCTGGAGACCTACTTATAATGCTTTAAAGTCAGTTTGAGGCACTAAAAGGCCTTGTACAGGCCCAAAAAATGGGGGATGGGTGAGTATTTCCATAGGCATATAGATTGATAAGAGATATTTCCTAAAATGTAAATTATTTGTCAATCAAAGTCCTAGATCAAAAGTTATGTCTCACAAAAGTTGGACTACCATTTCTAGGATCTTCTAATTTTGCACTGACTTCTGACATCTCTTCTAGAATCTTCTATTTTTGCAGTGGATTCCAAATGTTGTAATCTAAAGTGTATTCCTAACCCTAAACCTAGTTTGGGTTACTTAAGGTTAATTCTTGTGATGTAAAGGCAATTTTGGCAGAGTTTGGGAGAAGGTACTATGAGGAGAGTTTTGCTCCAAAAACTGATAATATTGTAAGCCCGCAAGGCATGTAGTGGAGTCTTGTTTTTTGTAATGAATGCAATAACATATCATGTCTAATAATAAAAGTCTCATTTTCTATTGTGTTCATTTTTCCTTGGGTTGTGTCATCATCACAACATTCCCTTTATGGCCTTAACTTGTAACAACTAACACCTTTTGTAACGTGGTGTTAATCTCTCCAAATTACTTGTCATTTCATTGTTCAAGGGTTAATTCCTTGTTTTGAATATTGATTAATATCAAAACATTTACTTTTTTTGATCATTGATTTCAATTTTAAATCATTTTATAAATTCAATGTCATTTTTTTCTCAATAGTTTCAGTTGAAGAAAACCACTATTTGAACTCATGAAAGGGTAAGTGGATAAAGATGTGGTACGAGAAAGATGCCACTTTATTTTTTTTCCCAATCCAATGCATAGCACAATCACAGTATAGGGCAATTGCACTAGGGTTGGATAGCTCAAGCCACAGGCTCAGGAAATTCAAAATATAGCATGATCACCCTATAGTGTGTACACACTATGAAAAGTTCATAAATAAATACATTTACATGTAAAGAGATCTTCTAAATTTGAATATAAAATCCAACAGGTCCTACGAGGCCAATTTCAGCACCAAGATCATACATAAAACGTAACATTTCTTATACTTAAGTTTCATTTTATGTATATGCTTCCAGAATGTTTGAGAGTGGTTTTAACTTCACATGAGATAAGATAAAGAATCTAGACTTTGAGGGTTATTAAGAAATTGTATGCTTAGCTAAATTTTAGGAATCAACACATTATTGTGAAAATGATCCCTAATGCATTACTGATTGTAATCTTAAGGCCTTCACTTGTGCAAGATCATTTAAGGATCATTACTCATTGTATTGATTATATTCTATTGTTAGTTTGGTATTTGACATTTATGTTTAACCATGTTTATATATATATATTTCAATTTTAAATCATTTTGTAAATTCAATGTCATTTTTTTCTCAACAATTTCAGTTGAAGAAAACCACTATTTGAACTCATGAAAGGGTAAATGGATAAAGATGTGGTACAAGAAAGATGTCATTTTCTTTTTTCTCCCAATCCAAGGCATAACACAATCATAATATAGGGCAATCGCACTATGGGTTGGATAGCTCAAGCCATAGATTCGAGAAATTCAAAATATAGCATGATCACCCTATAATGTGTACACACTATGAAAAATTCATACATAAATACATTTACATGTAAAGAGCTCTTCTAAATTTGAATATGAAATCCAACAGGTCCTATGAGGCCAATTTCAACACCAAGATCATACATAAAATTTAACATTTCTTATACTTAAGTTTCATTTTATGTATATGTGTCCAAAATGTTTGAGAGTGGTTTTAGCTTCATATAAGACAAGATAAAGAATCTAGACTTCGAGGGTTATTAAGAAATTGTAGGCCTAGCTAAATTTTAGGAATCAACACATTGTTGTGAAAATGATCCCTAGTGCATTACTGATTGTAATCTTAAGACCTTCACTTGTGCAAGATCATATAAGGATCATTACTCATTGTATTGATTTTATTCTATTGTTAGTTTGATTGACATTTATGTTTAACCATGTATATATATATACCCAAGACCCCGTAGGGGCGCTGCCCCCAAACCCTCGTAGAAATAATCTGGGAAGAAGCCATGACGAATAAACCTTTGAATCTTATTAGTCTATACATCACAACACAACAGAGAGTAGAGGAGACTCCAGAGAGGAGTGTGGATAAAGGTAAAGGACTAGCTTATGTGGCCACCCTATCACCTAGTTAGTTTGTATCCCCATCAGGCACCGCACCAAAATAGTTGACATGGGCAATAGAAGCCCCAAAGAGGACATACACCATAGATGAAATGGAAGGAATGCTAGTTCTCACTTAAGCTCTCCAACAATTAGTTTCTCCCCAAGAAGGTTTGCAGTGGACGACTTTTGTCATGAGAGATAGAAGGGACAATTTGGTTCCATAGGTTGCTATTCCCCTAGTGAACACTAATGCACAAAGTCTAACTCCCTAGGATTATCAAATGCAAGAGATCATATTGGGAAGAATCACAAAGGATTCAGGTTAATTTTTGACCACCTTTGGTCTATGACATGTCTTTAATCAATTAGACCAAGGTGAGGAGGAGATACAAGTTTTGTAAATACAAAATTAGGTACTGTGGGAGTTTGTAAAAGAGGTAGCGAGTCCCATTAACCTAACTAACCCTAAAATAGCACTAAAGGATGCCCTCAAGAAACAAACTCTAGTGCCACCTCAAAGAGATTCATTTTTGGATGCCTTCTACAAATGGCTTCATAGTTTTGAAGAGTTAGGAGTAGAAATAATTGAGGCTAATATGTGTTTACTATGCAGTATCTAGGAGAATGTGGAAAGGCTCAGAGGTGTAGTCAAACAAGATTTTGGTTTATTGGATGAAGTTTCAACATGGTCCAATCATCTAGAAGCCTTACAGAAGAATAAAGGAAAAAAGTATAAAATGTTATTGGTTATTTTCACTAGAGAAGAGCTAGATAAAATTGATGACTGGATTGAGAAAATACATGGGAAATTAAGGTTATGATGTCCAAGTTCAAGGATATCCAAGATATGCACAGAAAAGATCAGGCCAAATTATTAGAAGTCGATCAAAATATTATACATGTTTTCTTATGGATACTTACCCCATATTGCATGTGTATGGTGTGCATGTATGTTTTCTTTATATATGATGTTTCTGATGTGGTTAAGGAAGGGAGTCTTAGTCACATGCTAGTCGAGATCTACACGATGCACCACTTCTTGCCATTGTCTGTTTAGTTTAGAATATATATGTGTGTTTGTACATGCGTGAATTTTATGCAAATTGCAGGTATCGGGTATCGACTTCCCTAAATAGCCAAGATGAGCATACCCTATCGCAATATCTCAATGGTAAGAGAGGGGAGATAAATTCTTGAGTCCAAATCCTAATCTTTAAACCCATTTGTCCAAGAAAACTAGGACAAATATCTAAGATGATTACCTTTATGAATTCGTCGTATGACATAAATTCGTGATTATAACCCTTGAGTTTGATTTTGTACGTTGTATTCTATGATGGGTTTTCATATTTCATCTTTTAGGTCTTTGGTGATTTTTCTATTAATTAAGTAGAATTAAAAGATTAATTAATGATTTAATTTAATGAAAAATTATTAAGATAATTTCAATATTTTATTTTATTTTATTAATTGGAAAATTAAATAAATAAAAAGAATTAAATTTAAAGAGGAAATTATAGTTCTATTTTGAGAGCGTAATAATATTTAAGTAATTTAATAATAATATATTTAGGTGAACATTTTTAAATAAATGCTAAATAATATTATTACTTAAGTTAATAAATATTATATTAAAAACGCTTCGAGAATTAATAAGAGAGAGTAAGCAATTATTTAATAAAATTTATTTTAATTAAATTGCATAAAGCTTATGCATGAGATTAAAATATAATAAATTAATTAAAAAGAGAAAGCAAATAAGTTTTATAAAGATATTTTATATTGCAAACAGAGTGCATGAAAACATAAAAAGATAAGTAAATAAAGAGTTAAAGGGTTGTGATCAATGAGTTCCCTCGGTGATCGCACAATTAGTGCCCCGAATTTAGAAGAGAACTCCTTATTAACAATTTAGAGTTCATTTTTCAAAAATTTTGAGACCGAGAATTTTTTAGAGAGAAGTTTTTGAGAGAAAAAATTTCTCTCACAATCTTTTGGGTGTTTGCAAATTTAGCAAGGTAGATTCTTGTGTTTTGATCACCCAGTTAATTACGTGATTTAATATTCATGTCTTCTTCGTGACTGTGAATTGTTTATCTAAATTTCATTGTGACGAATCTCTCATATTTCATTTTGAAATTATTGGTATGCATGTGGATTTCATCTGTACATGGGAAGATTAAAATATCATTAGAATCCCCATACAATAGATTTAAAAATTGAAAATTAAACTGGGAAGGGTTTTGAAAGAAATAAAAAATTTAAATTGGAAATTAGAATGGTTGATCATATTTTTCCTATCAGACCGAATTTGCAAATGTATATATATATATATATATATATATATATATATATATATATATATATATATATATATATATATATATATATATATATATATATATATATATATATATATATATATATATATATATATATATATAAATAAATGATATTGTGGGAGGGGGCATTCTTGGAAACAATTAATAAATTCTTTTTATATTTATGCAATTTTTAAAAAAAAATTGGGAGGAAGTGGGGCCACCAAATCCCCACCTCCCTTTTTCCTTTTTCCCCCACCACGGTAGTAAGGCTATTGGTAGCCATTAAAGTTGCATTGCAAGCCTACTATCATGATAGTAGGTATACCTACTGTCACAGTCGCAGGGCTACCATGGCAGCAAAGCCAGCGAGCTTTTAAAAGATACGCAGGGTGTTATTTTATATATATATTTATTTTATAAAAAAATTATTATTAAGTTTATTATTATTTAATAATTTTATTAATAAGTATTGTATTAATTATTAATGATTTTTTAAATATATCTAAATATAGTTAATTTTAATTAATTATTAATAATAGTATTGTTAATTATTATTAATTAATAAGATATTAATATAGTTATTTATTTTCATAATTTATTAATTAATTTAATTAAAATTAGTTTGATTAAGTTTCATTAATGATGAATATTGTTTAAATGAAGTTCGTAATTTAGTTTATTATTATTATTTATATTGATTTTTAATAAAAATTGTAATTATTTTATTAGAAAATCAATAATTATTATTTTAATAATTTAGTAAATAATTACCCTTAAATTATTTTAGAATATTTGACTTATAATCGAATAAGGGTAATTGTACATTTTATTCAAATACAAGAAATGGGTTAAATATTAAGGGTTTAAGTGTTAATCTTATGCACTCAAAAACTTACATTGAAAATGAAAACTAAAACCTTACTGTTAACTATGTGTTTTTTTCAAAATCAAACCAAACTATAAAACTACACTATTATCTGTATGTTGTTCATGTTTTGGGTTTGGGTTGACTAGAGTGTTGACTAGTTTTAGGACGTCTACCAGAGGCATGAGAGTTCTGTGCTTGTGATATTATGATGATTTGATCTTGATCTTTTAAACTCAACCATGGTAATGTGTCTAGTATGCTCTATAATGAGTTTGGATTTATTGTTCGTTATTGCTTATCAATGTTCTTGTGTGAAACTAAGGTGAATGTTATGACATATCTAATTTAACCTTTTTGAGTCTTCAATCAATTATTTTTGGGATGCTTTTTAGTTGCTTGTAAAGAACTGAGGTGTTACTATGAATTATCTTTTGATGCTTTCCAGTCACTTGTATAGGACTAAGGTGAAAATTGTGATTCTTTGATTTGTACTTTTATGAACCTAAGGTAGGTAATCTGTATATTAAGTTGGGAACTGGCTTGCAATGGAGGCCGGGACCCAAAGTGGTTGCCAAGGTAACCTATTGTAAGTAGTTAATAATTGAAAACACTACACTAAATGAGAGTAAAATGAACGTAATAAGAGTCTTTTTTTTCCTCACCCATGCCTCAAGTGCTAGTACAAACTAGGATGGGAGTAGAGAGGATTCTTGGTTGCGACCATGCATCATTAGTATGCCTTGTTAGTACAAAAGGATACTAGTGCTGCATAGAGTCATTAAGGGACCAGAGGATTAAAGGACTAGTCGGGTAACCCTAGTGTTGATTCATGCGATTACATTTGCCCACTAGGAGTATAGATTTCCTACGTGTCTTTGTGTGCCTCTGGGTCTAGATGTTGATTTATCTTGGAACCTTTGAGTTAGATTACTTTTAGGGTTTCCTAGACATAAATATTACTTTTAATTTTGGGATTGATATCCTATTTGGGACTTGAGACTATCTCCTTAGCAAGGTGGGAGTTGACCTTTTTGGGTTACCATGAGGTCGGGTGGTAGCGCTTTTTTACTCTTACCTTTGAGATCTATTCATTGATGTCATGGTTGGAGTTCCTTGTCTGCTTTTCCTTTCATTCTATCTTTGTGTATTATGATGGATGGTTATATCTTTATGATGGATGATTTCACTTATTGTATTGTACTTTGTTTCATGGATCCGAAAGGGATGATGTAATCTATTTTTATAAATTTATATTCTTTTAGACTTGCATACCCTATGACATGTACAGTGGATGATTAAGCATTCCGAATTTTATTGCCAAGTGGCATTCGAAAAAAATTTATATTATTTAAGTGGAATGGACTTGTAGTTGTACTTTCATATGGATGTGTTATTTATTTGACTTAGTATTATTTAAATTTAAATGTGATTCAACATCTTGAGATTTTTAAGGAATGTAATCTATTATGTTTGCTTATGTATGATTGTATGTTATTGCTTCCGCTACTTTATGATTGATGTGTATTTTGATCTTTTAAAAAAAAAGTTTGGAAAACTTAGTTAAAACTTTAGGTTAATTCTTTTGGATCCCTTGGTGAGGCGTTACATCTGGTATTAGAGCCTGAGTTCTACACTGGGAGCTCTGGGCATATTGGAATGCCGCTAGTTGAACTAAAACAAAATTTAAATTATTATGTATATCTATCTCAAATTGAAACTTGAACTAGTTGAATTGAAACAGAACTTAAACTTTTAGTTGTATATTTTCAAACTTGAACATTTAGACTTCAAAACTGAAATATACTTAAAACCTAAAAATAGGTAAAATTGAAAATTGAACTTATATTGTTTTCAAAACATGTGTCTTTTATCTATACTTTACAGTAGTATTTTTATGGTTATTATAGCATCTTGTATCTTGGATATTATTGTAGGATGGTATTTGGGACGAGATCTTTTGTTAGAGATCAAAGCCTTGGCCATGGTAGAGGCCATGGATGAGGCAGAAATATTAGTGTACATGAGTCTATCCATGAAGGCCCTAATTAGGAAGAGGATAGGGGAGAGCATGTCAGTGAGCAGTAGGAAGAGAACCATAAAGAGCAACAAGAAGACTCTGAGGAAGTTGACCTGAGGCAAATGATGAAGACCATCATTGATTGCCTACCTCCTATTCATGGTCACGATGGAGCACATCAGGCAGGACATGAGCATAGACCCAGGTCTAGGAGTCCTTAGAGGGATCGATAAAGATCCATTGTAGCTGCTCAGATGAAGGACCTTTAGAGGTCCAAGGTCAAACCCTTTAATGGGCATGGTCCAGGTTATGTAGCTGAGTAGTGGCTTATTGCTCTTGACAAGGTTTTTGCTATTCAGGACTTTAGCACTAATGTCAAAGCAAGGTTTGCTATTACGAACCTGGAACTCTTTAGAGCCACTTAGTGGACTATCGAAAAGAAGAAACTAGGTATAAACATGAACAATGTCACATGGGAGTTATTCTTGGAAAACTTTCGTGAGTGATTCCAACCAAGGGAATGGAACCAATAGAGAGCTGATGAATTCCATGACCTGAGACAACTCACTATGATCGTAGCTAAATATGAGCACAAATTCTATGAGCCCATGCCCTATTCAGGAATTAGTAATAAACCAACACAGTTGGCTCAACATTTCATCAAAGGCTTGAATAATCGTCTAGTTGGGGGTGTTAAGGTATTCAAACCTAAAATCCTCAAAGATGCGGTACATTGAGCCATACTTGTAGAGCAAAGTGTTAACATAGGATATGGGGCTTTGTGGGAGCACCTTCAGTATCAAGGTCCAAGGGTAATCAAGGAGTAGGTGGTAGTAGGAAACCTCCTTCTAGAGGTAATCAACAGCAGGGAGGAACTTATCCTCCAACACAAAGTGGTGGTGATGGTTCCATTGTTAGGAACTATCGTAACGCTCAACACAACAGGTGAAATCGATACACTCAGCTTGCAGAAAGCTACCAGTCTTATGCTAGTGGGGGTAGTGTTCAGTAGCCTAGTGCACCTAGAGTGCAGAGGAGTTTTGACGGAGAGTGTTTCTCATGCAGACAATGTGGACACAAGTCATCCTATTGCCCTCAATGGAAATCACAATTTTCAGACTAGAGACCTATAGCTTCAGAACCTACGGTTGGAGACATGGGTAGGTCCTAGAGAATGTTCTCAGTGGAGTCATATCCTTCTATAGGGGGAAAGTGTCCAATGGGACCCACAAAGTGAATTCTTTAGTTTTACCATTTGTGTAGGCTTCCAAGAGTAAGCCTAAGTCTAGGGGTGGATGCAGCGCCTGCCCCTAGTTTACATTTTATTATTATTGTTGAACTCTTTTAGGTCAATTTATGCTTGATGATTAGTAGCATTATCTTTCAGATTATCAAATATTGTTTCATATTTAGTTGATTTTATGATGAGACTACTCGGTACTGTTTACTTCTTGTATGCATGATTATACCTTGATGATGATTATTGTAGTAATTTTAGTTATTTGATGATGTTAATTAGATGGATTATTATATTTGTTTTCTTGTGGATACTTACCCCATATTGCATGTGTATGGTGTATGTGTATGTTTGCTTTATGTATGATGTTTATGATGTGGTTAAGGAAGGGAGTCGTAGTCACCTGCTAGTCAGGATCTACATGATGCACCACTTCTTACCATTGCCTGTTTAGCTTAGAATATATGTGTTTGTACATGCGTGAATTTTATGCAGATTGTAGGTATTGAGTATCGACTTTCCTGAATTGCCAGGATGAGTGTACCTTATCCCAATATCTCAATGGTAAGAGAGGGGAGATAAATTCTTGAGTCCAAATCCTAATCTTTAAACCCATTTGTCCTAGAAAACTAGGACAAGTATCTAAGAGGATTACCTTTATGAATGTGTCGTGACATAAATTCATGATTATAACCCTTGAGTTTGATTTTGTATGTTGTCTTCTATGGTGCGTTTTCATAATTTGTCTTTTAGGTCTTTGGTGATTTTTCTGTTAATTAAGTCAACTTAAAAGATTAATTAATGATTTAATTTAATGGAAAATTATTAAGATAATTTCAATATTTTATTTTATTTAATTAATTAGGAAATTAGTTAAATAAAAAGAATTAAATTTAAAGAGGAAGTTATAGTTATATTTTGAGAGTGTAATAATATTTAAGTAATTTAATAACAATATATTTAGGTGAACATTTTTAAATAAATGTTAAATAATATTATTACTTAAGTTAATAAATATTATATTAAAAACACTTCGAAAATTAATAAGAGAGAGTGAGCAATTATTTAATAAAGTTTATTTTAATAAAATTGCATAAAGCTTATACATGAGATTAAAATATAATAAATTAATTTAAAAGAGAAAGCAAATAAGTTTTATAAAATTATTTTATATTGCAAAAAGCATGCATGAAAACATAAAAAGATAAGTAAATAAAGAGTTAAAAGGGTTGTGATCAATGAGTTCCCTTGGTAATCGCACAATTAGTGCTCTGAATTTAGGGAGAAAACTCCTTATCAACAATTTAGAGTTCATTTTCCAAAAAAAATTAAAGTTTTGAGACTGGAAATTTTGGAGAAGAAATTTCCAGAGAGAAGGTTTTGAGAGAAAAGATTTCTCTCACAATCTTTTGGGTGTTTATGAATTTAGCATCAGAGCCAGGTAGGTTCTTGTGTTTTGATCACTCAGTTAATTATGTCATTTAATATTCTTGTCTTCTTCGTGACTGTGAATTGTTTATCCGAATTTCATTGTGACAAATCTCTCATATTTCATTTTGAAATTACTAGTATGCATGTGGATTTTGTCTGTATACAGGAAGATTAAAATATCATTAGAATCCTTGTACAGTAGATTTAAAATTTGAAAATTAAATTTGGGAAGGGTTTTGAAAGAAATGAAAATTTTAAATTGGAAATTCAACTGGTTGATCGTATTTTACCTATTAGACTGAATTTGCAAATATATATTAAAAAAAAATATTTAAAAAATGATATTGTGGGAGGGGGGCATTCTTGGAAACAATTTATAAATTCTTTTTGTATTTATAAAATTAAAAAAAATAAAATTGGGAGGAGGTGGGGCCACCAAATTCCCACCTCCCCTTTTTCTTATTTCCCTCACCATGGTAGCAAGGTTGTCAGTGACCATTAAAGCTGCACGGCAGGCCTGCTGTTGCGGCAGCAAAGCCGGCGGGCTTTTAAAAGATACGCAGGGTGTTATTATTTTAATATATTTTTATTTTATAAAAAAATATTATTAATTTTATTATTATTTAATAACTTTATTAATAATTTTTTTAAATTAATTATCAATTTAATTATTAAGGGAATTTTAAATATATTTAAATATAGTTAATTTTAATTAGTTATTAATAATAGTTTTGTTAATTTTTATTAATTAATAAGATATTAATATAGTTGTTTATTTTCATCAATTATTAATTAATTTAATTAAAATTTGTTTAATTAAGTTTGATTAATGATGAATATTGTTTAAATGAAGTTCTAAATTTATTTTATTATTATTAATAATAATATGATTTTTAATACAAATTCTAATTATTTTATTAGAAAATCAATAATTATTATTTTAATAATTTAATAAATAATTATCCTTAAATTATTTTAGAATATTTGACTTATTATCGAATGAGGGTAATTATACATTTTATTCAAATATAAAAAATGGGTTAAATAGTAAGGGTTTAAGTGTTAATCTTATGTACTCGAAAACTTACATTGAAAACAAAAATTGAAACCTTACTGCTAACTCAACTATGAGTTTTTTTCAAAATCAAACCAAACTATGAAACTACACTATTATCTGTATGTTGTCTATATTTTGGGTTTGGGTTGACTAGAGTGTTGACCAATTCTAGGATGTCTACCTGAGGCTTGGGAGTTCTGTGTTTGTGATATTATGATGATTTGATCTTTGATCTGTTAAACTCAACCATGGTAATGTGTTTGGTATGCTCTATGGCGAGTTTGGATTTATTGCTCATTATTGCTTATCAGTGTTCTTGTGTGAAACTGAGGTGAATTTATGACATATATGACTTAACCTTTTTGAGTCTTCGATCGGTTATTTTTGGGATGCTTTCCAGTTGCTTGTAAAGAACTGAGGTGTTACTGTGAATTATCTTTTGATGCTTTCGAGTCACTTGTATAGGATAGAGGTGAAAATTATGATTCTTTGATTTGTACTTTTATGAGCCTAGGGTACAAGTAATCTATATGTTAAGTTGGGAAGTGGCTTACAATGGAGGTCGGGGCCCAAAGTGGTTGCCAAGGTAACCCATTGTAAGTACTTAATAAGTGAAAAAAATGCACTAAATGAAAGTAAAATGAACCTAATAAGATTATTTTTTTTCCTCACCCATGCCTCGAGTGCTTATACAAACTAGGATGGGAGTAGAGAGGACATTTGGTTGTGACCATGCATCGTAAGTATGCTTTGTCAGTACAAAAGGATACTAGTGCTGCATAGAATCACTAGGGGGTTAGAGGATTAAAAGACTAGCTGGGTAACCCTAGGTTGATTCGTGTGACGACACTTCCTACTAGGAGTATAGAGCCTGTGTGTCTTTGTGTGCCTCTGGGTCTAGATGTCAATTTATCTTGGAACCTTTGAGTTAGATTACTTTTAGGGTTTCCTAGACATATATATTACTTTTGATTTTGGGATTGATATCCTATTGGGGACTTGAGACTATCTCCTCAGCACGATGGGAGTGGACCTTTTTGGGTTACCATGAGGTCGGGTGGTAGTGCTTTTTTACTCTTACCTTTGAGATTTGTTTGTTGATGTCGTGGCTAGGGTTCCTTGTCTACTTTTCCTTTCATTCTATCTTTGTGTATTATGATGGATGGTTATATCTTTATGATGGACGATTTCACTTATTATATTGTACTTCGTTTCATGGATCCGAAAGAGATGATGTAATCTATTTTTATAAATGTATATTCTTTTAGCCTTTCATACCCTGTGACATGTATAGTGGATGATTGAGCATTCCAAATTTTATTGCCAAGTGGCATTTGGAACAAATGTATATTATTTAAGTGGAATGGACTTGTAGTTGTACTTTCATATGGATGTGTTATTTATTTGACTTAGTATTATTTAAATTTAAATGTGATTCACCATCTTGGGGTCCTTAAGGAATGTAATATGTTATGTTTGCTTATGTATGATTGTATGTTATTGCTTCTACTACTTTATGATTGATGTGTATGTTGATCTTTTAAAAAAAATGTTTGGCAAACTTAGCTAAAACTTTAGGTTAATTCATTTGGATCCCTTGGCGAGACATTACATAAAGGCCCATGCACCATTTAATGAATAAAATTAAGAGTTCATGCTTACTTATCACCATATTAGGGGACAATTTATATATAATTAGCTTTATTTTAATATTTTTAACATACTCTTTGCACGGGAAAAACCCTAGCTCTGAAAATCACATGATGAAGAGAGTTCACTATAAATACAGTGATGCAACATGTATTCAAGGTTGACATTTTATGCAATAAAGTATGCTATTGGTGCTTTCATTTTGTGTGCAATGAATCTTTTTGTAATGCGTGTCCTCTTTGTGAATTAAGGATTCATGAATAATGAAGGAACTATTGGTATTATTATTTTTGAATGCTTGTGTAGTCTTAGTTTTTGGAGTTTGTCATGATTGGCCACATAATACATGTGTAGTGATAAATCTAAGAAGGGGAATTCTACATGTATGTTCATAGTAATTTGTCTCATGTGCACACACTTATGTGGCTACATGATTTGATGAGTTGTGTAAATCATACAATCTTACAAAGTTCCACCAATGATTACATCAGTGAGATTATGGTTGTGCAACTCACAAATTTCAAGTGTTTTCGATCATCCCCTTTGAAGATTTAATTTGCAAATACATTATCATTGTGGCTCTTTAGATTTCATTTTTCAATAATTTATTTTATCCTCTCGTTACCTTATGTCTTCTCAATTTTTATTTCACAGAATATGGTTAAGTTAGAAATTCATCCTAGTTGCACATTAAAATCACATGTACCAAAAAATTAGAATACATAAAAAATATGATTTCGACTAATTATTTTCTAAGTATCGTAGAATTAAAGATTGGACTGCATAGAGACAACAAAGGCCTCCTTGTTAAACAAAAACATTTATCTTCTATTGAGCTACCCAGTCGGTTTAGAATTAGCCTACCAGAACCTTGGAGTTGATATTTTACTGAGTTTTCAAGAGAGATTCTCATGTATTTTTGTAGTTGTCATTGTGCAATTACAACACTCAACAGATCCCAAGGAAAGACATTAAAGTCAATGGTGACTAAAAATATTTGATTCAAAAATACAAATCATTATCTAGTATTTATCATTATTGAATTGTCATTTCATATTCGTTTGTAGGGATCCTTCTACCTTAACAATAATATTACATATTATCATATGATCATACTAACCCCGAAGTAGGTAGATTCCTTCATGTTCTCTCTTTTGTCAAGTGTATGTTTCCCTTGATGTGTTCTCTCTTGGGGGAATCTCATAGTGGAAACATTCTTAGTGGATGCATGTATACTTTATTTAAAGTTATTTCTCTTGTTAAGACATTTGTAATTGCTTGAATGTAGGGGCACACACTCTTCTCACACACACTTTGACAATTTGATCTCCTTTATTGAACTACTAATAGTTCATGCGAGCTTGATCTTTATTGCTCTCTTTGGATCTCTCTTTGGAATACTAATATTCCAGGAGGCTCAATCCTCTCTTTTGATCCCTCTTTGGATTATTAACAGTCTAAGAGGCCTAATCATTCTTTGATCCTTCTTTAGACTATTGATAGTCTAGAAAATCTGATCTTGTTTTTAGTCCTGTAAGGGTGCACACATCCTTATGTCTAGGTCATTTTTTGGTTCTTTTTGGACATAGATTTCCCTTGAAGAAGGATATTTTTGATAGATTGAATAGCATGCCACACACACTTGCTAGGCCATTCAACACCATCTTTTGTTGCAATACAACCATTTTTTTTTCCCTCTTGTAGATCACAATAAGGCACACAAACCTTGTTCAACAAGTTAACCACACTTTTTTCTTCTAGTGGCATCTCTCTTATTTTAATTTTGGATGTGACGAGGACTCAAGTCTCTTGGGTGCTTGATGATTTATTCATCTCCTTAGTCATTATGAGATCAATCTTTTGCTTTTGATCAACTTTATTGGGACTTTACAGTAACTCATAGTCACGCTAAAGTGGGGGCTAAATGTATTGTCTTAAAATAGAAGCACCCATAATGTAAGATTTTTTAGCACCCATCCCATTGGTAGTTCACGAACCATGGATGCACTTGTGCTCAATCTACTCTTTCTTCTATCCCTTTCCTCTTTTCTTGATTCTATTTGTACTACTTTTGAGGCCTTCAAGACCTCTATTTGGGCCCTCCCCCAAGAATAGGCCAACCTATTTGACCTATTCCAAAACATGTCAACCTATTCCTAGAAATAGGTTGACTAGGTGGACCTATTCCTAGAAATAGGTTGACTAGGTGGACCTATTCCCCAAGGAAAAGAGACTTGCATCCTGAGGTGCCTTAGGTTTTCTAATTATTTACTTTTGATCTCCAATAAACCTACTTTATTTTCCTGCTTGAAAAATAGTATAAAAGGAGGTTTGGGATCTTCATTTTCACATCCATCAACATCCACTTTGATCCATAAGCAATCCACATGCACTCAAGGCATACAAGCAAGAAGACTTCGTTTAAGCATTCAAGGCACTTAAAAGTTTCATGGATCCTTTGTGAGCATTTCCTCTTCAATATCTAGCATTTTGTTGGCCATCAAGGAGGAGATCTACATTGAGGCATTCATCATCTTCTTTATTGATGCACATTTATATCCATGGCTCCATGATGTGGTTTTGGTAGACCCATTGCAATTGTAGAGATATCCTACATCTTACATAGCAAATTTAATATCTACAACACAAAAGCAACACAAATCTTTGTTGACAAGAGTTTCTACAAGAAAGGAGAAGGTCAGTGAATTTGTGTTGCAAATCTAGAAATAACCCCACAAGAGCTTTCAAAATAATTCAGGTTCACCTAGTTATAGTATCCCAGGAGTACGATGACTTTGTGAAATGGTGTCTAGACACTTTTCCTCCCAATCATCTTATTCCTAGAGCCCTAGAAGGAAAACCCATTTTTGGGTTTTCTATTTTATTTAGGGATACATGAATGAAATTTCAAACCCAAGCTCAAATCCACACTTTTTGGAGCAAAAAACACTTTCCTCTATAAATTTCAAGGTCAGTACTCTATCATTCATTTCAATTTAAGTTTAAACATAATTGCATATCTTAATAGGGATGATTGCATACATTTAGCATTTAAATTCACATTCTATTTCATGCTTAGGAAATTAGTTCATTACACAATCACATTCACATATCACATAGGGGACATGTAGCATTTTCTTGAAATGCATTCCTTTTCACAACTTGAATTCAATATTGGCATCCCTTCCTCTATTTGGGTCTTGCTAATCTAATTTGAATTCAAAAAGGGGTTGTTCTTGGAAATTCACCTTCTTCTTAGACACATTTCAATGCTTTTGCATGAAAAGTGGAGGCCTTTACCCTATTAATTTGCTTCCATTTTTCACCAAAATACAAGCTAAAGCTAAAGCTTGTTTGCGTGCACCTCATTCTTCTTTGTCTTCTTTTGACTAGCTCATATTTGTGGAGGAAATTAATAACAATCATAATGAGGAGATAGATAAGCATGATATTTGCATTTTAGACTCTATTATTATTAATCTTGATGAAGAAGATACATTAGATGATCATGTTGATAATAATGATGATGAATATGACACTATTGATCTTGACAATGATTTTCCCAATGTGCTTTCAAAACAACTATCAATTATATAGTCTTGAGAATAGTGACTCTTAAGAGGGTCCTTGTTTGCAATTAATTATTGTTCCTATTGTGTGGGATGCTACTCCTCTTGCAAGTTTCCCACCTTTCCTAAGTGATACACCTGAGATTGGGAGGCAAGTGATGCTCTTGAGCGATTTTTTCTAGCATGGTACATTTTGTGTATTTGCATGTTCTAATGTGCTTTCCTCATATTTTGCTTGCTATATGTTTGCTTAAATTTCTTTAAATGACTTGTGATGCTTCATTGCTGCAAGGCGATAAAATAATAAAAATGTCTTATAATTCTTCAATGTGTCTCACTTCTTCTATATGTTGTTATTTGTTTGTCGTAAGTGTGCCAATGTTCGTAAATGTGTCCTTGTGTTTGTTCACTTGGATTTGTGACATTGTAGCACCAATTTGTTTTGGTCTCCATGGTGGTGGTACAAAATTCTCTTCTTCCTAACTCTTACGTGTCTTTTTGTAATTGTGTCATAGTTTTACTTCCTTTGGGGAATGATGAAATCTCATTTGCAATAATATTCATATATTATCTCATGATCATAATGACCCTGGAGTTAGTACATCCCTTTTGTGCTCTCTATATGTTATGCATTTATTTCCCTTGAATTATCTTCTATTGGGGGATTTTCATAGTGCAGATGTCTCTAAGTAGATGTACATATACTTTTTTAAAGCCATTGTTCCTTTTAAAGTGTTAGCAATAAATTTAACATAGGGGCATACACTCTGCTCATTTTTTTTTGTGCACAAACACACACACACACACACACACACACACACACACACACACACACACACACACACTTGATAACCTTGGCATACACTTGTGAATCCCTTTGTGGATTATGCACAATCTTAAAGACTTGATTCTCCATGCACACCTTTGATCCCCTAAGGATCTAAGTATCCTTAGGATTGGGTCTCTTTTATTTTTCACTTTCAATGTGTTAAATCCCATATATGAGTAACACATTCAAATTCAATATATTAAATCTTATGCATGGGTAACACATTCAAATTCCATATGCTAAATCTCATATATGGGTAACATATTCAAATTTAGTATGTTGTCCCATACATGGGTAATACATTTTTTAACTTTATTTTTGCATGATTCATAGTGAGATGTACACTTTTCATTTGACAATCTAATCACAATTTTTCTTTTCTTCCCTCTGTTAGTAATTTATCTATTCTTTGTCTTCTTGATTATGATAAGATTCTCTCACGCCTTATTCTCTACTTTACCAATAGTTTAAGTTGAGTCCATACTCTCACTAAAGTGGAGGTTAAATGTATTGTTGTAAGTTAGAAGCACTTCAATTTTGTGACAGTCTAGCACCCATTTAATGTGATTTCATTATAAATTTGCATTGAGGATGCATTTGCATATCTCTTCTTATCTCTCCTAGATGGATTTGAGGTAGGATCTAATGGATCCTCCTTGATATTCATATTCTATGGCCCAAAGCTTAAGGTAGGACCTATCCACTTGGTGTCATCCCTTTTCATCTTCCAATCATAAAATCCATTTTTTGCACTGAAATAGGCCTTTTCTCAAAATCTGCACCAGATCTCTCAAAATTAGAGCTTGTTTTGGGACCCCAAGAGAATCCTAGTGTTTTTTGGGCCTTAGGATAGGGACATATTTTGTCCCTATCCCAGGACTAGGACATGTCCTAGGACCTATTTTGAGTCCCCTTCTTGGCCCTTGTGACAGGTTTGATCCGATGTATCATTTATTTGCCACGTCCATTGACAAGAGAAAGTTTACTCTAAATCCTTTATAAGTCCACTCAATTGCTTCATTTGGAATTCCATATACATACACATCAAGCATACCAAGATTCTATATTCGTCAATTCACATCAAACAATTATTATCATTCAAGCCTTCAAGTCATCTTCAATTGCATTCAAGGTACTTTTAGAGAGCTTCAAAGGATTCCATTTGGGGGATTCATCATCTATCTTCCATGCTCATGCCACAACCTTTGAAGATCTAGCTTCCTCCATTGGTGATAGTGTAGCTTGTAATCAAGAAAGGGTTTCAACATTCATTCTTCTTCTTCTAAATTCACATCATCTTGATATAATCAACTTGGTAAAGGGAGCTTCTTACATTTGATTGAGAAATCATATTCTCGTAAGCTAAATTTATTTATTCACTTTACATTTCTAGTATTGCAATTACAATTACAATTTTAATTTTAAGGTTAATTCCTAAATTGGGGTTTGACAAAGGAAAACTCCCCATCAACAAATAAAACATTTTTCAATTGCATGTTACATATTTGGAAAATAAAATATATTACAGATCTGAATACCCGTTTTGCTAAACTCCAAAGATCTAAAATAAATTTCATTATTAGACACACAAGAATATGGACACATTTCTTCCTCGTCCCTCCAAGTTAACTCCATACTAAGTTGACACCTTCCTGGAAAGTTGACTCTACTTTGGAGATGAAAGATTTCTAGGTTTTGTAGATCTTGTAGTTTCATGTGCCAAACAAAGTCTATTCGCTATCAAGAGTACTACAAAGGGCATAAATTTAGATCTAATTTTCCATTCACTTTTAAGGTTAGTCTTTTATTTGCTTTATTCATTTCAGTGAATCTACTTTTCATATGTATACTCTTTAATTACAAATCATAACTTCTTCCTTAACTTGCATTTTCTACAAATAGGATGTAAGGATCTTGCATTCTTTCTCTGATTCTATAACCATTAGATCTTTGTTTGCATTAGTTCTCCCTCATCATTTGGATTACATCAATATACTTGGATCTAATAACCTTAGAGTTGGAATTGAAAGGATCTATTTCCTTACCTTCCCTTTGAGGTATAAGGTCATAACCCACACAAATGAATTGTGAAGTATTTGTGAGCTTTTATGATTGCTTGACATCCACCTTATATAATTACTAGTTAAAATAAATTGAAGTTTACTCCACAAATAGTTTTTGGAAGTTGAAAACTATAACTAGTTTTAGAGATGTTTTTGGATTTCTCTTGAGCTTTTTCAATGAGTTCAACTTTGGATTTTTCATTATTATTAGAAACAATTTTCTCTATTAACAATTTGAATCTTTGTCAAAATGCCCTAATATGTGCTCTTGCAAGTTAGGGCTTATAATTTAAGGGTTAGCAAAGTTGACATTTCCCTTTTTCATGTATTATAGTTGTGGGGCTCTAACCTATTTATGCTAGCTTGAAGAACACATTTTTCACTACAAGAATATTGTATACCTCGTCTTATTTTAGCACTTGAGTTTTCTTATTACTAGTATGACATCTCTCAAAATTCTTCTTTGAGCAAACAACTTTGGATATTATAGGGTTTTAGGCAACAACCATTGTTCTCTCTCTCTCTCTCTCTCTCTCTCTCTCTCTCTCTCTCTCTCTCTCTCTCTCTCTCTCTCTCTCTCTCTCTCTGGCACAAAGTCTCCTTCCTTTTTCATCTTGATGCTCCCCCCACTCTTCTCTTTCTTTCCTAGGGGCATCCCTTTCCTCTTCCATGTTTGCCCTATCCCCATCCTTTCCCTTTTACCTTTTTTTATCTCTCCCTTGTATTTTTAGCTTACCAATATTTAGAAGTATTTGTTTCCCTTGGTCTTTCATTCCTTGGTCATTTTCTTTAGTTTTCTAATCCTATTTGCAAGGTTTTGTTTTCTCTTCTCTCTTTTCTATAACATTTTAATTTCTTGTTTTTATTCTTGATGATCTTTGTTATTCCTTCCCTTGCTTTTGAACTTCTTTTCCTCTATTCTCCCTATCCTCCAATATTTTCTTTTCCCCTTTTTTCTTTTTTCGCTTTTAGCCTTAGTCATATAAGATTCTTTATCAATGTTGTAGTTTGCTATCTCTAAGGTTCCTTTTATCCAACCCTTGGTTTCTTTTGTTTCAAGAAGTTTTCTTTGTTGGGTGATTGTTAGTCTTTGATCCAAGTATCTTCCTAGAATATGAAGCAATTTTTCATCCTAAAGCAATTTATAGTTAGTCATTGTGTGGTCCTCACAATGAAAATTCCTATCAAGTTAAGAGGACCAAAATCCCAATCAACTTTTGATGATCCTATTACAAAGGAAAGACTGAAAGAAGTCCTTTTGTACACTCACTTATGGTTTTGAGTGTGGTGTCCAGGGTTTTAGGAAATGAGTTTATCCTTAACATTAATAAATATAGGGTTAATAGTAGTATTCCCTCAATGTTCATTGTCATGGCAAACTTGGCTAGGGTGGATACATTTAGTATCAACATTCTTTGTAGACAACTCTTTAAGCTTGAATACTCAGGGGATCTGGAAAAGATTAACTCCAATATCAAGGATGATCTCACTATCGTTATCTGATTATTACAACCATGGATCCAAACAAGTTGATTGATTGGTTACCTAATGTCAAAATCTTATTCTATTTTATACATGTTAGGTCTCCCCACCTAGCAGACTGGATTGACAAATTCATTATAAAGGATAGAATAGAAGCATGGGAAAAATATAAAACAAAATTAGCTTAGAAATGTTGGATCTTGTCATTATCTTGCTAGGGGATACTCATGAATATGAAGGAAATCATTCCCCTCAGAATATGCCTTTGGATTGAAACTTATATATGTGCTTGACAAAATAAATAAAAAATATATGAGTTTTTCGTTGGTCCATTTGTTCAAGTAGACCAAGTGTATGTCTATTGATTTTCCAATATGTCATTGGGACATCATAATTCATTGATTATTAAGCATAAATAAGGTTGTTACAATCCTAATTTGACTATTATAACAAGGTTGTTATAATTCTAATCTGATTATTGATTCATCTATTGATCGATTTGCCAACATGTTATGTGGATATCTTTGTAATTTATTGTTTATTAACAATTCCAATATGCTCTTAATTGGTTTAGTTTTCTGCGAAGACATTTATATATGGATATAACTTCTAAGGAGCGTTTCTGATAACAAAATCACTTATTTTAACTTTATTTTCAATGACTGCCAATATGTTTTATCCCTTTTTTTCTAGTTTAATCGACAATGCACAATATTTATATTCTAATGTATTAGTTAAGGCTTCTCATTTTTATAAGGATATAACACAAATCAAAGTTTTTAAAGGACAATTAGTATTGTTTCAAATTTAATTTTGGATAATTATCTTAGTAACATTTTTCATTTTTGTTTTAATCAAGAAGCCTTTGGTTTAGCCTTCAGTAAGATTAAGACAACATGCATAATATATCTTTTTAGCTATCATTCTTGGCGCTTGGTAAGCAAGTTTGTGTACAGTCTTCAAGTGCAATTTCAATGATCACTTTCAAGAAGAAGGTGGACTTCTAATTTTGGCCTTTTAAATTCTCATCTCATTTTGATACCATCTCTATTTTTTATTTATTCTCAACATGTCAAGGTAATAAATACTATCTATCTTGCGTGGGTCCAACACGACAATTTTGTATTGTATTTGTATTTGCATTCTGGACTGAAGAAGTAAGAGGTTTTCTTACTCCATTCTTTCCAGACAGTGCTTGCACTGAACCACACTTGTACACATAAAAAATTCTTAAATTTAATAGAATTTCTTTAGGCTTCTTCGACTGTTTATCAATTAAAAAAATAAAGTTAAAAATGTTAAGACATAATAATACAATCAATTTTTTATAAAAGTTCAACATTAATTACAATATCATAATATAATTACCATTTTAATATTAAACCTTTATTTTGAATAATAAACAAATATCACATCTTCTCTCTTCTATAAATATAATATCATCTTTATCTTTATTTAATATTTACTTAAGAAAAACATTTGGTAATGTACTATGCTTTTTATAAATTTATTTAAACTAAATAAATAAATCATAGATTGCCAAAACTTTTTGTTTTTATGCATTGTAAGCTCTTGCCTATATATTTCTAAAAACTTTAAATAAATATACCATCTAACATTTGGTGATGCCTCTATATCATATCATTACCAATATTTAGTTAAAACATTAACTTAAAACTCTTTTAGAGTTTTTCATAAAAAATAAAAGAAATAGATTACTGTAATGATAAATCTACCGAACAAAATTAGGCGGATCCCAAAGAAACCCCTTATATAGGAATTCAGCGGCACCTGCATATGACCAATGCCTTATCATTTGTCCATCTTCTTCAGTAATACATCGGCAAAAATTACAGAACGGCTACTGGTATATTAGATGCTACAGAACAACAAAAACGATCGGAGAAAAAGTTAAAAAAAAGATTCAATCCTCTTTTTCTCAGGCAGTGTAATAAACCCAACAAAATAAATCTTCATAAGATTTATGTACATTATTAATGAATCCCAATTAAAAGCATAATTTTATTTTTTATGCTTGTGAGGGCAGAGAAGGGGATTGATTGAAAGCATTCATTGAAATACATGCGAAGAATCTGAACGCCGTCAACACCAGACAACACCAAGCGTAGAACAAAAGACTCAGGCCCGCGAAATCACGGAAATCTTATTATTCTCGAAGGAAGGAAGGTGAGTAATCGAGGGTCTTCAGACGCAACCAGACCCAAAGTTGAGATACAGTCATATCCGCGCCAGAAGAAACTTGAAACGCATATCATCTTCTGAAGGTTACACGATATCTGTATAGTTTCATCAGACGGGAAGCAAGGAAGAGAACTCTACGGATAGCCAAGTAAAACGAGAATCTGTACACCACACCGTGATTGATCAGTAACGTGAAGGAAGTTCCAACAGCCTAAATCGAAGAAGCCTTGTCAACATACATAGCCGCCAACATTCATTGAAGCTAGAAGTGGGATCAGCATAAAAGGATATAAAATCTATTATGATACAGAAATAGTGAAGTATTCAGCCAGAACTCAGAGGTACACAGCTACGTATCTTATGAATATATGATTAGTAAGGGTTAACTCTCCCCAGGAAAGGTTAAGGATATTCATGTAATGAATATCAAACTCTCATCAAGAGAATTTAGAAGATTAGAGGGCATTCAAGAATGAATGTCGGGATGAGAATCCCTGAGAGAGATTAGTGAGAGATCTCTTTGAGGCAATATATATTGTAGTGGTCAAACATACGAGACTTGGTTAGAGGTGGGATCTCTACCAAGTAGTGATTTTGAGAGATCCCAAGAGGCCTAAGGATGGTGCTTTTTTCCATGATAATCACCTAATCGAAACATAGTCCTCACAAGAGGGTTAGGTAATTTGAGGAAGGACTCCTCCGAAGGTTTAGGAAGGGGTAGTTGGGTAGAGTTTTACTTAATAAAATATGTAGATTTAACATTATATCAATGTTTCTATATGTAATCTTTACAGTCTTCTTTTATTTTTACTAACAAATACTTGCAGGGTTTCAACATTCTACGCCATCAGGAGGTGGGACATCACAGGCGGGTTGAAAAATCGATTTTTTTCCTTACTTTATTTTGTTGTTTTTGGCCAGAGAAATCATTTTTCGAGGAAAATGAAGCGAGGTTACGAAGATACTTCTTCCTCATCTTCGCCTCCGCGTTCAAAGCATATCAAAACGAGTAAGTAAATATTTTTATATCCACTGGGGAACTTTTTTGTGTTATAAAATTTTTAGGAATTCCAAATGCCAAGCTAGTCAGATGTTGAAAGCCCGCTTCAGGGATTTGCTAATATTTAAAATTTAGATTTGCATTTCAAAATTACACACTGTGTCTTATGTGTCTAGTGTCAGGAATTTTTATTTGTAAAGTCTGCATTTTGGAATGGTAACATTCTCGTGAGGGACATGCTTGTAGATTAAGAAAAATAGAAAAAAATAAATTCAAAAGTAACAAAATACAAACATAGACACAGAAGACACATAAGTTTATCGTGGTTCACTTTATCAGGCTACATTCAACCTGGGATTATCAGTTTTATTATTTCTTACAATGCAATACAACATACATAAGAATGACAATGTCCATCAATATATTAACAGTCTTGAGTTTATGGAATGTGGAAGACCAAGAGTTTTTGCCGTTACAACTGAACAATTGATCATGGTACTCAGAATATTCTCCAACTACAGTACTCGTTACAAAAATGATTGGGCTTCATACACACAATAGTCTCCCACCTGAAGACTAATCACCAAAAAAATGAGAAAGAAAGCTCACAGAGGTATTTTAGGCAGTAGATTCATCAATCACATAGAACAAGCAGGTTTTGGGATAAAAAATTGAAAGTACCAGGCTCTGTTCCAGCATAGTCCGAATTAGTTTTCTCCAAGTTCTGTCAGACTGAATAAAATCTAACAGCAAAATAAACATGCAATTTGATGTCCCAACAACATAAACACCACTCGAGAGAATTCGTGGATCCTTCCTAATACTTATACCACCCACCGACACATGAACTTTGACCTATAAGTAATCACCAAGAAGCCGCATAACCTTTATTATCTGTTGGGCAGGCTTCCATATGGGAGCCAAAACTAAAGACTGGCATTCCACCAAACTGTAGTCAAGTTGCTGCAAAATCGCAGAACAAAATGTTGCTCTTTTACCAGTTCCAGATTGGGCCTGCTGGATCACATCTAGTTCCTTACAAAAGGGCACTATCCCTCTCTGCTGAATTGCATATGACTTTTCAAATTCGTAGGCATAAATGCCTTGGAGCATATTTTCACGCAATCCCATAGAATCAAGTGTGTCATGCACTTCATTGTAACTGGCAAACATTTCTTCACGCTTAGTCTGCAGTATTTCTTTCATCTGGGCATCATACTGATGAACATCAAACTGGGTTCCTTCAACTGCCATCCGTGCCATGATTGTACATCCTGAAATATGGTAGAATGAATCAGATGAAACTTTGGAAGATAGAAACACACCATTTATTGTGATCTTGCATAGGGATGATGGCGTAAGAGTTGTTCTGCAGTTATTGTAATGTTTTTCATCATTACGAGGATGAAGTTCTCCAAAATCACTTGCAAAGGGGCTAAGATTGCCCCATATGCTGCTCTACATCACAGACCACATTGTCCTCAGGACTCACATAGAGGCCATATCCATCCTCACTGGTCTGCGGTAAATCCTTTAGCAGAGAATTTGGGGTCGTGTGAGATGTCAATTTCTTTGCAATCTCTCTCTCTGCTGCTCCCCCCTTCTCTTCCTTCTTATAATGTTGAATCCTTAGGGAGCCACCAGCCAGATGGCTTGCCTTCTTATTAAACACCAAACCCCTAACCATCTCTATATCACTATTTCTATCCCCAGTGTAACTGTCCTGTTTTCTATCACCATAACCGCCTCGGCCTCTATTGTAATGCCCTGCCCGGAGATCCTTGAAAACAAGGAAAAGCAAAGATTAATTATAGCTACATGCAACGACAAACATAAAAGAGATTTCAACAGAAGATAAATAACCAAACCACCAAAAATCCCCAAGTGTTCATCACTTACAAACACATTCATTAACCATCTACAAGATTAGGACATACAAGGTTCATTTTAATTCCCAACACAATTTTTAGATGATTAAGCTATTCAAGTTCAATTACCAATTAAGATGATATAACGATAACCACAAACAACACTTGAACCCTAAACATCCCGTAACTGAAAGATCGAGATCTAGGGAGCAAGAACTCCCAAAAGGGTATCCAAATCACCTTCTGGAATTCACCAGACAAGTCGGGAAATGCCCATTTATTGACTGAGCAAGTCTCCCAAGTGAACCATGCGATATTCCACCAAACTGCTAGGTCGTATTCCAACATACTGCAGTACAATACTTCATACTATAGAAGTACGAAACTTCACCAGTACCGTACGATAAACGATGTAAAACTAGTATGATCCTCCACCACTATCATATGATATTCTTCAATATTGCAGTATGATACTTGGCCAGTATCGTACAATTCTGAACAACTGTCACTCAGGTTAACTCACAAAGCCAATCGACCAACTCAAAAAGCAAAGTGAGGTTAGAACCTCCACAACAGGGAGTATCGAAACCACCAAACTTGAGGAGCAAACCCTCGAGAGCATCAATAAGTAGAGAGTCAGCCTACCTAACATGTACATTATGCTACTCCAATCCACGAAAACCAACATCCTCAAAGAAACATGTACATAAGCAACATCACAATGAAGGGAAAGCACAAGCAAGAAGCAACCAAACTAAATCGACCCACCTCATGAGATCTCAAGGGCCCTAACCATACCCCTGAGCATGAAATCTCAACTTGCCAACAAGATCATTGCTGTTACCTTATGAGCTCCAACTTACCAATAACCATCAATGAAACATGGAACATCCAACATGCTAATCTATCAATCACATCGCTAAGCCATAGTAGTGGTAAGTAACATCAACTAAGCCATAATATCTAACATCATGATAAAGGAAATGCAACAAGATAATCTACTAAGCACCATCTAAAACATGATATCAGTGCATTCAAAATAAAGCATAATCACAAGGAAACATGCTCTAGATACACCAAAGTCCAAGTGAACATCCAACATTGGTCTCAAACAAGGGGTAGATCGTCTCTGTACACCGGTCCCCAACAATGGTATAAGAAGCTATGCCTCCCAACCACATGGTACCCGCAGACCTACTCCCGCCGTGCTGATGGAGATAATGACCCAACCACAATCACAGAAGAAAACCACCCAAGGCTAACACATACGCCAATCAAGTATGATACCAATATCTATATGCTCATGAAGACAATGCAGTACATTAGGTGACTGGTTAGACCCACTATAGGATAACTATGTAGGCACTCTAGTGGAGTGTAAGTTGCTTGGCATTGGAAAGCTCAAGCTAAGGATTGTGTAGAAACAACTCCCCTAGGAGGCCATCACACCATGTCCTTATACTAACTTCCGCTTAAGACTAGTAACTGTACAAACACCACACCCTCGTATCGGCTCCCTTGGGATGCTCTATAACCGTACAGGTGTTTACTTATCTTAAGTTTTATTCCCTTTAATTAATTTTGGTTATCACTTGTTAGAACCTCTTCATGTTACCTTATTGGCCACTTCTGAGTTGGGGTACACGAGAGAAGCCACTCTACATGTTTACCCTACATACCCATGCTCATTACACATGAGTACTCGTAGGCAATGCAAATTCCCAACCCAACCCCCAGATGAACAATCCCTCAATTGACCTTTATCCGGGAGTGTCGGTCTCGCAAGATCCCGTCATACACACATGCATGTGCTCATGTGTGGGCGCAATCAACTTCACAAATATAATCAAGCAATACCAATGCAAGGGTTGGATATGAGAAATGCAACAATGATACAAGTATAACAAACTCACTCAACCGGTCCATATCCAGGAGTATAGATTTGACACAAATGCCAATAATGCAATAAGTTACCAAGTATCATGAACTCACTCAACTGGCCTAAATTTGGGAGTATGGATTCTACATGAATCCCAATGTCCATGAAGTAGAAGCACAACAATAAAGGAAACATGAAATACATACCATTTCCATAATCCAAGAATACATTGCCTAAACCCCAACCAAATATGGGTGGCACACAAGATGAGGCAAGAACAAAAACCCATAATTCAAACTTCTCGGAAAGAAACGAAACTGAAACCCCAACTCAAGAATAGTGTCACAAGACAGGGTCCTCTAAAATTCACTAAATAGGCTCAAATTCACAAACCGGCAAATCCAACAAAACTTGTAAGTCCACCAAAACCAATATCGGGACATGACTTTGGATCGGGAAATAAAATACCCTGGAATGTCCTATAGCTATTCTGATTCCACAATCCTAATCATTGAGGCAAAGGCTACAAAATCAAACCTTTGATTAAGCAAATAGAGAAATAGGCAAAAACCACATGACACGCAAAACAAGGCAATGTCAAAAACTCCTCAAATTAAAACATCTTGTAATTCAATGAAATTGGAAACCGATTGAGCAAACATGCCCAAACTAAAGAAAATTAAATAAAATTTGACTTGCAAGCAACCACCTAAAAACCAGCAGCACAACAATGCCTAAACTTGCATTTCTAAATCCCCACGAAATATAAATGCTCATCCCTATCCAACCGGGTGATAGAAATGCATGAAAACAAAGGGGAACACTAATTCTCCACTCCATGACATTCAACAATCGAAAATGGGAAGTAAAACAGACTAAAACCCATTAAACCAGAAAGCCCTACCTAGCAGCCAAAAGGGCAAAACAAGAATTACTGCCGTAAAATAGTGGGGCTTTCAAATTGGTTGAAACCATCGACATAGGAGAGAAATTTCAATATGAATCCAACAAGATTGATCTCACAATGATCCTCCAAGCCAAACTCCCGCAACAAGCATAACACTAAATTCTCACAAGAGGGTTTTGAGGAATTTCCTCCAAAATCATGAAATAGAAAAGTGAGAAGTGTGAAGTGAAACTCACTGTTGCCTACTATAAACACTTTAATTAAAGTAACTAATAAATTAGAGTATTAAATTACTTAATAAACTAATTGGCCCCTTCCCAAATAAATTAGGTAATTCCAATTAAATTGGAATTCAACTATGGCAAATATGCCGACAATAAAATAAAGATTAAATCAAATAAATAAAATCTCTCTAAGCCATCTAAATAGCATTAAATTTAATCTTTTATGTGAGAAATGCGGAATCTTAAATGCACAAACACACTCACAAGTCTAATCACATAGTGCATTATGAATCCTGATTTACCAATTATTGGAGGGTTAAAATAATGTAATAAAGATACACCGCCCATACAAGGACGATATTGGCTCAAGTTGAAAGGTCTAATCACTAATTGCACGTGCCAGTGTCGGGGATATAAGTCATGCATAGTAAACAAACACAATCAAGTGTAGATGCAAAATGTATAATAGTTGAAGCAACAATTACATATAATCTTGTAATTAAGGCATTTAATTAATATCATTAAAGATTCATTTAAATAGCCCATTTTGCATAAATTACTGAAAGAGACAAGATGAATATTCACAGCACATAAATCAATGAATCCAATATGGATAAATCATTTTCTAATTATTTTAAGCATTTAACAATGGAAATAATAACTAATTACTCAACAACAATTAAGGCTCAATAAAACACATGATCTTAGATAATCATCCCACAATAACATCATAAACATATAAGCCAACATGGTCAAACACATGAGTAAACAATGCTATCATCCCACAATAACATCATAAACATATAAGCCAACATGGTCAAACACATGAGAAAACATTGCTGCAGGAACCTAGTCAAGTGCAACAGGACAAATAATAAACATTGCAACCATTGTTCCCATCTCAGGGCAATCATGGAACAACATTGTGATACCATATGAATCAGCTAAGCAACAATATAAATCAAATCACCCCAAGTGTGTAGACCACTCACGGGTCCTAATCATGATCACTCACAAAGCAAGATCATCAAGGTTGCATCCATCAGGATGACTTACAGAAATCAAATGGGAGAGGCACTACATCTATTACCATCTCTAGAGCCATATCCACCTTGGGTAGTTGGTTCTCTAGGTGTCGAATTCTCAGCCATTGTGACATTTATCTTGTAACCTCTCATTACATAATCATTGTAAAATCCACCAGCGAAATGTGCAGCAGATGGACTCTCATTGGATAGGTCAGCATCACCTTTGGTCATCTCTATAGGTTTTGATGTTCAATGGCCACTGATCTTTGTAACCACGTTTCTTCTTGTTCCTTCCCACTTGGCCAATTCCTCCAAAGAGATCGCTCAGTTCATGAGCTGTGACATTGAGAGGTAAATTAGAAATATATATTCTGCAATTATCACAAGTGTCTCCACAATTCTCATCACATTGTTTGACTTTTGCTACATCAGATGGTGCGCCATAACTTCTAGGCGTAGCCCTCACATAATCCCTTGGATTTACCCTGGCATCTGAATACCCATCAGCTCTATCCCCATAATTGTCAAATCTTGCAGGACCTCTTGGTCCTCTACCACCAAGCATGATGGTGCTGCTCCAAAACTTGCTGGAGGAGCACTATAGCTATTAGGCTGGGCATACACATTTGGTGCACCATAACCAGCACTAGGTGGGGGAGCTGGTGCCCTGTAGCTAGGTGTCTCACCATAGCCACCAGTACAAGGGTTTGCATACCCTGTTCCAGCAGGAGGCATGATGGCTCTGCATATTGACCTGTATACCCTCAAGCTGGAGCACTGCCATATGGAGCAGGCGGACCACCTTGGTTTCCATATACTTTCATTGCTCTGTCAGCACCTTGGTTCCCATTGTCTCCATTGTTGCTCCTGTCGGGTCCTCCATAGCTCTCACCCCTTTCATAGTCACCACTTCCGGTCTCTTTGGGTCTTTTTTTTTTTCTCACTCTTCCAACATGCGGCACAACTACAGGTCTATCACCTGATTCATTTAGTTTCTTTTTCTCCTTTTTCAAATCAGAACAAAGTTCCACACAAGGCTGGATCATGGCTAAACCTTTTACTAGAGAAGAGACATTAAACTGTCCTTCCTCTTCTATAGGAAGAGAAATAACTTGGGATGTTTGACTCTCTAGTTGGCCAATACATAAGCCTCTTCTCTTAGCCATGTCTTCCAGTACGCTAGTCTCAACCTCTTCTGCACCTCTGTTAGACTCAAAATAAATAATAGTCACAGTCTCCGCAAATGACATTTTCATCTTCTTTCATTTCCAATCTTGGCTCATGCTTACAGCAAGATCTTGTCCTTCAAAAGAATATTTCTTATATCCAAATAAACAACAGTTCTCAAATACATCATTCTTAAACACATCATTCTCAAACCGGTACACATCATCAGGAACCCCATCAATCCCTCTTCTGCTATCACTACTAGATTCCACATGCCTATGAACTTCTCCACAACAAAATAGTTTCAACATATAATTCATATATTAAATTTGAGCAGAAAACTCATCATTACTTTCTGACAACCATAGGACATAGACATCAGAGCTTGAGCCCATTCTGGCAAATCTGATTCATCCATTTTCGTGGATTTTTTTACAATGTCCAACTAAGATTATTCTCTCAGCTCTGATACCAATTGTTGATCTTGGAGCTCAAAAGAAAGTGCAGAAGAAACAGAATAAAGAATTAAATTAGAAATGACAGTCCACAGTTTATGGAATGTGGAAGACCAAGAGTTTTTACCATTACAACTGAAGGACTGATCATGGCAGTCAGAATATTCTCCAACCACAGTAACCATTACAAAAATGATTGGGCTTCATACACCCGACAATGCTATGTTTCAGAGAAGACACACATTTTCTTTGATAGAAACTTAATTTGGCCTGATTAATTTAAAGTAATTATTTCTGAGCTAATGGTGAGTCCTTCGGTGAGGTATGAAATGTTTGAAAATATACTTTTTCTCAGTTGGTTCCTGCAATTTACATCACAAATTCGTTCTTTGAACACAACCTATGCACTATAACCCTCTTCACGGGCATAATAGTAGCCCTTTGTATGCACTGGCAATATACATAGGACATACTGTACCACAATCATGAAATTATTAAGATATAAAAAAATTATATGGATTTCAGAATCAGGGAATTTCAGTGTGCTTTAGTGAAAGTCTAAAGATTGTGTTGACTTTGAATATGGCATGGCCATGAAAGTCTAAAAATTGTGTTGACTTTGAATATGGCATGGCCATATAGCTTATGTTAAACAGATTTAGTTTTAGCTTGGTGACAATCTATGGAATATTTGAAGCTAGATTTTTTTCAACAAGCTTCGAAGTGAAGATTCTTAGAGATATGATTTGGTTTTGATATTTGGAGCATATGCACAGGTGAAAATGATAATACACAGCAGCTTGCGCAGAAAGTTGCAGAACATTATAGTAAACGCACTAACCAGACCCTAGAGGAGAGAGAAGCTAGTCCTATCATTCACTTGAAGAAGCTTAACAATTGGGTAATTTATCTTTTTCCTTTCAAGCCATTGCATCATATTTTATTGTAAATATGCACTTAATTTGCAGAAACAGAGACGGTCTGCTGCTTGGTCTGAAACTAGGCATAGAGCATATGATAGTTTGAATTTTGTCTTGCATGTGTGGAGAAAATATTTGTGGCCGATGTTATCCAGTTGGATCTTTTAGTTGGATTTTTACGAGAATATTTCCTTGTGAATACAATGACATGTTCAAATTTTGTAAAACTATGTAACCTTTAAAAAATTTGCCAAACATCTTTTTTTTTCCTAGATAATGGGCTGAGATGGTATAATATATTGAAAATTAAAAAAATAACGTTGAGGTGTATCTGCCATACTACGCTCTAGCAGACACAGGATGAGCAACTGAACCACACCTACTACTATTGAATGCCATCATCCACCGACATTCCTTCTGTATACAAAAAGGCTCACAACCATTACATAGGTGCTATCCATAATTAATCACAACAGGTGCTTTGAGGGCCACCAATACAAAGTAGCCAATTCCAGACATTGAGACCAGATCAAAAGACTACTAACCAGACCAGACCCCCGACTGGGAACCAAGAGAAGCAACATAATGAACCAATCACAGTCATAGGAGGCCCTGGAGCTTAACACATTTGCAGAACTTTTTAGCCAAGGGGACCCATCCTCCTCAATACGCACAATCCTCTGTGGGAACTTCTTTCCCTCTCCATCCCATCTTCGATGGTGTTGCACACCTTGAGCATCCAGCCCAAGAATAATGGGGGCTGCCTAATAACTTCAGCATCTGGTTCAAAAAGCTTCAGTATATCATCAGGCCAGGGAATGCCTACCCCAGGTTCAACAAGCACCACCGAACCTATATCATTAACCAGGACCTCTTCCTTGAAGACCAATTAAAGTAGCAGTAGCACCTATAAATTCTCCTCTCCAATATCCAACAATGAGGCAAGGAAGTGGGAAGAGATGTCAATATTGACCCGATGTTTGCAGAAGTAATTTCTTTTGCCCAGAACTGTCCTAATGGATGGTTGGGATAGTGGGTGCATTGCATAAAGCATGCAGCGTATGATCAGAGATATAACCTAAAAAGTACTTTTGTCTTTTGCTGCTCTTTGACCTAAGAGGTGAATCCATATTTTCCTCAAGCTAGTGTCAAAAGATTGGTGAAGGTGCTATTTTAAGCTATTCAAAGCTTGATAGCCAGATCCACCTTAGTTGAAAAGAAGTTGCATTAATGAGACATTTTTTTACTTTGCATTGTTGATAGCGATGCAATCTTAAAATAGTGCCAGTTTGACACTGTCTGTATACTTCAGCTTGTGTCCAATCTACAAATATGCACCAACTATTCCTCAGTGATAGGAAAATCAAGGTTCTCCATGTTAAATCCATTGCCAGATATCAGGTTATAATGCCACTTTTCATTATATCAACCCCGGACGATGACATCCAAGTTTTTAACATGTTTTTTCAGGCTGTTTGTCAAGAGCTCGTGTATTTTTTTCCAGATTAATGTAAAAACTTGCATTGTTATACTGAACGACAATCTCCCAAATGAGGGGAGGTGTCATAGAAATGAAGGTTTCCAAGATTTTACCCCATTTGAGCCATTTTCTGTCCCATCAGCTGCCAAGTTGACGGGATTTTCAGCATCCACGTTTACTTCACTATAGACATGGTTAATAGTGAATTTGTCAAAGAGGTTCAAAAGTCCACAGCCCTGCCCACCAGCACTCCAAGCTTTCAATTAGGAGTTGTTACCTTCCTGATTGCATTCACCGCCAATCCTGAGTTACCTCTCCGGCATGGAATTTCAAGATCAATGGATAATTTGAGTCCATGAATGACAGCCGTGAGTTCTGCTATGTTATTAGTATGCTCTTCCTATGGGATTGCCAGTTTTCCCACAACCTCACCATCCCATAGCCTAACAATACAACCAACGCCATATTGCCCGGGGTTGCCATTTTGATTGAGCCCAAACTCTTCTATTCCGCCGCCTCCCTCCCTAATGAATGGCGGAATCATGAATCCATTCGATATCAATCTCCTTCTACCATCCTGTTTAGGAAAATTACCTTCTCTTTGGATGAAATATAGTTTAACTGTTGGTTGTTTCTTCAACTTTCTATGATGGCAACTTCTACTTTAGTTAGGAAGGAGTCAAATGTCATGGCTTTGTCTTTTGAGATTCTTCTGTTTCCTTTTTTCCATATTTCCTAAATTAGTGGCAAGGGGCAGATAATCGACATACATCCTAGAAAACCCAAACCTGTCTTGACCGGCCATCCTTTGAGCCAGCTCATAATGTCATTGGGCAAAACCATCACCCATCCTAGCATTGCACATAATCACTGCCAACATTTCTCTAAGAAGTGTCAGCCCAGTAAACTGTCTCTTCCTCACTCTTACATAAAATATATTTTGTGGGGCTTTCGTAACCCATAAACCTGAACTTCTCCTCTGTTAAGATTTTCTTTTGTGTGGCAGCCCATGTGAACACCCCGGCCTTGGGCAGACAGATCTTGCTCCAAAACAACTGTGTTGGAATTTGAGAGCTTCCCTGCTGATGGCTCCTTGTAACCCCTCTATATCCAACCTTAGCATTGAACTGGTGGTTCTTTGCTTCTGCCCAAATAAATTCATGATTCTATCCAACCTTAGCATTGAACTGTTGGTTCTTTACTTCTGCCCAAATGAGTTCATTATTCTATCCAACCTTAGCATTGAACTGGTGCTTCTCTGCTGAGTTCCTTATTCTATCTCTCTCTGCTTTAGGTAATGTCAAGGATAACATGTCCTTCCATCTCTGTCCAATGACCAGGTCATTGTTAAAAAGGATCACATAATCCTCGAGTGAATTTCCCCAAAGCTGTGTAAGATATTCTGAAGATTGCTTTACTTCCAATATGTTGTCTAAGCTTGGATACTCTCCCCATGAATCTTCCATGAAAAGGGCAGATCCGTATTCAAGTACATCCCAATACTGATGTTTTGTAATCATTAATCTGTATGTAACTTAGCATGAAATTTCGAATCCTTGAACCTCCCGGAGGATTATCAATCTTAAGGATACTAGTTGAACTGTTGTTATTCAAATATTTTTTCTTGCAATATTATTACCCTTTTTAGCTGCAGTTCTTTATCCATTTCCAAATCAACTTAGCTCCTAAGGTCTTATGCTGCCATACTTGGTTTCAAGAGGCCCACCCTAAGCTCCTTTGACTTATGCATCTTGTCCCTGGATATGAGAGCCACTTTATCATTTTTTGCAATCTCCTTGCATAAGGTAATGTCAAGGATAACATGTCCTTCCATCTCTGTCCAATGACCAGGTCATTGTTAAAAAGGATCACATAATCCTTGAGTGAATTTCCCCAAAGCTGTGTAAGATATTCTGAAGATTGCTTTACTTCCAATATGTTGTCTAAGCTTGGATACTCTCCCCATGAATCTTCCATGAAAAGGGCAGATCCGTATTCAAGTACATCCCAATACTGATGTTTTGTAATCATTAATCTGTATGTAACTTAGCATGAAATTTCGAATCCTTGAACCTCCCGGAGGATTATCAATCTTAAGGATACTAGTTGAACTGTTGTTATTCAAATATTTTTTCTTGCAATATTATTACCCTTTTTAGCTGCAGTTCTTTATCCATTTCCAAATCAACTTAGCTCCTAAGGTCTTATGCTGCCATACTTGGTTTCAAGAGGCCCACCCTAAGCTCCTTTGACTTATGCATCTTGTCCCTGGATATGAGAGCCACTTTATCATTTTTTGCAATCTCCTTGCCAGAAGAACTTCTTAATTTTTTGAATTAAATACTGAAGTGCTAAATATGACTTAATGTCCCCTTATGTAATCTCTTAAGATGTTGGGACTATTCACTTATAATTCATTTGCAAGAGATTTCTTTCTATTCAAATACTTCACTCATAGAAAAAAATGCAATATCTTGATGCATTGCAAGACTTATATTGATGATACCACTTACTCGATAATGATTACCTTCAACTCAATCAAGTGTCCTTATGAAATGCTATAAATCAAATGTATTATAAATTCATGTACTCTAACTTGATGAATCATGCAATTGCTGTATATGCAATGGATATCTTTGATCTTCAGATCTACAATATATGAACCTTATCAATTTGATATGATGGATTTTATCTTGCTTTCTCAGATAAGCTATGTGAATTATGGAATCGGTCTCCTTATCGCTTATGGCGACGAAACAATAATTGCTGTTCCTGATAGTACCTTAGAAGTATGCAATGATGCTGAGGTTTTGATCTGATTACACCTTCCACTTCAGGGTAATTGCTTGTCGGATATACTGATTCAAATGGCAATGTCCCTTGGTGCTGTTTCTGATTGATGTCTTTTAATATACAACTGATTTTCTTAAGAAGGCTACTGTTCACTCAGAGCAATCCAAATATGGATGAAATAAGAAACAGTAAAATTCAATGATGGTTTGGAAATGATAATCTATCCACACAAGTATCAATGCTTAAGAATGGATGTGAGCATAGTTTGCAAACTCTCCGAGCACTCTGAGAGTTGCGGTGTACTCCCAAGTTTATTTGTTGGGTGAGTACTCTTGAGTTCAACTCTCGCGTATTTATAGATGTAAACAAGTGTAGGTAAAACTGTTGATGCAGGGAAAACATTGGATTAGATGCGCTTTTCACATCATTTTAGTGCTATAAAACTACACATTTTCTCTATTGAAACGTCACTTACTAATTTAATACATTTTGTAATTGTATTCTACAAAAAAGAAAAGTTTCTTTAAGAGATTTTAAATTTTAGTACTTTCTGAGTTGCCGAGTTTTCCTCGAGTTTTTGTTGAGTTTATGACAAGTTTTTTTTGAGTTGAAAATTTTGGGCTTGCCGAGTACTCTCTAAGTCCAAGTCTGCAAACTATGGATGCGAGTTGTGTCTTCATTGCAGCCTCAGTGGGAAACTCTTCACTGCACCCCTTTTAGATAACTAATCAATTTATCAGTAAGTTGCTGATTACAATCATCTCTTTGGCAGCAATATCGGTCCTTGTTTGGTTGATTTGATACTAAGTCTTCTTTAACACCAATAACTGATATTATAGTCATTATAATAATCACTTAACATACAGTCCGATTCTCGAGTCTCTATATCTTGGCACAATGGGATCATTATTGGAACTTGGTCACTGTAACATTACTTCTGCATATTTGGAGATGATGACATCGACATATTTTGCTGATTGCCTTTGTACTTCGTGGAGACTACATGGTCGATACAATATAATAGACTGATATTGCATTGATTACAATGACTGTTCTTCATCAATATAAGTGTTCTCCTTGATTAATATAATCATTAATATCTGCTACAGCCTACAATATATATCTGCATGGCATCAATATTATTATCTCTGATTATTGCTAGATCAATGTAATATCTTGAGTAAGCATGATACTTCCTTCTACCATTTTGTCTTGATGAGGATCGATATGGGGAACAGAGACAATCACAGTGTAGTTGATGGTTCTCACATATATATACTGACTCGAGCATACTTGGGATACGCCCGAGTAGAGATTTTCTGTATCAATAAAGGCATTGCAAGAACAATAGCCGGTTTTGTAACTTGATTGATATTGATGCAATAAAAAGTTCTCATGAAATATCCTTATTTTCCAATATCATCTGTTGTTTAGGAACCAATATATCAAGATTTTCTGCTTGAAGTCTTCAATCCCTGATTTTATGAACAGATGTATAGCAATTGAGCATATCCAATCTTCTGATCTCAAAACAATCTTAAGTCTCCATCTTATTGTTTGTGCTACACTTGATGCTAGGCATAAAATCGTCTTATAAAAGGCAGAAAATCATTAAGTCTACTAAATAAGATGATTTTCTTTGATAGGATATTTTTGTTGTTCTTGGTGCCACATGCTTTATTGATGAGAATATGCAAAACTATATACTTGTATTGCTAATTGTTATGTACAAATTGTCTATCTCTATGAATATGGGGACGTTGCTTGCTGCCATGAGACTGAATTGGTGGCACATGACTTCATTAAAGAGAAAGAACCTATACAGATTGTGATTGTTTGGAAAGGAAGAAATGACATTCAAAGGGAGACTATTCAGCTGCAGAAATCAGATTTAGAGGGAGCTTGAGTGGCAAATGTAGAATGTCAAGTTCTCTACCGAGGATCAACAATCTTGTGTAGCAGTGTGACTGCAAGATCCAATTTCTTGGTATTGTGTTAATCAAAGCTATGAGAATGTTGCCCTTGTTGAGAGGGAGTCTTGGCTGAGAGGGAGTCTCGACTTTTGGATGATCTTTTATGTGTTGTTAATGAAGAAGGGAGAAGTTCGAGGTGCAATCCCTTATTAATAAGTTCTCTGCGAGGGAGAAGTTCGAGGTGCAATCCTTTATTAATGAGTTCTTTGTGAGGGAGGGAGAAGCTTGATGTGCAATCCCTTGTTAATGCGTTCTTTTTTGTTTGAGAAGTTTGAGGTGCAAACCCTCTATAATGCATTCTTCTTTGGGAGAAGCTTGAGGTGCAAGCGTTCTATAATGCATTCTTCTGTGGGAGAAGTTTGAGGTGAAAGCCCTCGTTCCACCCTTTGTGAGTAGGCATGGTGGAGATGTATTCTTCTTTGGGAGAAGTCTAAGGTGAAGCCCTCATTCCTCCCTCTTCATGGTGGATCCACCCTTTGCGAGTAAGCATGGTGGAGATGCATTCTTGTTTGGGAGAAGCTTGAGGTGAAAGCCCTTGTACCACTATGGTGGATCTATCCTCTCTAAAGTGGAGATGCATTCTTCTTTGTAAGAAGTTTGAGCTGAAAGCCCTCGTTCTACCATCTTCTGTGAGTAGGTATGGTGGATCCACCCTCTGTGAGTATGCATGATGGATGTCATGGAAAAAATTCCATGATGTAACATTGTTGTTTATTCACCCTTTGGCAGTAGCCATGGTGAATGTCATCACATTTTTGTGATGAGAACTTGTGTTTCCATTCATGGGAGTAGCTATGATGGTTGTCACTATGTAACTTGGATGTTGGAGGAATCCTCCCTAGCTAAGAGGGAGTGTTGATGTGTATCTAGGTCGAATATCTTCTAGGGCTACCTAGTACACCTAATGACTAAATGGCTTGTTGGCCTTAGCTAGTTGCTAATGCACTTTGTCATTTCAATCCTTGATTGTGCTAGACCCTATTTGGGTGATTCATGTAACCTGCAATTATGTAATTTTGTAAGACATATATGAATATAACTAGCCACGTTATTATTGAACTTTGTCATTTTAATCCTTCATTAGGTCTAGTCCTATTTGGGCGATTTGTGTAACTTGCAATTATGCAATTGGGTAAGACCTATTATATTGGGTAAGACCTATATGAATGTAACTTGTAATTGATAGGCCTGGTGTTATTCTTGGCGCCAAATGTACAAGGCTGACCAGAGGTCTATTAAGAAGCGTTGATTCATATATATTCAAGACCATTCTTGCACCAATAGAAAATGAATTCTGTGATGTACAAAATATGTAGTGTGCTTAAGGGTGATGATAAGAGCTTATCTTTAATGGTTGGGAAGGTAATACTTCTGATGGTTTGCCCATGGTTAACGAGCACTACCATAATTTGAACAATATCGCTAAGGGTTTGCATCCTATAAGGATCTCCTTGAATTGTTGATCAATATCTATTTGTAACGTTAAAGTTTTTTCCAAAGGATGGAGCAACTCCTACAATTATTGATATGTTGTGCCCATCTCAATTTTTTAACCTTTGGTTTGTGCCATTTGTTGATCTAAGGAATGCTTCGATCCATTCTATTGCTCTTATCTTTCTAAAGGGACAGTTTCCTCTTTTTTAATCCATCCCCTATACTCTCTTCTATCCAAAGAGCTTTATCCTTTTGGCTGTCCTTGCGTCTCCCTCTTGCATTTTTGACACCTACTATCTTCTTCAAGAAGGGGTTAATTTTATGAGATGGTGTCTTAAGCATACACGAGTTGCTTATTTCTTGGGTTGAGCTACTATTGTGACAACCCTTCCTAAGATGCATCCTCCAAATAGATTTGTGTCAGTTTTTACTAGTTCATCTAGGTTAATTTAGCCCGTTCTTGTAGAATCTTAGTTAATGGTCTTCTAGGCTTTCTTTTTTGGCTTTTTAAGATTTAGTCTTTTTAGACTACGCTATTATTAGCATTTGTAAACTCTATTGAAGAGAAAAATTGTTAATTTAGTAATCATTCATTTTTCAACAATTTAGTGGTATCAAAACAAATTTTCTAGGAAATTGTTTTTCTATAATTCATGTTTGGAAAACACGTGAGGAAAAATAAATTAAAATTGCTCCATTAATTTGCACTCGGCTACAAAACTCAATTAGCGTTTTATTGTACTCCAATTTCAATTTGTCGTATTGTCCCATATCAATTCTTTTCTTCTTTTGGCTCCTATAGAAAGATCTAAAGGAGTAAGTGTTTTTTGGTTTGAATGACAAAAGGGGCAATCTAAATATGTTGGTGCACAGGTTGTGGCATAAATTTTGGCATTTTTTGGAGTTTATTGAAATTTTCATGGCTTGAGTTGTTTTTTTCTACCACCACTCTTGTCAGCCACACGATTTTCTTTGTTTTGTCTGAGCAAGTGCATTTTAAAAATAACAAATCCTGCAACCATCGTTTGTGGAAGCAGGTTGTATTATAGACTTCCGACAGTCAAAGAATAGGTTGGTTGTTTCTCACCCAACCCTTGTGCCTTGGTTTTTCTAGCCATGTCAATCTCCTAGCCTACATCCAATCATTCCTTATGACGTCTTCTAAAATTAAACCCCCGCTTACGTGCAACATGCTTTTTAAAAATTGTCGATTTTTTTGTTCTTTTACATGCCTGCGTTTTTTGTTGTATGCGATGTGTTATCGTCTACCAAAACTTTTGGCCCTGATCTCCAAAATTTTCTATGGCAATTTTTCTCGAGGTTTTTATTTTTTTATTTTTTTCCGCTCTGTGATTTTTTAGGTATTGAAAACACATGATTTTTGTTGGTGATTCTTGCTGCCATATCAACAATTTTCTTGATTTTATCTATTACGACTTTCTAATTTTTTCAGCCTGCTTTTTTCAACTAAGTTAGCCCGCAAATTTCCAAGACTTTGAAAATTGCCATTTTTTCACTTTTTTCATTTTTTATTGCAAACCCCAAGTTTAATGTTTTTCTGAGTTTCAGCATTGGGTTTTCTATTTTTTTGGATTTATTTTTTCATTCACAATTCTATTTTGGGATCTAGGTTATTGTGCAATTTTCTAAAATAAAAAGAGAATTTTTATTAGAAGTTTTTTCTTGGTTGATCTTGTCTATTTTCTTATTAGGTTTCCATCTTTTTCCACCATTTTTTGTCTGCCTCAATCTTGGTTACTTCGTATGTTTGACCAACAACCTCTATTTTAATGATGTCATCTTTGACCTACATTATGTTGAAAGGGAATTGACGGTTTAATGAGCACAATTACAACATTTGGAAGCAATGCATGATGACAATGTTTAAATATCATTTTCTTGATAAGATCATTTTTGGTATAGAGGCACACCTTACTCAACTTTAGACAGAGCACGATAAATGGGATGAATGTAATCGAGAAGCTACCATGCTACTCAAACTTTCAGCTACAGATGGTCACCTCCCTTAGGTGCCTTATGGTAAAATAACTAAAGAAATCTATTACATCATGAAATATCTTTATGAGACGTTTGACAAAAGTTGTACTTTCTTTCTAAATAATATACTATTTTCTATCATGATGGATGGGCAGACATCTCTTCACGTACATTAGTTGAGATTCAAGGGCCTATGTGACTAGTTCGAGGCTATTAGCTGCTAGATGGAGGAAGAAGATATAGAAATGAATATGCTCAAAATCTTACCCCTATCCTACAAGCATATTATGGAGACGCTCAATATCATTTCTACTAGTGTTGCTATAACATTCTTTGATCTCTACAACAAGCTTTTGCAACAAGATAAATGAAAGAAACGGTTTGGAAGTCATGCTAGCTCATCTTCTAAACATGTGGCCTCCTTCATAGAAACCTCATATAAGAACACAAGTACACCTAAATTCCCCTAGAAGAAAGGCTTAGGTGAACTTCCGATATATTCAAAGAAGAACAAATGTTTAGTGTAATTATCATCACAATTTTGGTCACATGAAAGATTGCAAGAAATGGTTTGTAGTTGTGGAATCTTCACATAAAGGGTCTCAATAGAAGGCCTCAACTGCTCTGTATTCATATAAGGAGGTTGCGTTTTATGCATTCTGATCAGCTCATTTTATGGAAGGGTTTTAATAAATTCTCCTAAAATATTATCTAGTGATTTTTCATAACTTTTTCCTTCAAAAAATTTAGTTGTGTTTTGTCATCTTTCCTAAAAACGGGAGTTTCATATTTTATGTTTTGTTATCTTTGCTTTTGTTTGATTTTGATTGGTTTTACACCTCAAAAATCATTTTTGGTTTTGATTGATTTCTCACCTCAAAGATCATGTTTGTGTTTGGTCGATTTTCCACCTCAAGAATCGTTTATGTTTTCTATAATATGCAAAGTTCATGTGGGATGTTATTTCAAGGTTTCACCATTTTTTTGTAAAAAACGATGCTTGGTACTTTTCAAATTGTTGTCCTGCATTTTGTCAGTACAAAATGTAGGTAATAATACACAACTTATCCAATAGAGTTTTGCATTTCTTTGAGATAATTCACTATTTAATTGGCTAATATTGATCAATCAATCCTTCCCAATTCGCATAGTGAATCCTTTTACTGAAGACTTTCGTCAAGTCCTCTAGACTTTTTTCATTTTGTTAGCCTATGCTTGATTTCAAGGCCTTCAATTTCCCTTTTGCCTTTTCTAGTGCTTATTTAGTTGATTTAGGTCTTTTTGTTTCCTTCAATCTCTTGCTTTTGGTTTCCCTTCGATTTTGTATATCTTAGGCTTAACCGGATTTGTTAGTTAAAAGATATTACCATTTTAGTGCCCAAAAAGTGGACTCTCCAAGCTCAGCTCCATATTTTAAAAAATGGATGTTATATTCTAAAGTTGAGTTGCACTTTTTGTAAAATATAACCTAAATTCACTTTATGTTATGTTTTTAAGTGACTTTATGACTTAAGTGTTGATGTTTGGTAGATTCAGTCGGTTAAAACTATGAGACTATAGTGTGTGTGTGTGTGTGTATAAATAAGTGTGAGATATAATATATATGTATGTATGTATGTATAGTAATTATATATATTTAATATATGAGATATTATATAATATATATATATATATATATATATATATATGTATGTATGTATGTATGTATGTATGTATATTAATTATATATATATATATATATATATAATATGAGATATTATATAATTTGTTATTTTATTAATTATAATGGATAGATATGTCTCATGAGGAGACATGACTCTTCATGTCTCATTCGCAATATATATGAGAGAAGATTGATGCATTTGAAAAGGATATACTGAAAATGGCTATGCAATTACATTTGTAAATGATCCTTATAAACCTAACATGGTATTAGAGCCAGGATGGAATAAATAATCAGAAGAATATAAGAACAAATTAAATAATAAAAGAGGCAGTGATTTCTTATGTTTGAATGGAAGATATGCATCAATATGAAGTTGACAACTATTTCTATGGATCATGAGGAGCATAACGAAAGTGATTTAGTGAGTAAGATATTAGTGAAGAAGACAATTAAAAAGAAACCAAGTCACAAATGTGTCACGACAGCCAATCCTTCTACAAAAAATTTATCACAGTATTCTTATGATTGTTAGTATGTCTACTGTATAGGGAGAGCCCTATGCTCGACATCCATCGAATAAGGAAGACAAGTATGGGTACCGATCAATGGGAAAAACACAAATAACCCTTGAATAGGAGCGGACTTGATTATCACATTACACTCAATGCAAGAAGATCCCACTTGCCTAATAAGACAAAGATATTGTTGAGAGGTTGGACTTGTAGTAATCATGTGGCAAAGACTGTACACATAAGCATAAAACTAGAGGACGTAACATCCCACATGGAAGGATTTTGAATACAACTTGACACATACACCAAAAAGGATTAATAGGATAGATTGTGATATTTTAATCCACTAGAAATGAAGTATATCCCACCAGAAATGTGTACATTGTCAAGAACATTTTAATGGATAAGAAATAAGAAAGAAAGTGCTAAACCCACCCTCCATATTGGGTGTAAAACATTGAAGCCAACGCTTTTGATGTGTCTCTTAGAATTGATGAACAAGAGTGGTATTCAGAAGTTAGAAAGGGAGGTGAATAAGGTAAGAGTCAACAGTATGCGGTTGAGCGACCAAGGCCTTCATCTCTTACCTCCTTAGAGTTGTCGAGCATGACTCATGATTGCTTATTGTCGTCTTGTTTCTGTTTTCCCTTAACTTCATTCATGAATATCTGATTGTGATGGGCGCCTCTCTTTGATAACCAAAGTAGACACACAACTTTTCAATTTGCAACCAATGACCCTTATGCATAGAGCCCCATTTATAAGGGTAAAGTCATATTTAAAAGGTGAAGACTAAGGTAATGGGAAATGGGGCTGATAAGGTATGACATTTATTATTTTTACTTTCATATAGTATGTTTGTATGAAGGAGCATATTTACGAAATTGCAGACACACACACACACACACACATATTAAATTAGTAAGGATGCTAGTTTAAAGGAAAATTTGTATTAATCCAAAGAAGCTATTTAATAATTTGATATTATGGCATAGGAAAGTTTAATAGTAGAATGAGATGTCTTAGTATTAAACATTTTTTTTGATTCGACACATATGAAGATAATTTATGATTTGATGTATATGAGATAAGTATTTATTATTGGGTATTACGTTTATCTACTTATTATTTGTATTATATACATATTATAAGAGCTATTTGTTTTGATCTTTTCCTCCGAATATATTCTTGCAAGAAAAGGGGGATTGATATCATATTCAACAGATTCCGAGGGAGTTTGACACTTCTTCAAAGAAAACTTTGGATAAGGGGCACTCTGATGATTGATATTTAGAGGGAGTTCGTAAGTCCATGTGTGTGATTCTATGGTTTTCAATGGGCCTACCCCTTCTGTACATCATGAGGAAGTGATGACTTCCAAATGATTATCATTTGTATTTGCAAAAGTTATTGAAAGGTGACGATCTTTCAATAACTTAATCTATTATGATGGATATCTTACGATGTCTATGCGGATCATGATAGATTATACTTTGCATGGTGGATGTTTATGTGGTATGCATTATGAGAATGTGAGTGCACATACCCTATGAACATTAAAGCACCTAGTGAATTTTAAATGAGTGGACATTTGCCAAATGAGTTGGCATTTAATAAACCAAGAAGTCAAATGAGTTTACATTCTAGAAACCATTTTTTGAGTTAATATGTTCATATTCTTGTTTATCCTCCCTAGCTAAGAGGGAGTGTTGATGTTTGGTAGCTTTAGTCGGTTAAAACCATGAGACTATATTATATATATATGTATGTATGTATGTATGTATTTATAAGTGTGATATATGTATGTATGTTAATTATATATATTTAATATATGAGATATTATATAATTTGTTATTTTATTAATTATAATGGATAGACATGTCTCTCCATGTCTCATTTGCAATATATATGAGAGGAGATTGATGCATTTGAAAAGGATATACCAAAAAATGGCAATGCAATAACATCTGTAAACGATCCTTATAAACTTAACATTAAGTCATTATAGTGCACTTTATGTTATATTTTGATGTTGAGTTGCTTTTTTGATTTTTCACTTAAGTGATTATAGTGCTGTAAATAGTCTAATTTTTAATGTTGAGATTTTCTTTAATGTTTTATCTAAAACATCTAAGTAAAATGTTGCTTTTAAATAAATATTTACACGTAATATGTAAACTATATAGTGTAAATATTCTATTTGACCCATTTTAAGTAATATTGCTCAATAATCAATTAGATATGTGCTAATTAGAAAATTTAAGTTGTGCAACTCAATAGCATGCCTTTTTTTGAAATGTGTCACATGCAATTGCATCTATAGAATGAGATTTACCTCTTGCATGCAAATGCAAATGCATCTAGAGAGAGAGATTTACCTTGTCCAACCCAAATGCATGATAAGTCAAGGCATATTTTAAAATATGCAATCATCCTTATAGAGTGTGATTTGCATGAAAAGCAAAAAAATAGAAGATGTCATTGCACCTAGAGAGTGCGATTTTGCTCTTGGAGAGATATGGTTGACTTAGGCAAATGAAAAAGCTCATTTTAAAACATGCATTTGCATTCCTAGAGTGTGATTTGCATGTAAAATGCTTTTTCCAGCCAAAATGTCACGCATAAAGAAAAACAAGCAACAAACAAAAAAGAAAAACTCACTTATTCTACTTTCCCATACATATAAATCACACTTTCTACACCAAATTGCATATTTTACACAATGTAAAATAAGAAGTTTTCACCATATGCATTGACATCTAGAGAATCCGATTTTAATAAAAACTCATACTATCAAATCCCAAAATTCTCATTTTTCACACATCCGTATGCTTCCATCTTGCATTCTCAGTCACTCAAAACAAAAGCCTCAGTTTTCTCACATGCAATCCACCATCTTAAACCCAATTTTGGGCATTTTTGCCCCAAAATACAAGCTGTTCCATTCATTTCCAGTCATCAAAGTTGTTTAATAAGTATCTAATCCATACTTCGAACACTCACCCCTCATGGATCCGTCGTTGTAAGTCAAATCCCAAAGTTCTCAAGGATTCAACTTCATTGGAAGATGTTCTCATCTTCATGTTGCAACACACTCTTCTAGATATGTCAAAATTTCCTCAAAGAATAAAGACATCCTATCAAGAAGATATGTGTCGGATCCAATGAAGCGACTTTCATTTGATCTCCACTTTCCTAGTGGCTGGCCTAGAACCTGAGTTCGCGTGGGAATGTGTCGGAGCACTTAAAAAAATAGAGAGAAGAATCATTTGATGATGTTGATGGGAAAGTTGTTCCGGGTTTACAACTAGACATCATTGAGAGGGTTTTTTAAAGTGTCAGAAACCCTAGAATGTACAAATCTGTCAAAGAAGAATTGACAATTGTGGAATGAGGAAAGCTTGATTACATCGAGTTTTCAAATAATAAATGGTAATTCATCAAAGAGAGTGCAGTAGCATGGAATACAGGGACTTCCAATCCGACAATCATCTATGTTTCTGTCACCAAGTACAAAGGCTTTTGTTGGCAATCTACAAGATTGATTCAAAAGTTATAACTTTTTCTTCATATTGTTGTAGTTGCAAAAGATGAATTGCATGTAATCCGATTGCATGTCCTCATGACATGTAATCCAATAATTCTTCTCACCTAGTTTTACCGGGTCAAAGTGGTTGAGTTGCTCCCACTTTTTCCTCCTTATTTCTCTCACTTCTTTGTTGGTAATTTGGCTAGGGTAGATAATATAAGATTGTCATTTATGGAAGCATATATTGAGGATTAAGTGAGCAAATCATGAAGATAAAGTTTTGATAGAAGGACTCAAAAAATTGTCTAAGTATCACAGAGGTTAACTGGCAGTACAGTTAGAGATTTGCTTGGCGCAGTTCATAGAGGTAATATTGGCATGTGTGCACTTGAGGACAGATAGAATAGAGTATGAAGATTCTGCATCTAAGAGCGCGAGGTAGTACAAACAGCACAAACAAAGTTATTGTAGTTTTTCCAATTGTAGTAATGAGCCGATAGAACAGGATAAAGACAAGGAATCGAGTATTTTATGTTAAGGAATTATTTTGTTTATCAAAATAATTACTTGACCAATTAGGGATGACATCCTAGATGTTAACCCCAAGTGAGCAACATATAAATTTGTATTTTGGCAAGCGTGTAAAGTTACAAAGACCGATAGTACAAGTTATTATGAAATAACTGAGTATAAAGAAAAAGTTTTGAATGCGAAGATTTGTGTGGTTGTGATAAGTATGCGATTGTTTTGTGATGCGAACTTGACAGTAAAGCAATAAAAGGGAAAGAGTATGTGAAGTTGATACATTGAGCTACAAAGGTTATATCAGATGTTGAAGATATCAGCAAATGTAAAGAGTTATTTATTTATTTATCTCTTTGTATACAAAATATAATTGTGTATTGCTTGTTTGGGTAGTGGGCTCAGCTTGCATACTTTCTGTAATTGTAATAACAACTCCTAACAGGGTTGAGGCTTCTGACAAGGCCCAATCCTCTAACAAGAACCAAGACACTATACAAATGTAATAGACTTCTAATAGGGCCAATATCTTTCACTAGATACTTTTGATTAGTGGATCATTTTGTGGGTACCATCACCACCAGTGTTTTCCCTTGGTCAGGGTTTACTTTCATATGCAAGTTATAAGATTGTTAATGATATCCATAATTGGGCAAAAGTTTGTGGAATACTGATTCAATCCCCCCTCTCAGTATTTCCTATTTCTAACATTCTTTTCCTATATAAGAAGTGTCTCCTCATCGTAAAAATCATCTTTTATTGTATGCAAGAAAGCTCTAATACAATTGTGCAAGTATAACTTTGATTATGTAGTACTATTTCAAAGAGAAGTGAATACAAAGAAACAATTGGAGCCAAAACTTTGATTGAGAGCAATTGTGATAGTACAAATTAGAAGCTTTGACTATAATTTGTGTCTACAATCTTTGATTCATGTTGTTGTTGTATGTTTAAATAGTAGAGCATAATAAGTTAAGAAGCAATCGGAGTCGAAACTTTGACTAGGAGCTATTGTAGTGATACATAGACTAGAAGCTTTGACTAGGAGGTATTGTGGTGATATATAGACTAGAAGCTTTGACTATAGCTTGTATTGCTGTCTCAATTCACAAAAATAGTTAGAATTCCCTTTTTTAGAAAGTCTTTGCACCCCAATGGTAGAGGTTATTCTTATAGAATAAATTAAAACAAGGCTTAGAGCCAAACTGGTATGGGTTTAACCAGCCTTTAAGTTGGTGTTGGTTTATTGGTATCACTGTTTCCAACTATTAGATAAAGTGTAGTTAGAGATTTAATCTTGCCCATTACTCACTTCACAGGTAAGTGGATTCTTTCTTGAAAGATAAGAGGAAATAATAGTGGTAATACACCTTACAAAATCTCTCAAGTTCTTGCTTACCTTGAGTTGATCCAAGGAACGGTGAGCCTTCCCTTTAATATAGGGGGGACTTTGTCTCATATGTTGTGGCTGGTCTACCTATTTTGTGACTCAATTTGAACAAACTGTCTGTTGCAAAATATACACCCAACACAAATCATAGTATTTTATAGTTGTTTTTGGGGCATCTTTCTCATCTGTAATTGTTTGGAGGGTTTGGCAGCTGTCCTCAGTGTGTCTTGTCTATAGAGAAGGGCAACTTAGTTATCCAACATTAGGTTTTTTTGATGATTTTTAGTCACTGGTTTTGCAGATTCTTGGAGGCTTAGTGGAAGAGTCTGTGGGAGAGATTCTGCTCTCTTGTTGCAAATTATTGAAGAAGCGGACCACCTTCTCTATTTTTTTCCAGGCTACTCTTGGTCATTAACATTCTGCAGTTTCAGGGAGTGCCTCAACAATAGTAGAATGCTCTGTCATATTTGTGACTACAAGACATGTAATGGCTTCTCTAGGGTAGTTCATAGAATGACTGTTAAGGGAGGGTATTAGATTGTTTTTAGTATCCTAGGTTCTTGCTAAATTTAGCTTGTTCTTCTAGAATCTTAGTTAATCGTCATTTGGCTTTTTTTAGATTTTCTTAATTTAGCCTATTTTAGACTACACTATTATTAGTGTCCTAAGCTCTATTTAAGAGTTGACTTTTAATTCAGTAACATTCAGTTTTTAACAACTTCATTCTTAAGCCACAAAATTTTTCACTTCCGATCCAAATTTATGAAAGAAATATCTCTACGAAAGATCATATCTCCTCCCTGATTTTTCTTAAAGCGTGCAAACCTCAATATACAGGGGGCAGGTTATTATTCAATTTGACCCATGTAGGGATTTATTTCCTGATATGGTTGGGGGGAATGAAATTTGGCTGCCAATCCGTATAATAAAAGCTAAAACCTTCAAAGGTCAACTGTTTACCATATAGAAGCTCTCTTTTTAAAGGTTCATTTACATCTTGAATGATAAAAAATTCTTGTGCTATGGGCCTGATGCTTACCCAGCCATTAAAATTGTAGCCCACCATTCTGCTATTTGTTCAATAGAATAACTTGATCTGCACCACTTAGCATAGAAAGCACAGCTTCTGGGATGCACCCGTGCTGGATCCATTAGTTTTGAAGGTATAACAAAAGCTTTACTTTTTGCCTAGGATGCTTCTCTTTGTTCTGTCCAATTTTGGTTGCCTTGTCTTCCCCAAGACCTCTCTAATCCAGACTGCCTTTGCTCCTTTTCATGATTGAAATGCTTGTTTACCCCGGGCTGAAAACCTTCATTAGATTTCCATTTTGCTCTTCCATTTTGCCATGGATGCCAAGTGTTCCTTTGTTGCTTTGTTTGTTTTCTGGGTGGTTTTCGCCAAGTAGAATGTGGTTTGGATTTGTGGCAACCGGTGATATTGTTGGGAAAAAACTATGATTTAATTTGCACAAGAGTCTGCCTATCACTTGCTTGCGAGCATGTTTTTTTAAACAAAATTTGCCAAATTTTTTTTTTAATGTAGAATATATTTTTTTTTCTTTCATCTAGATGATGGATAATGTACTGTGATCCACAAAATTGATGAATTACAAAAGAACAGAGTTGTTCCAGGAGGTCTGCATTTCATTGTTGAGGAATTTTGAATGTTTTCTTGATTTTCACCAGACTTATCAATTAAAGAGTACACACACAGACACTCAAAGATTGTTAAACTTATTTTAAAATAGTGTGTTATAATATTATTTACTTGTCAACTCATAGGAAGTGAGATCTTTGTAGCTTCTGATATACATTATGGTGATGATCATAACTTGTTTGTGGAATGCTTTCATTAATTAGTTTGATGAAACCTTGTCACTTTTCATATTACAGATCAAAAGTGTATTGATTCAGCTTTACACCCGCCGAGGTGATGTTGTTTTGGACCTTGCCTGTGGAAAGGTAATAATTCTCTGACCCTCCAAACATTATTGCATTTGCAAATTTGGGCTGTATTGTGAGCTATGTCCAGGGTTGCTTTTAAAATCCATAAAAAGTTTTCCAGGTCATTTTGATCTCAATTTCTTGTCGGTAGACTTCTAATGTCTTGTTGAGATGTTAGTTTTATGATTTATTTTTGGTTTGTGATTGTTTCTAGCATTTTTAATGTCACATAGACAGACTTCGATGTTATTGTAATTGAACTAAAATACACTAGGATTTTGCTGTTCTTTCAGGCTAGACCATTGAGAAATGTGAAAAATTAACTTTTTAAAGTGTGAACTGAGACTGCTTGGAGGTACATAATAGTGTAAGAAGAACTATTATTCCATTAAATGGAGGAGACAGAAAGGTCTTCCCAACCTAAACAGCATTCTTTGTCACTATTTGTCTATAATAAATCATCCCCCTTTCCTAAGCGTTCTTCATTAGCCTAATAGGTAAGGTTTAAGCCTGGATCTTGTACAGCTCTTTCTTTCACTACCAATGATTGAGCTTTCCAATGACTATCCTTCAGAATGAGGTATTGTCAATCACCAGTCAACACGGTGAAGCTTGCATGGGGAAAGCTGACAAAAGGAAATTTAATTTTTAATTGATACTGTTTGGAGGTTTTAAATAATGTAAAAAAAGTTAGTACCATCAAATGAAATAAATTTATGGAGGTTTGCCTAAAAGGAAAGTGTTATACTCTGCTCTATTACAATTCTTTCAGTCACTTCCAACGAATGGTCTTTTCAATGAAGAATCTCCACTCATTAACAATGTTGACATATTATATGCAGAAAAGTTATATTTGTCCTTTCCTAAAGAACAGATTAGAAGTATGTAACGTGCCCTTTTTGAAAGAGGATTTGACAATAAACAGTAATAATAAAATTTAAATATAAAAGATAAAAATAAAATTTGAATTAAAAATATAGAAGAATAAAATTAAAAGATAACATAGTTAAATTATAGATGAGTTAAATGAGATTTTATTGCAATTGCTTTTTCTCTCTATTTTATTGTGACTGCCTTTAACCTTTAATCTTTCCTCATGTCATTTAAAATAAATGTTCCTTTATTTTAAGTTTCCAAACAACTGACTTTAACCTTTAATCTTTCCTCATGTCATTTAAAATAATTGTCCCTTTATCTTAAGTCTCCAAACATTTTATGTCTCCAATGTGCTATTAACGAATGAATGAATGAGTGAGGAATTTTAATGACATCCACTAGACTACGGGCCTAAGGAACCAAGAATCCAATCCTGAATCATCTTCATGTTCTTCAAAATGTCAGCTCTTCGATTGTGAATCTTTATCAGAAAATTGGCAGTTTTGTGAATCTTTGCCACTTCGAAAAGTTGTTTTAGGCAGCCTTCTTTCAGAACGGTCTCATATTGACCACAAATCTCTGGGCATGAGTGCATTCAAAGATAAAGTGCAATTCAGTTTCTACAACCCTTTTGCTGCAAAGAGTACACAGTTTTTCTTCCCAAACCGCTTTGGGAATCAGCCATCTACCTATCTCTCACCTTAGGCGATGTGACAATTTATTTAGCAGGCTGATTATGTGTTTTGACAATTTAGACATAGAGGTTTATTATAGGGACTTGGCACAACTGAAGTAGGTAGGAGACTTGGACACACATATTAATGAGCTCCAAAATATTTCAATTATGGTTCCCGACATGTCACAAAACTGAGTCAATGATTTTTGTAGAAGGATCAAATGGCATATTAAAAGGGTTAGTCAAGGTTCAATAAGCCAATACAGTAGATGATGCCTTTGGGTTAGCTTTTTATCTTGAGGAAACATTGTCTTATTAGCCGCAAAAGAAAGGTTTCAAGCCCATGGAAATCCGATATGAAAACTTTCAATCGAAAAAAGAATATACCTTCCAAAGCTGACCTAGAGTCAAGGAGTGAACTGCAAAGGAGAAAGTTATATTTTTCTTGCAAGGAGTAGTGGGATCTGTGTCATTGTTGTCTTGGAAAATTCAAAATGCTTTTGATTGAGATACATTCTGATGGTGAGAATCAGGATGAGTGAGTGGCTAGTACTGATAATGATGATGCACAAGGGAATCAACCTGGGCAGATAGAGTTGGAATCACCATTCAGTATGTGCTAGTTTGGTCTTTGTTTGACTTAGACTGGACTTAGTTTCATGCTCCTGCTATTTATGGCAAGTCGGGTTGATTGAAAGGGACCCTTTCTATTTTAGGAAAGTGTATTTGGTCGCATGGGGAAATAATAGGTGTGACTCCTATTTTAAATGTCATACTTAAAGGATAAGGATTTGGGGAGTTATTAATATTTTAGTGGCCAAATTTCTATTAAATCATTAAATGACTTATTATAAAGTTATAATTTAACTTTTTAATTTCACTTGAGGGTTGAGTAATCATTGGAAGGGGCCACTTATTTTATTATTTGTAAGCCTAAGTCAAGTATTAAATATAAAGGTGCAAGGAGTTGTTACATTTAAAAGCTGAAGCCTCTTAAGTGAAATGTGTCTTCATGAAGCCATGTGCTAGAAAAGTTATTAATTAAAAGAATCTAATGGAAGCTTTTAATTAATGGTGTGTTGGAAGCCAAGTGGATTATAAAAGGTGGCTTCATGAAGCAAATGAATCATTCAACTATCAATTTGTTTATTTGTCTTGTCAAGGGTTTCAAAGTTTTCTGATTTGTTTATTCAATTCCCTTGCTGAAGTATAAGGGTTTGAATCTGAGTTATTGAGTTTTCCATTTCTGTACATTGTTGCTTTGGAAGAGACCATCGCTGAGAGTTGTGGTGGAATGAATCCATTGAATTGTTCATTAGCTTGATTTTGGCTGAAGATTAGTAGTGGTGAGTTCTGAAAGATCTGGTATTGTCTCTCAATTTGTTGCTGAAGTATAACAGTTTGAGAAGCCTTTTCCTTACTGTGATTGACTGTATTGAGGAAGGAGTATTCTTGCATACTTGTGATTGAATATAGAGAGGCTGCATAGAGAAATAAAGAGTCTGCAATCTTTTCCTTGTGGCTGCAATTAAATCTAGACAGGCTGCAGATAGAATTGGGAAGCTTGTGATCAATTCTAGTGGTCTGCAATAACGGATTAGAGGCTTGCATTTTACTTACAAGGGGCCAGGAGTTGAATGTTGAAGTCCTACGAATACACAACAAAATTTTGTCCAAATTAACTGAGGGTGCCATTCAAGGTTTTGTATTATGTGAGAGTCTGGCATGCTGCACATTACACCTACAGGCCGACTATCATCGGTAGGGTCAAACTCATATATTCAGGTTCTATTCATGAGTCAGTTTGTAAATTTCTAATTGCAGCAGGTTGGTTAATAAATAAATTGCATGACAGTTCTGATAATTAATGTGATTGATACTGCCCAGACTCAAGCTTCATTTCAGAACTTAGTGAATTGAAATATATTGAATATTCAACTTAACTCTATTTGAGGATCTTATTTACAAAGTTAATAAACTGTTTTTTGAAATTCATAGTTCAAAATGTATTCGGATGGCTGGCACCTTGGTTTGCAAAATGCTTGACAATATGACAAACAATTGTTTAAGTGAGGAAATTGGTGTTGTTTAGAGTTATACCTTGTTGGGGGTTTATTGCAGTGGTATCAGAGCGGTTTCTTGCCAGCCTAAAAGAATTGGGCTCAGTTATTATTTGGATTATTGCTTAATTCTGTGATTGTCAGCATTTGATTCAGCGATTGGTATACATGGATGGTGATTGGAGATTTATTCTGGGTAGTCATTTTACCCGCAGAGGGCATACTTCATCACTTAGAGATGTTGAACCTGAGATACAGTTTGATTTTCTAAAACGGTTGAACGTGTTAGTGAATGAGTTGAATCAAAATCGCAAACATATGACAAAATTAATTTCAAATCCACGATTTGAGCAGAGCATGATGAAGTTTTTTCATAGGGAAAAAAATTGATGGTACAGTGGACACCATTAGAGAGTAAGAAAATGTTTTTAGTCAAAACTCTAAGTTTTATTTTTGTATTGGCAGTGGCCCATGAGAGATTACAATTGCACTTGGTGTTATGGAAAAGTTTGGAAATGTTGTGGATAGAGTAATGGATGATTGTGTGCATGTTATTGATGATACTGAGGGAGATAACATGGATATTGATAGTCACATTAGTTCTGATTTTCATGACAGCAGTGAGGATTTTTTGCATCATGATGATACGGTGGAACCTATAGATGTGCAGGACATTTAGTTTGAGTTATCACACATCAATCTCAAGTGTTGGACACATTGGATAAGAGGTATAATTGGAATTCATGTCAGGTTGAGTCAGATGATGTAGTTGTTGGCATGAGTTCCCAAGATCATGCATTTGAGGGTGATACAATGACAATAGGAGTGAGAACGTGAAATGATACTGTCATATCAGCAGCTACTTCCATTCGAGATGAGCCATCCAGTGAGGTACTTAGCCGTAGTACCTTAGATGTTTAGGTGTGCGTTGTTGATAGCACACATGTTATTGATTATGAGGTGAGTGATGTAGAGACATTGTCAGGTTATAGTACATGTTAGTACAGTGTTAAGGTTCACTTTGTAGACAATCCTATGTTCGACATGGATGTAGCATTGTCTTATGACAATCTACTTCTTCAGGTTGATCACTCACTTGAGTGGAGTTGGGCATAGTTTACACCATATGCATACACAATTTAGTTTCCTGTAGCAGTAGTTGGTGATGTTCATGTAACCACTGGTTATGATGAGGATGTGGCTACATCCATTACAATTATAGGTGTTGTTGATACGGATGGGATGAGTGCATTTGTTGAGCAATAGATGTTGGGCGATGTCCTTCTAGGTAGGCTTCTCTTTAGTGTTTGGGATCCTTCTAGTGCATTGGGATTTCAGATAGGGCCGAGTTTTGGGATGTGTACATGGTACCGAGCACATATGGCTTTACTTTTGACTCTCATGTGCATAATTCTTTTTACATGTATAGTCCAGTTGCACATGTGTCAGACAGTGTGTATGGTAGCGCACTTTGCGTCGTTTAGGGAAGCAAGCTTTTTCAACTTGTGAAGTTGCTTCTCTATGAGATACACTCCTACGACATCTACCATCAAATTCATTTCAGTTTGGCAGGTTTTGTTAGTTAGCTTGGTGATGATGCCACAGGAGCTAGTTGGTGATCACGAAGACATTACACATTTCTACCCTTGGGACTCGGGTGGATTGATGTGTTATTTGTTTCTGAGATTGCTTAGGAACAAACAATCTTAGGGAGGGCAGATTGTAATTTCCCCATTTTCGTTAGGATTAGAGTTTGAGGGATTAGCCTTATTATGATCCTTGTAGCCCAATCATTGTGGATAGAGGGTCGTTCGAGGTAGAGGCTTGGCTATGGGAGGGTTTTGTCTTCTTCCCCATTCAACATGTGGTCTTTGTTTGACTTAGATTGGACTTTGTTTGGGCTTAGTTTCATGCACTTGCTATTTTTAGCAAGTCGGGTGATGATTGAGAGTATTATGGAGGAAATGCGAATCAAGGATATAAATCCTAAGTTCATCACATAACCACACTTACACAACTCAAAGAGGGAGTCAAGGAGATTGATCCTTTCAATCCCAACTCTAAGGTAACTAGATCTAGGAAGATTAGTGCCAACCAAGTGATAGAGGAGCACTAATGAAAACAAAGATCTAATGATTATAAGGCTGAAGAAAGAATGCAAAAGTCGTTAAACCCTAATTTAACAAGAACTATGAAGAGCAACTAAGTAGATGTGCAATGTAGAACTAAGATATAAAGCAATGATAAAGAGTATTGAAATGAAAGAGGGGAAATGATATACCTTGTGAAAATTTTGAAAAATGGGCTGTCAAATGACCTCCCAAAGGGCTGATTGCCTTCCTAAGGTTTGAAAACTGCGCTATGGACGAAATCGAAAAATCCTTTGGTGATATGTCAGGGTTGACCTCCCTAATTAGGGTCAAAATGGAGTTTGGGTTGCAGTGCGCCCTTGATGAACGATGTCCGATTTTGATTTTGATTTTATAGTTTTGAAGAATGAGAAAAAGGGTGCTCCAATCTAGAACCTGTTCGCCAATCTAAGATCCACAACTTGCGATAAAAATGGTTTTTGTTTGTTGATGGGGGGTTCACCTTGGTCAAACCCCAATAAGGAATTAACCTTGAATTGAAATAATTAAATTACAGAAGTGTAAAGTAAACGTATGAATTCACCTTAATAGTAGGATTTTTCAAATTGAATGTAATGTGCTCTCTTTACCAATTGATTTGGATTAAGAAGCTGGAGATGAATAACTGTGGAAGATACAACAAAGGATCTTGAAGAAAATCTTGCTAGATAAACTCCTTTAATGGCTTGATGCTTGAATCCTTGATCTTCAATGGAGGAATTGCTTGAATGATGCTTGATGACTTGAATGATTGAGTACTTGAGCGTGAGTGTTTCATCTTGTGACTGCATGATATTGTGAACGCTTGATGCGAAAATGAAATGAGAAAACTCTCTTTTATAGAGATCTCAAAGTGGCCAATGCCTCAAACTTTAAAATGAGGTGAGAACCATCTTAAAGTGAAGCAATAAATGAGATTTTTCTTAGGGGAGTAAGCTAAGGATTATTAATTTGAATTAATAAAGGTCTACCCCAATTTATAAAATAAGAGGAGACACAATATTAATTTATAGGGGAGATAAAATATTATCTAAGATAGGACCAATTTTAAATATTAATTAAAATTAATTAATAAATGATGTCACATTATTTAAGAGAAATAAAGGTCCAATCCATTCATTTTAATTCTAAATTAATAAAAGGTGCAATGAGATGAAACAAATTATTTAAATGGAGGAAAAATAGAAGATAAATTCAAATAAATGATATAATTGCATTAAATGAGTGCAAGACTTTCATTCAATTAGAGTGCTTCCAATTTAAGATGGTACATTTAGCTCCCACTTTAGCGAGAGTATAGACTTGATCCAAACTCTTGGTAAAGTAGATGACAAGTCATAAGATAATCTTATCACAATCAAGGAGACAAAGAATCCATCAAGCCCTCAAGGGATTGAATCGGGATTGAGTCTCTGCTAACCCCAAGATCATAATAAGTGTAATGCCCCCCTTTTTTAGCAGGTTCTTGTAGTTGGCCAGGTCAGTTCACCATCGTGACCCTTGTGAGCTGACAGTAAGATTTGAGGGTCTCAATTGTGTGGTTATAGGCTTTCCAATAGCCTATGGTGTGTTTTGGCTCTGTTTGAGGGACTTACTATTTATAGTAAGTCAATTTGTTGGTTCCGATGAGCTCAGTTGAGTCAGAAGAGTTGGAGGATACTTTGTTTTTATTTCAAGCTTCCGATCTGGGCTCCAAGAATCTTGAAGGGAGCGTCTATTTATAGTAAGTCACCCCGTCAGGTTCATTCATCGTCTTTCATCATTAGGATCACTTTGGTGTTGTCAGATTTCGATTCTGATGCTTCTTCAGTGGTTTTCATAAGACTGGCGAATTATTCTTATTATTCATCTAAATACGTTGAGGTTGCTATTTTTGTTGGTGTTGTTGATTGGTTACCTAGGTATCATAGGTCATTGGAACCGGGATGAAAAGTTTTAAATCATGAGAACAAGAAGAAGTGGCCTTACGTGTTAGAATTTGAAGTTATGGTCGAAAACGTCATTTTCGAAGCCAAAAGCAATTAATAAATTAGTTTATAATGGCACTTTATTATATTTTAATGTTGTGTGTGGGAAGCATCTTAAGTGAAGTTCATTTGGGAAACTTTGTGCCATTTGGAGATTATAAATATGAGCCCATTTGATGAGTAAAAGATCCAATTGATTTTTTTTTTTTTGGTTGCCTGCAAAGAGTTTCTGAGTTTGCTGATTTCTTTGTCCTTGCTGAAGTATAAGGGTTTGGAATTAAGAAGTGCCTGGTAATCCACAACTGAGGTATTGTGAATTAATTCTGAGAATTGTTTTAATTAAATTATAGTATTTCCCGACTGTTATGTACTGTACCTGGGAATTTCATTGTGGCTGGAGAATTTGTGATTTGGAATGCCATTATTATCTACTGTTTGACGTGTTTATAAGAGGAATGTACTGTGGCTATTGTCCTTGTATTTGCTAGCAATTTCAAACTTTGTGGAAGACTGCAACTAATTATTGTAGGGTAGCGATTAGGCTATAGAGCACTTGCAATTATAAGAAAGGAGCATGTATTTCTGAACCTATGAGTAAACTGGATTATTTCTTGAGAGCTGTGATCCATATTTCATCTGTTAGAAGTCAACTTCCAGGGTCATTATTGCATGCTTGTAAAGTTCCTGAATTCAAATTTTTAAATTGGATATTAGTAACATTGCCATCAATTATAGAATTACTTCTGAATTGTTTAGTGGTGTTCAATTGTCCAAATTGATAGACTTAAATCAATTAAAATTGTGAGCAGCTGGCTGTGAATTTTAAGCATTATTTATTGAGTGATAATAATTTGCCTGCCAAATGTTTGACAAAACATCAAATTGTTGATTAGCAAAAGCAAATTGATGTTTGTTAAGGATATAGTCGGATAGGGGTTTTTACAATAAGAGAGAAATCACTGACTAAAAAGAGGCAAAAAGAAGAGGAGAGTGATTATCTCGCCCAATAGAGTGCCAATCCTACTGTAAATCATTGAAAGAGCTGCTGCAAAAGATGGCGTTGAATAGTCTAAGGGGATGCTAACCTACTAGTCAACCCATTAGAAGGCCCATCCATAGATCAATGTTCTTCGTATCACAATGATAAGGTCCAATAAGACTGCGTTACTCATGCATGAGACTTAGCAAATTGTTATGCATTACCCATAGATGAGATTTAGCCTATGTGTGTGCAAAGGAGAGAAAGTGACTCAATGTCAAGGATTCTCTCTTCCCACAAAGAATCCATGCTTTAGGATTATGCCTAATCCATGAAGGCCCAAGGGAAAAGATGTACGAGAAGGGGAGATGAAGTAGCAATGCATAGGTTTGAGGATAACTTAGGAAGCACACCAAGCCCACAAGGCTAAAGTACTTTAAGCCATACTCAGAATCGGTATTTACTATTCCATGAGAATGATTGGAGAATATGCAAGGATAGGTCGAATGGTCTAGCAAGTGGGTGTATCATGCTTGCCAACCAAATCCAAGACATGTGAAAATAAGTAGATCATGTATGCCCCCCCTTAAGATGGGAAAATAAATGCTTATTTTAATATCTTAAGAAAGTGGTGAATGAAGATAAAACAATTTCAGCATCGAGATAGTATCCACAAGCAACACCCAGTCCAAATCAAAGAGGTCAAAACTCCTACGAGCTCATGGAAGAGCAGAGTGCAATGAGGCACTATGCAAGAATTGAAAAAGTAAATCCTTGTAAAAGATAACACACAATTATGAGCCTCCAAGGTAAGTGATCTATCTACGATGAAAACCCACTTGCTAATAATATAAGATTGGATGTGACATGATAAACAACACTCAACCAAAGGAAATAGTGGATCCTTGAAAGATTGAAAAATACGAATAACATTTTCTTGCCTCCCAAGTGTAGGAATGAAGAAAACAAGACCTATTATGCTACTCCCAAAGCCGACCTTGTATAACAATGAGCCCCCAAGAGAGAGGCTAACAATGTTACATGACAAAGAGCAACATAGTAGGGACTTGAATGTTATTTAAAGAAATGCAGAATAACATAGATCTAATCATAAGGAGATATGCAAATAACCTTATTATGCTGAATCTTGTAATGTAAAGCTTGACAATCATTAGTAGAGTGATCATGATAATGATGATACATGTAAAATGGAGGATTCATAAGTTTCTATGTTTCTTTCTACATTTAGGTCTAGTAATCACCTTAGTGTAGAGAAGTGTAGGCAAAACAAGTGTTATGCCTGACCGTTTTTTTTTCAGTGTTACTGCATTTTAGACTTATATGAATCTGATAAACTCATGAAATTTCTAGTTTTAAAAGTTTTTGTTCTATACTGTTTTCGATAAGATTATGATTGGAAAACAATTCTGAGAAAACTTTAAAGGTAGTTCAAACTTTATGGTTTTCGTTTTCATATTCTTTGGTACGTCAGCATAATGTAAGTTTATAATGTTTTCTTTTAATTCATCAGAATTACGATAATTCACTGTTAGTGGATATTCATTGATCATCAGTATTTCCCTAATACTTTTTCTTTTCTTGTCATATTTAAATGTGTGTGGCATATTAAAGTTTATGTTGTAATAAATTGTTAATATGTTGAATGTTTCAATGTTCATTTATTGAAAATTAAACACATTTATATATAGTTTCATATTTGAGGTTTCATGCTTATCTAAAAAAAAGTTTTGTATATTTATTTTGGCTATGTTATTATTAAGTTGGGGTTTAAAACCCACTGTGGTTATTAGCATTGTGCATAGCATATCATATTTTCTAAGTATCTAAGGGTACTAACCTAAAACCCTAATTGGAACTCGATGCTTTGAATGAGTTTCATTGTTGAAGTTTTTAAAAAACCATATATGGCGATGGCAAATTAACTGATTGAGTACTTGGCAGTGAAATGTCTCAGTTGTATTTAATGTTTATTTATGAGGAATTATTTCATTGTAGTAGTCGGCCATTTTTGTGTACGAAAGTTTCAGTTTCAGTTGGGTTTGGGCCGGGAATTTGGCCATATTGATCTGTATGCTATGCATCTGTCAAGCATATTGCTAAGATTTAGCATCATGGAGAATTTGGTGGATAAGGCATTCATGTTTATGAAGCCGTGTATTGTTGGATTCCGCATTATCAATTGTTATCAGCGTTTCCAGTTTGGAAGATTGGTTTTGTTTGGTATCTGGGGTTTTGGCAGCGAGTGGTAATTGCAGAGCATTTTGGGCATCGACTGTTCATTTTAGGTAGGGGGCAGTTCCTAACCTTTACCCTTTTACTGTTATGGGTGTTAATTTTGTTTTAAGGAAATTGGGAAGTTCAGTTTGAGTTACACTTGTCGATACCCAAGTATGGGTATTTGTAGGGTTGGACATTTGGAGTCAAGCTCTGCATATATCCATATTTGGATATCGAGCAATATGAGTTTTCAAATATTGTGTTGTTGGAATTTAGAGTTTATGTTATCCATGAATGAATACGATGTTCACCGTATGTATTTAGGATGTCAAAATCTTAGTGCATAGCGGTTATAATCCATTCGTAGACGGTGAGGTTTTTGTTTCTGAAGTATTGTTAGTAGGAATTGAAGGCAACGACATTTTGTCAAGCATTTGTCTTGTGTCACAAATGAAATTTGATTTGGAAATTCTATTATTAAATTGAGGTTCGTGATGACTGAGGTCATCCGTGTGTTTCGATTTCTTGTGTTATATAGACATTTTGTCATATGAATGGCTTGAGATAAAAAGCATAGTTACTCTGTGATACGGGTTGTATGTTTGGAATTCTGTTATTTGGAAAAAACAGTATCTATGCGGTATCACCCAGAATTAAATTTGTGGACAACATGTGTTTACAATTTCATAGATGCATGGTTTAAGGGTTTTGTGGTAACAACGATTAACTTGTTTGATGTTAGAGTCAAATCATTGTTTGAATTTGTAAGCGGACATTTTGTCGAACAGTTGCATGGTATGAGGGTTAACATTTGGTCTTATATTTAGTTCAAAGCATAAAGAATGCTGTATCAGCATTTCTTGGTGTAGTAATACTATGTCATAAAAAGGTTATTTAACAGCCGATACTCTGTGTGAGTGGGCATTATGTTTCAATTACTATTTGGAATTGTATGCTGTCGAGTTTTAGATGTATTGCTATAATGAGACTTGGAAACTGTGCGATGTCATTATTTCATTAGCTAGATAAAACTTGAAGCAGGTAGATGCATCGATTCAATAGTATAATCTGTTCAATACTGGTTTGAACTTTGTTTTCATTAGAAGATAGGTATATATACATATAAAAAAAAATATACTTGTATTATGATTGTGAGATGACAGTTTTGTGTTGTGTTTTGGGTCATCGAGGGCAGTATTGTATAATGTTTTTATTTGGTACTCGGGTTTAACAGTGGTGAATAGAGATAGACTATTATGTTCAGTAAATTATGATGGTTTTTGAGTCATCACTCATTGTTGTTTTGAGAAGTTACTCGCAACTAAGTATGACAGTATTGATAAATGAAAACATTGGTTAACTTGCTATTTCATTATCAAAATAGTTATTTTATGGACAGCTAGTGTACATTTTAGATTAGGAACTTTTGTATCCTAAATTACTATTGGATGTCTGAATGCTGAAAACCACATTGCATTTGTGAATCACATTTTAAGTTGATTTTTAACAATAGATCTTTAAATGCTGTGGTAGTTATATTGTGTAATGACTTATTGTCAAATCAGGGTTGTTATTTCTATAGACACTTGTTTACCTTTAATAACATGGTAACAGTCACTTGATAAATTTGGATTATATTTAGTTTTATTTGGATTATGGAAGTCTTTTTAGTATGGTTGAAATTGTTTAAAACATAATTCTTTCATTACAAAGATGTTTTCAGATCTTAATTAAAATAAAAGCAGTATAAGAATTGAGTCAGAATTTGATATATGTTTGATGATGTGACATTTTGAAACAAGAATATCATGTGCATTTTGATTTGTTATCTTGGTCAGTTTGATGTTAAGTGTAGATGATTAGGTCAGCAGGGAATTAAAAGTATAGTATGAAGATTTTGTACGTATTGTTGAGCTGTGCAACAGTTCAATTGTATCTATGCGATCTTGATATTATAGGTTTTATTCCTGCTGATGTAATTATCCATTTTTACCTTTGAACTTGGCAGTATAAGATGTGTTACTGATGGATTTAAGGATGTAGTATCATGTTGAAGAATGATTCTATATTTGCCGCATGTACATTTTTAGTATATCTGTTTGATGTGTATTTTTAAGAATAGCTGTGATGAACGTATATCGAGGTGGCTGAATTTGGTTTATCCTATTCAGTTAATTAAATTCAGTGATAACTTTAAAATAAATTGGGTGGGTTAATTTCACATAAAAGTTAATTGGCCTTACCTATGACTTAAACCTATATGGTTAAGTACGGAGAAAAGGCATGTCTCTATTCTGTCAATGACAAGTAAAATAGAGAATTCCGTTATATGATGACTATGATCATACCATATTTGGATGTAGAAACTTAGTGCCATAACGATGACACCTCAGAATATATATGTTTCATTTATGAGTTATTCTTAGTGCGAGTTTAATTTTGCAATGAAAAGTAATTGTTTACTTCTTGCATATTATTATCAGATTTGCACTATATTAGATGGATTAGAAATCTGTTTTTGGATATCTATATGTTGGTACTAACATGTATGCAGATGGATTTCGCTTTTAAACTCAGTGTGTACTGAGCCCCTGTTTGTGTTATGTTGCATTCTGTGTGGTTTTCAGGTGCTTCGAGATTCAAGTAGCTAAGGATGTTTATTGAAGTTACTTTTGAATCAGCATTTAGGGTTCCTATGTTGGACATAGGTGTCAAGAAATGATATTGTATTTCATTATAGTTCTGAACTCTTTATGTATTCTTTTTGTGATGAAAATGTATTTGGACGATATTCTCTTTCATTGGGAATTTTTCTGTATAAGAGTGATTCAGTCCTTGTATTAGAACTTGTGTTGAGATGATTTTAAAAAAAATTTTATTGTGTTTATGGTATTGTATTTTGTTTTTAGATTCTTTCGGTTTTGTCTTGTGTGGCATTTCAACAAGTTCATGATTAGTTGAAGATGATAAAGGAGAGGATGTAGACAAATAATCACTTTGTTGCGCATATCCTTATAGAATGCTTATGCCCCCCCACTACCTAAGGGCATACTAGGTTTGATAGGTTCCTCATTACTAGAAGTAGACACAACATTAGTATAGAGAGGAGTGACTTAATTTCTCATGAATGAAAGGTCATTAACTTGATACTCTCCTATAAAAGTTGGATTAAAATCTAATGTATCCCAATCATCTTCGGATAGAACAGAAGAAGGGTCTTCTTTAGGTTTAGGTTTCTTCACTTCCTGTGTAGGAGAAACTCGAACATATTCTACTTTTAAACAAGGATTAGGACATCATCAACATGAAGGGTATACATAAGATTGTTATAACAAACCTAACCTCGCGATGAAGAGTAGAAGGAATAACATGCATAGAATGCAACCATGGTCTTCCTAAGAGAAGGTTATAGTTGAGAGGTCGAGGCATAACATGTATAGGAGTATCCAATATGACCAGACCAACTTTCACAAGCAATGTTATAATACCCAACGTATTTTTATCAATGTTATCAAATCCTCAAATAGAAGTGTTATCTAGTTGAATAGTTGAAAGATCAATGTCCATAGCCTTTAACATATCTATACTAAAAATGTTCAAATCAGAGCTATTATCAATTAGAGTTCAATGTATGGTAGTTTTATTAATAGTCACGACAACCATGAGGGGTAATGATGATCTTGAACCTCTTTAGAAGGTAAATTCTTATGAGTAAACATAATTGCAGGTGGAACAATAGTATGCATGCATTGTAAAAGGGAATGATGTTATCTTGATTAGGAGTGGAATTGAGAGATTGGATAAAGCTTTTCTCAAGGCTTCATGATATGAAGGAGATGTATAAAGAAGTTCCCAAAGAAAAATCTTGGCGGGGTTATTATGTAATTGCGATACAAAATCATAATCCAACCCAAGATTTTGAGGAAGACAAGGTGGAGGAGGAAGAACGGGTTGAGATGGAAGAGAAGTAGTAGGTTGAGGATTATTCCTTGTACGATAGGTGTGAGATACCACATCATAATCCAAATGATCACTAGTTTTTCTCTTAACAGTTAGTTGATGATAACCCTTAATAGTCATGAGAGACTCATTAATAGGTTGATGAATATTGACCATGTTAACTTGACAAAGCTCGTGATCATTCATAAGGTTATGACTAGAAGAGAGAGCATAAGGATTGTATCTTCCACTAATACTTTGTCTCTACTAGGAGGAAGACATCATTACAAGGAAAAGAAGAGCCATGTAGAAAAGAAAAGGTATTAACTGTTAATGTTTAGCGTCAGAAGAAGCAAAACATGAATCTTCTATGATGCCATTATTTGTAGTACATCTCAGAGATATAAGCATCTGTATTTTGTCATTGATATTTTCTATACATTATAGAGATATAAACATGCTACCATTGTTTGATATGCATCACAGAGACATATGTATACGTACATATATTCATACTGATGTATGCATACATATACATATGCATATATCTCTGTCATACATATGAAATATTGACAGTAAAATGTGCATGATGTTGACCAACTTATATTGGTCATGTTTCATATTATCAGCAATAGATTTTATTGCTTGTGTTGGGTTTCATACCCGTGCCTTGGCTTTGATTATGATTATTATCATCGAGCCCTTGTGTTGTTATCGGGCAACGATATATAAACAAATACTGGATAGTTATCATGTTAACTAAACATGCCTCCGAAGAGGCATGCCCCTATGTGGCTTTTGGGCCACGTAGAGACATGACTCTTCAGAGTCATGTTTGTCTCCATTTATATATATGTGCTCATTTGACTATAGTGAAAGCATCGATTAAAGGCATTCGAGTACCTGCAGTATAAGATCAGCATTATTGAATATTATTGTTATCATCTACATCATTTGTCTTACAGTGATCTAGTACATTGATCGTTGCTGAAGAAGGAAGACTATTAAAGACCTTGCTGCAAATCACAGAGAAAGATAAGTACTTTCATTCTGCATATTTTGAATCAGAATTTATCTACAAGTATTTTGTAATTGTTTGTTTATCAGAGATCCTTAATTTTCAACATTAACCATTTCATCTTTTTAGGAGGAAGAGAATAATCAACATTGTCTTCTAGAGGGTCATTCAAAATAGAAAAAGCATCCAAAGGTGGAAGAGGATACACAATTGAAGAGGAGGAAAGATCTCTATTAAAGGTCCCACCCCAAATAGTAGTATTATTATGACTCAATAGAGGTGGATCATAATCGTCTTTCACAAGATGAGCCTTAACGAAAGAACACACTTAAACATCATTATATCCATGAAATGGAAAATCTTGAAGGTCATGAAGAAAATTTAAAAATAAAGATAACATCCCTATTGAAAGAAAATGCAATTGTTTTTGGTATTTTCAAAATGCAAATATGTGAAATGCAAACTATATGTAAATGCAAGGAGATCTAAATACCACAAATGCAAGCAAAGTAGATCTAGATACACCAAGGAATCTAACTTTGAAATCGAACAAAGAAGGGAATCTAATCATTAAATTGGAGTGCTTCCAATTTTAGACGGTATAGAGAGGGACCCTTTGTATCTTAGGAAAGTGCATTTGGTCACATGGGGAAATAGTAGGTGTAACTCCTATTTCATACAACATACTTAAAGGATAGTATTTTGGGAGGCATTATTATTTTAGAGGCTAAACTATTATTAAATCATTAAATGACTTATTATAAAGTTATAATTTTACTTTATACTTTCACTTAACTTGAGGGTCGAGTCATCATTGGATGACTTACTCTAAATAGTAGGTTTGCTCAAAACCACATCCAGACACCTTGGATGAGTCCACGACCAAAAATTCCCAAGCTAAATGACCTGAAGATTCCTATTATGTCCAGATTAGCCTAGGAGACCATGAACAAATTGGCTAACAACAAAATCATACAACTTGTGCTAGAAAGGGGACATTGGATCATTTCTAAAAATGTTACTCTTTACCACCACCTTCCCCTCCTTCCTGGTGATATGAGTTTTATGACCACTTCAACATGTAGGATGAAACATCAAAAATCAAACACTCTCTTAAATAGGGAAGGTTAGATGCTAAACTATGTATATGATTGTGTGATCAACTAAAACAACCTCAAGTTCTTTCTTCTAATTGTGGTTTTTGTTTTGTGATGTGTTTCATTGGTTATCATTTGGGGACTTACGCTATTCATTCAATGGATATTAACTTTGCAAATGCAAATGATTTGGCAATGATCACACTTCGGTTACTTCTAACCAAACAAATTGCTAATGAGTAAAAGCTAAGTTGTCGATTCGGGTTCAGGGATGGATTTAGGTTCGAGTTTAGGTCCGCGGGTTTGGGGAATTGTGTGAGTTCGTGAGAATATATATATATATATATATATATATATATATATATTTATGCATTATATATACAAAAAAAAGAGAGGAATGTGCGTAATTGCAAAACTAAGTCATCTCATAGTATGAATATATGTTGCTTGATAATTGATTAATGGCAAATGCCGAAGATAAACATTAAATATTGGCTCATTATCTATCTTCACGATTGTAAAGAAAATCATACTCTAAATTACTAAATTGCAAAACATAGACTAGTTCATTAAATAATAAAGTTTGAAACATAATGATAAATGACAAGTGTTTAATAGTTTATCAATGATTGTAGTATCAAATGCCCTTTAAGGGTCAAATGGGTTGTCAAAAAATGAGGTACCAATGGCTTCATCGCTGGCTGCAACTATATCTAGATCCTCGTCATTGGAACCCAAACTAGTTCGTCTAGTCCTAGATGTTGCTATATCATCGTCCTCCTCAAAATGAGAGATTAGATGAGTTAATAGTTTTTTATTAGGTTCCTTTTAGGGTTACAAAAAAATTATATAAAAAAAACACTCTTTCAAGTTGTTTTATTTCACATTTTGGACCCTATTGTCCCAGGTCCTCCTAGGTTCGCTCTAGCATGGATTTGAGTGAAAGTAACTCAGAGTAAAAGGCTTAAGAATCTAGTCTTGTTTAATATCCCCTTCTAGAAATGAAATTTGATATTAAATTAAATATCAAATAAATAATAATACATTAATATTAACAATAGATATATGAATAATATGTCAATGACTAAAGATAATAATATTACTTTCTAATAAATGAAACCATTATACATTCACGGTATAAAATAATATTTCAAGAACTATATTGGTGAAATGCCTAACAGGCGGAATAATATTGCAAAGCTTATTTATAATTAGGAGCACTGTGATTAGGAGACTCTTGATTTGAGGGAACAATATCGTCGATATATGAATATCAACTGCAATTAGTAAAGAATATATTTTTAATTGTAATACATCAAGCCATTGATAATGATATCTGGAAAGAATACAAGACGTGGATAATACAAGTAATCATCAGCGATAGATACTTGGCAATAAGAAAATCGTATGAACAAAAGATTGACGAAAGGATTCCATATGCATCAATTTCCTTGGGAATTAAATTTATAGGAAGCACATTGTATTGTATTCAAGATTTTTACAGAGATGATGACAAATACAACACTCCATCCAAATATATTTATTGCATGCATATACTCACAACTGTAAGATGTAAAGTGAATTTATCATGGATAGCCATTATGTAAGAAAGTAGTGGTCAGACAAAGATATCAAAGGTTTGACTATTGCAAGTAATTGGGATCTATGGATAATGTCCATGTTGTTCATGAGAATGGATAACAAATTGTCTATATCATCAACGATAAAGGAATTGCCCAATCACAATCTCTGTTTAGAATTACAGTGACTTAAGAGGACTATATGTGGTGGTCAACTATCCTACTTGAATTGTGGGCAAGCATGATATTAACTAAACGTTAGTTATGATGATAACTAGAAGGATATATCAATCAATGATACTAAGAAGACATGATGATGATTTGACACTGATTAGTATAGATAATCACAAATATTAGCTGCCGGTTACATATGGATAAGGATTGATTACTATAGGGATATTGATGTAGCTGATAGTATTAATGTTCAGAAAGGTGCAATTAGCACACAAAAGGAGAAGAATTAATGAATATACATTAGATATGTCTATTGAGAATGCAACTTATCATACTCAAGTACAAGATATAAGAAGACAATCGTTATCATTTGTTTGGGGCATTGAATTGGAATTAATTTTTATACAAGGTATTCAGAAAAGAATACACATTAACTGTGCTTAGGAAAGGAGAATTGACAATATATAATTTGCTGGCAAGTATCACATGACAGCACAATAATACGCTGCCATTTATCTATAAATCAATGATGAATCGCAGAATATTATATCTGCATCCTGTTAGGACCTGAGATCCTTATATATATATCCATTAATAAGAATATACAAATGTTCCAGATATATAAATTAAATATTAACAATTGTATACAAAAATTATATTTCAATCCTATTACTATTTGATTAATAGAAGGAAGTCTGTGATTCTCCTTTTAGCTGGATTGGATTCCAAAATGTGTTAGCAAGGAGGGGCTTGGATAAATCCAAGCAAATGGATCTTATCCCAAGAGAGGGTAGGGGTGAGCATTCCATTAGCCTTTGTGATATGGACTTGGACCTGCAAACTTTGAGGGAATTCATTGTTGGTTTCTAGTCAACTTGGATAACGCCTACACTTTCCATCCTTGAGTTGATTTAGTAACAGGGTTGGATATGAGTGTAAAAAATAGCTTAATTCTAATAAGATAAATATCTAATTCTATCAAGGAACATTACAACTCAAACCCTAGTTGAGAATTTAAGATAAATTAAGGTTCCAACATGGGACATTACATCTAGCTTTAACAATGTAAGAGACTACTGACGATGATGTGAAACCTTAACCAATCCTTGCTCTACCAAATCAACTATGCTAAGAAGGGTGATCGTTTCTAAAGATTTAGGAATGATTTTCATATTGTCAACACTCATTTAAATACCCAATGATGGAGCAATCCAAATAAACGTTTCCAATTGAAGTTAGATGCTTGCAATTAGGCCCAAATTAACCTTGCACTGATGCTTGCAATCAACAAATGTTGAAAGTTATGGATACTTGTTTCATCGTAAATTTGCCAACAACAATATCTCCCTTTCATCTACTTCTGCTAAACTTGAATGAAAATCCTGATCTAAGCAAGGAACCATCGAAAGCATGCTATACCTCCAAATAATAAAAGTAATCCACCATGAAGACACAATGAATTATAAACAATTTTGGCAATATTATTGCAAAAATCTCTCTAAGTCTCTCCTACAACTGATATCTATTCTACAACTGAGAAGGCCTTGACTTAAATAGTTATTCATTACAATGAAGGGTCATGATTGATTCAAGATCAAGGGCCAAGATTATGCCAACACCCTAATCTAACAGCTATAAGCATTTAATGGTTGACCAATTACAAGGAAGCACCACCTTGTGGGCCAATGGGAAAACTACATTGCTTTTATTGACCAATTAGAAAATAGGTTATAAGCATTATGAGGACTCTACATGTACACTTAGCATGATCAGATTGGATGTGCTTGGACATGTGCAATTGAATTCTTTTGACTGGGTGAAGACAAGTGTACAACATGCTGATCTTGTAAACTTGATCAATATCTTGGGGACGAGAAAATATTTCTTGATCCACAACATTATCAAGCCTTCAATAGATTGTGGCTCATATTCCCAAATTGCTTCATCTTCATAAGTTTTCTCTATCATCCTTCATTTAAAAGTCTTCACATTGCCATGATTTTGAACTTGTAGAAGTGATGTAGGTAATTCATGTACTTGAATCTTGAATCTTGGGTTTCCGAAGAAAATTCAAGTTTGATAATCTTCTCTGTGTTTTTATAGCCTTGGTTCTTTGATTTTTATCATTATATTGTTACCAAGTTTGCATTTCCACCTTGATCTTAAATTCCAAGCATCATCAACTTGTCTTCTTGATGAATGACTTGTATACATTTGAATTGTCCATTTTGCATTTGCTTGAATTCTTGGATTGGAAGCCGTCCTTTTCTTGAATTCTTCTAATGGTTACCTCATTTGTTGTTGCCATAGTTCGTCATTCTCTAAGCACCATTTTCCTTCACAGGTACCTTGCAAAACAAAGTAGATAATTGTAGTAAATCTGAGAATTAGTTATGAAATCCTGTATACTTTTTTTGCCTTTTTACCATCAAATTAACTTTAAAATTCCTATTTTTAGACCCTTTTAAACTATTTCACATGTAATTGTTAGAGAAAATCAGATTTGAGGGGGGCATATTATATCTTTTAGGTGGAATTGGAAGTTAATAAGGTGGTGGAAATCTAATAAGTGTTGCACAATGGTGTCCAAGGTAGGTGCAAATTCTATTACAAAGTAAAATATTTGCTTGATATTAATAGCGATCAAGAGATCAATTTATACAAGAGACTGAACGATGTTTCCATAAGAAACAATGGTAAAGAATAGAAACATTCTATTCTAGAAACAAAAAACTAAATACTAGAAACATTCTAATATTTATAGGAGATTACAATAGATAACCATTAGTTACTAAACAAAGATAATATAAACTATCTATTATTGTAATACCCTCCCTTAATGGTTAATCTATCTAGAGCATGAAGCTGCCAAAAGGCGTATGATGCAAATTCTGTCTGCTTCGGGTGCTCTGCACTGTTTGCTATGGGTTGCGAACCAGATTGTTTAGATCAAGACCAACTTGAGTAGGTTGAGTTGCAGTACCTAGAACCACCTTATCGCTATGGCAATATTCAAAGATGGTTAGCATTCGTTGTTTCCACGTATCATAATTGTGACCGTTGAACTTCTCATTTCCCTCTAGCAAAATATTAGGTAGAGATGACATAACATGTTTTTTAGTGAAAAAGTGAAAATTTGTGAAGGCACATACTTCGAGGCAAAAAAGGACTCTGAAAAAATGAAGAAGTATCTAGAAGAGAGCTTGAAAAACCCAAAAGGAATATGTTGTCAGATTTTGGATTTGCTAGATCAAGAAATGAGGCACAAAAATCGAGGCACCCAGAAAAATTGGACAACCCAGACGAGCTCTTGAAATCCCACCAAGAATATGTGAAAATATTTCAGATCTAGTATTGAAAAATTAGGGTTTTGAACAAAAATGACCTTCGCTACAAAAAAGATTAGAATAATGGTGGATTTGTAGAGAAAATTGCAAAATATGGGCCACAAATAAACAACAGAGGTTTGTAAAAAAACGTAGACGACTCCAAATAAGCAAAAACCCACCACTTTTTTTTTAAATGGAAAAAACGAGCCACAAAATAGACACAATGTTTAGAGAAATTTGGATGCTAGTAGAATAAAAATCTGGGCGTGAGTTGCAGAGAAATGGCACCCAACAAACCTCCACGTGAATAGCAGAGAATAACCCTTAATTTTCAGAGGATTTAGTCGCACTAGTTGCAAATAGAAGGGCGCGAATTTGCAGACCAATAAAGCTCGTGGGAGTTACAGACAAAATGGCACGACTTTTTGGTAGAAAACCCTAGTCGAACCAGAGGTTTTGGAAGCAAAAATACTTGAAAATAATTTCAAAATTAAAAGGCAGATAATTTCAGTCAAGAAATTCTAATTATTTTTGAATTTTCTGGGAGTATTGGCTTTGATACCACATTACGAAGTAATTGGAAAATATTTGCTTAATATTAACAGTGATCAAGAGATTAATTTATATGAGAGACTGAATGATGTTTCCTTAAGAAACAATGGTAAAGAATAAAAACATTTTATTCTAGAAACATAAAACTAAATATTAGAAACATTCTAATATTTACAGGAGATTACAATAGATAACCATTAGACACTAAACAGAGATAATAGAAACTATCTATTATTGTAATAGATTCCACCTTCTCCTTAGACAATCTTGTTCAAGGTGGCATTGGATTCCACTCTTCCCTTGGACATCATCCAAGCTTGTCCTCATAGCTTTTTTATGCCCTTTTGTATGAAACAAACTCAGCTTTACTTGTACCTTGTTATTTTCAGATTGAAACACACCTTGGATCATTGATTTGATTCTGAAATTGAGATATAAATTATGAATTCCCCTTGATTTAAGATCTGAGTTTGCACTTTTGTATAAAGGAGGTTAAATTTTTTCAAGAATTTAGATCAGATTTAGATGGTGTAAAGGCTTAATTACAACTCAAAATGATTATACTCACTACGGGGGCCAACCTGGTATCAAAGTTTTATCAAGGCCACAGGGTGGAAATTTGGGGTAGGTTGGATAAGTGTTCAAGGCAAGTGCAGAATCCGCACTTGCCTTGAACACTTGTCCAACCTACCCCAAATTTCCAGCCTGTGGTCTTGATGTCCAACAGTAGTGCAGATTGCACACCTCCCTTGGACAAGCTTCCACACCTCCCTTGGACAAGCTTCAGGCTTACCATATCTAAAATTTTCATATCTTTGTTTAACTTTGCTATTTCATTTCTGCACTTGAACTAATTGATTGCATTGCAGTGGTCTTTAATGTCTTGATTTTACCCTGAAATCTGAGATTTGATCATGAACTTTATCTTATCAGAAACCTTGCTTCATGTTTCTTATGGGAAAGTTGATCCTTCATACACTTGGAAAAACTTTCTTTGGAGGAGAAGCTTGGTTTGCACCTTGAAATGCTCATATTTATCAGAGGAATCAGCATGGGGTTGAAACTCTCGCAAGATTAGGCGAGCGGCAAATTGAGATCCTTGGAAATGCTTGTACAGGAGTGCGAATTCTGCAGTTCCCTTGGACAACTGTATCCAAGGTGAGTGCAGATTCTGCACTTGCCTTGGACATCTTCCCAAGAGCTTCTAAGTCTTTGTCATCTTAAACAATTTTCAACCTGTCTTCTCAAAAAGCTTGCTGCTCAGTGATCTTAATTTGCTTCATCACCAGATCTGGTCTGAAAGATCTCAAAATTTGGTTCTTTACTTTTTTAGATTACTCCATCGTTGCACCTCATCTTCACTTTGTTCTTAGGTTTGTTTTGTCCTTCCTTTCTAAGTGAATGTCATATCGGATCATCGATAAAATTTGGCAAGATGTGGAATTGCTTATAACTTCACTCCTTTAATTTCCTGCCGCTCAAATGGACCAGTGGCCCACACCTAAAGTAGATCAAACTTATGCTATTGACTTGGAGATTCTGAAACTTCCACTAAACTACGACTATTTGAGACATCAACTCTATTGCCAAGTGAAAAGCGGGGGTCCCCATTTGGAAAGGGTTGTGTGTGTATTTTACCACATGAACACTTCCTTGCTTTGATTTAGAATGGCCCATTGATTCTAGACTGTTGTCATGACCATTAGTTGTAGTACATGTTACAACTCAAGCATCCTTGCAAAAGAATAAAGTATGATGCACGACTAATTGTAATGTCTTCTTTCTGAAACAAGACTCAATTATACTATCAACGTGAAATGGAATTGTTGGTTATTCGTTATAAATTCATGGAATTCGGATTGATGGTTAATCATTATGATGTTATATGAATTAGAAATGGATAGCTAATATGAATACTTGTTATAGTGATTTTCATTTGATTAAATGATGAGAAATATGTTGTTACCATGGTAAATTTCTTTTGCAAGAACGCGACCAAGGGGGGAAGCTTTGCTAGAAAATGAAAGGGTATGAGGGCATCACTTACCATTGAGCTAATAGGTATGGGTCCTAAACCACCTTCGTTGAGGTAAAAACGGACTAGGCAAGCAAGGGGATACAAAGTGATCACCATGAGCTAAAGTGGTCTGCGCATTTAAGAAGATGATAAAATAGTTAAATGGAACAATTTTGTTGCTTGTATATATTAATTTGAACTTACAGCTTCCTATGATAACTTACATGTCTTAATATAATGATACCATGGTACCTTTATATACTCGTACATGTATAGACATATATATGTATGTATGCATAAATTTAAATGAGACATACATGAGCGTATATGCCCACTTAAAATAAGACGCATATGCAAGATATGTATGCTCAGAATATCACGTATATGCACAAACACACACACACACACACACACACACACACACACACACACACTTATATGCATATACAAGTATAGATAGATATAGGATGGTATCCTTATATTAACACTTAAGAGTGAAGATTATTATTTCCAACCTTGGCTATGTCTTAGTAATATTATTCATGTCATCAACCCTCTTTATTTTTCCAGTGGCCTATTTGATATTTTCTCTTTTTGAAATAGCCACATGTGCTATCGGCCCTTGTTGAGGCTCTTGAGCGTGACTCATGACGTTGGCAGCTTTCTATATCTTGCTTGTAACTGAGCATGCTTGCGAGAATAAGGAGACAATCTCTTTTATGCAATTCATTATATATCAGTGGGGGAGTTTGCATATGCTAGCTTTTGGCAATTTCTTTTACCATTTGTAGACCTCATTCATAGTCCCATGCTCCATTTTTGCAATAGGATTTTCATATACTTTGTTGTGTTTTGCACATGCAGTGTCATGCACCATATTTGCAATAGCATTTTTCATAATTACATAAGCTCTCTACTGCAAATTGCACATTCAGCGCCGTGTGCCACATTGGTATTAACATTTCATGGCTCATTGGCTCTCTTCAGAGGTTGCACCTACAGTGTCGTGGGATTGCACCTATGACTTCATACATTATCAACTTGCTCCTCTATTGCGATTCATTTGTACCAGTATTTATTAGAGTCTATAGGCAAGGAGCCATATCCGGTTTCATTAGCACTTGAGGACGATAATCCCTCTATCAGTTTGTGCATTCTTTCTACATTTTTCTCTGCCATTTTGTTTAAAAGTCTTAGAAAGTTCTAGTTTGGAACTTTGAAAGAAACATTGATATATTAGATGGAGCTAGACGGACTAACTCTAAGTTGAATGCCTTGTTTACATAAGTTTATTTGTGTAAAACATGCAGAAGGATCAAAGTTATCTATTGCATACTGTTATGATTGTTCTTTCAAAACTTAAATTAAAATTGGAAGCATCTCTGACCCTGTGCAATTGTAACAAACGGATTTTCATAACAAAATAAAGGCAAACTAGAAAGAGTTTTCCTCAACTAGTTATTGAACAATTCATAATGAATTCCTTTTCATGAGACATTAACTGCTTTTAACTACCAACGATTTACTGAAATAATAAGGCTCAATTGAAATAACTATAACAATGATCAACTATAATAACTATAATAACAATTAACTGAAATAATTATGATAACGTTCAATTGAAATAACTGTAACATTGATCAACTGTATTAACTGATATAACTGTAACATTGATCAACTATAATAAATGAAATAGCGATTAATTGAAATAATTGTAACAATGATCAACTGTAATAACTGAAATAACGATTTACATACATATATGTAAAGTAAATGCATAACATGAAAAAGAAAGAACATACAAGAAATATTTGGTGAGTCTTTATTTAGTTGTGCAAGCCTCGGCTTTTGGTAAGAGAAGAAGCATTGACTTAGGCTTAACCTCCCAACCTCGAACCATATTTATCCCCACGCAATCTATTGAATAGAAAGGCCCTCCCTATCCCGGGATCAAGCTTGGGATACTTTTAGTCTAGCCACCTAAGCATTCTGGTGTTTAGAATGTCCGCACAGTTACGGACTGACATGTCTGAATAACTGGCTCTACTAACATCAAGTGGTTATAGATGGAAATATCCCTTTAACGACCTTGGCCAAGGTTTTTCTGATGGGTTCAATGACCTGATCACCATCGCTCAACTTGACAACAGGGGAACAATAGTATGAACAAGCATGAGCTATTAAATGAATTTAGTTTAAAATTATTTTGTCATGTCTAACTTTTATTTTCTTTATTATTGTAGATTCCAATCTCACCTCTTCACCTTTTCCATGGCTATACAATTGGTGAATCACAGGTGTTCGAATCTTAGAGCAATTGGCTCTGTCCTGTTGATCCTCATAAGAATATTATATGTTTCTAGCTTATCACATTCTGTGATTTGAGAAAAGGAGCTATAAGCATTGCAAAATAATATCATTTAATTGACTTTCAATGGCATAAATAAAATATGGAATCATGTCATGGATACTTGGCTTTTATTCATCTTAATCGATGATATTATAAACAAGGATGATTTGCTTCATAATTTGGATTTGTATCTAACTGCTATAATAATCAGATTGCAGTAATACTGTTATAAAACATATTTCAATACTTGGGATTTGGACATCCACATAACCTGGTAGAAATCTGGAATAAGATGGAGTCTTGCCGAGCGCTAATAATCAGCTTCTCCACGGAATGAATCTTCAGTCGTGATTTTTGATGTAAATTATAACGATTTCTTCAGCAAGAATCGATGAAAAAGGCATTTGTTGCAAGGAAAATGCATTAGAAATCAGGCGGTATATAGCAGGGATATCGTGTAAAAAAATGCAAAAATATTCAGTTGATATGTGAGGAAGGAATCGAGTGATATATTGTGTGTTCATGGTCTCTCTCAACTTCATTATATAAGAAGTATTCAAAGTCTCTTTGGCTTCTAAGAAGCTGTAACATAAAAAGAAGAGACTTGGCTCTTGATCGCCAATAAAATATGCCAAGTGTGCATTTCAGTTTTTAGCAAGAAATTGAATGAATATGGAAAAAGATTTGAAGGTTATAAATCGAGGATAATTATAATTTATATCCATCTATTTGCACGTAAATATACTTATGAGGTGGCATCATATTATTTATAAAAAAAATATTATGGTGTCACTTTATTCCTATATCTATGTGCACGTACATGGGTATACATTATAATGATGATGTGGAAAAATCAATCAAGAACCATTTGAGGTACATATTATTTTTTATTAAATAAATTTAATTAAATAAATTTATGTTTTAAATGTTTATTTAATAGCTTATGCGGGTCCATCGATTGTATCCTGATGTTCAAGTTGCTAGGTCCTTACCAAGGCAATTAAAGTTCATACTTGTCAACCTGATAATTGGACTAAGCTAGTATCCCATTCCGTTGATCCTATTTAGCAATGCTTCCCCCCTTCATCTTCTTCTACAATCATTTGTGCAATATTTCCATGATAATAACAAGTTCCATAGTAATTTCATAATAACATTTAATATAGATAAAGAATTTAATTATTAACCATAATTCCAAAATCAAGCAACCGCTAAACATCACATGACAAATAATGGATAACGACCATCTTCATTAAACAGTTAACATAATCAATACAACGGACATAAATAACTACCTTCTTCACATGATTATGAAAGAAAAATCCGTTCAATCTAATGGCTATAAATAAATTTAAAATGAGGTCAAAATTCGGGATGTAACAACAATACTTATACAGGAGCATCTTCAATGTGCCTCTGAGATAAGAGGAAGCACTTTTAGTGAGTTAAGGAAACTGATAAGAAATAACTTGAAATCATTATGTCAATATCTGTAATAAGCCCAAGTTGGGCATGAAGTAATTGACTGTGATAAACAATGATTGTTCAAGGATATAAACAATCATACTGAAATTCATCAAGGATGAGAAGCAAGGTTGAGATAAAGAGTGTGGGCTGATAGGAAATGAACAATGAGTTATACCTACAAGATTAGAGGAAGTAATCAGAAATAAAATAAATAGTTAATAAATTTAAACAAATATTGTAGGCTGAGTCAACTCATGCTGATCAAGTGGTACTAATCTTGTTGTCAAGTCAAGTGGTAGGTGATCGGGCACATAGTGTCCATTTAAATCCTTGGCCAGGGTAGGTTTAGTGGCATGCTTGACGTTGTGATCACTAGAGGTCAGGATTGCAAGTAGTTGGATAGATGGGTTGATGGGAAGGACTCCATAGCCTTGCTGGCTGCCCAGCCGACACTCTTACACCAGGACACTTAGTGGCAGGACAGGGGTGTCCCATGCGTAATCTTGGGTAGGGAGGGCCATTCTCGGTTGAGATTGTGTGGGGATACTTAAGGGTCCGCAATTGGGAGGTGAAGCCTCTGACAATCTCTCTTCTCTCCACAAGATGCCAAGACTTGCGAAAGACAGAGATGTGATATACATACAAGTTATCTTCCTTTTAACGGGTACTTTACTTTTATGTATTCACTCTTTTAGTGGAATATATGTTTGTTAGTTAATATTGTTAAATCGGTTACTCTTTTTCAATGGACTAGGACTCAGTTAATTTGCTATAACCATTGATCCCTTTCATTTGAACACTTAGAGTAGTTGATATAATTGTTTTCATGTGAATATGAAAGATATGGTTTATTTTGTTTATAATTAATTGTTTATTTAGAAATGGGAAAAATTAGCATGTTACAATAGGTGTCGAAGGATATTATTAAAATCCTTGAAACTTTATTGGTGTTTAGTTATGGATTGTCTTTGAGCAAAATGATAGCTCCTTGTTTAAATGTGCATACATTGAGCTTGATGCCCTAGATTTTTTGAAGTGACCCTTATATTACAAGAAAACGGAATCAATGATAAATTGCATGAATTCACATGTGAAGGTTTAACCTAGTTTAAGGCTTTATGATGAAGACTAGTTTTTTCGTACATGATTGACTTTCATGATGCATCTCTTTATTTCAATTTGTATATTGCCATTTTCTTATCTTAGGATTCTGTTTTATTGTTTTCCAGGGAGGTGACTTGATCAAATGGGACAAAGCAAAAGTTGGTTACTATGTTGGTGTTGATATTGCTGATGGATCAGTAAGTTCAATGATTCTGCTTCAAAATAATGTATCCTATCACTTTAGATTTTTGCAGAAGATAGCAAAATATAATTTTTCTTCATATGTTAAAATAGTTGGTTCTGATCAAGTTGTTGGATGAGGGAGTGTTTTTTCCATTTCAAGTGGTTATATGTACATGGTTATGTGTATTTCATTCGATCAGTTAGGGTAATGGCTTGCCATTAATTATTGGCTACATCTTCTCTTTTGACTGACCTAATTTTAAACAACAATTGAAATATCAATTTTATCCGAAATCATGTATCTAGTAACTTCATACATATTTCTATGACCATTTATTTTTTAATTCCTTAAACTAAAGCTCCAGATATTTTTCTGTCTTTCAGCCTTAATTCTTTTTATAAATGATAGAAATCTGGTGGATTAACTACTAAAAAGAACATAAGAAGTTGAAATTACAAATTCCCATGAATGAAGAAAATATTTCACATGCTTATCAAATATATAGTTTATCATAAGGGAATGCCTATAATATTTTCAAGTTAATTGCAAAATATATTAATAGAAATCTAGAGCTGACAATTGCCATAAAAGAGATTACTTGGAATGTCAACATCTATCTTCAATCATAAATTACAATTACTACCTATCTTTGTCCACCATTATAAATTTGTTGAATTTGGAAACATTTATGAGAATATTATCTAGAGAAGATTATGTTTGTACAAGGAGCATGCTACTTTTTCATAATAAAATCAGACATTTTGATCTTTAAATTTGACAGACTCACAATATACCCTGAATCCTTATGATGTTTGATATGAGGCCCAAAAGTGCCTAGGAGATGACACACGAACTATTTTAAATGTGTTAGCATAAGCAATTGTAGAGAATGTGGTGCTAGTATCACTAGAGTGCTTAAACACCTAGAGAGATTCAAGAGAGAATAAACCTTGAAATAAGTATTTTACAAGGTTATGTGATGCAAAAGTTTTGTTACCTGTACACAAGCCAAGCGGTTAGATGTGCTACAAGATGTTTGTAGGTATTGTCTTGTTGTGGATCCATGAAAGAATAATCACAGTACATAAAAATACAAGTGTGGAAGGTGAAGTGATGTCTTGGCAGTTACACCAAGCACAAACATTCATCTTTACTTGACTCACTTCCTCTATTCTCTCTGATCTGGGCACGGCCTCATGTGCCATTTTCATCAACACACTTGCATAAGATGCACAATGCAGTGCTTGCACAACTATGCATAACATTGTTTGCACAAATTTGCACATAGCACACATGCGCAGCCACCCAACACTTTCATTTGCATAGTGGGGTCTCGCACGTAATTGTGCCAAATTAGATAAATCATGTGACAAATGGGACATTGACATTCACATGAATATGCTGTCATACATGCAACACCTGGTGGCCTTTGTGCCAAAGGGCATGGTACTTGGCACCATATGCATCTAATATGTGACAGCATGTACCACATGATATAGCACCGGATAAATGTGACACTTGGCAGCATCCCATTTACATGCGCCACATGTGCTTAAGTGTTGGACATTCGTTAGCATCTATGGAGTGCAGATGGCAACCTAGCCATACTGAAACAATATAATTTTTGCATTGTACTATGTAAATCATGTCTAGTTAGAGAGGAACTTACAGATTCACATGCCAACTGTCTGCACATATTTTCCAATTTTGATTCTGAATAGAAGTGGCATATTTGCAAAAATACTTCTATCAAATGTGTATTTGATTTGCATAATTTATGATCCTGTCCATTACCAGTGAATACACAAGATCCTCCCCCCCTACCTCCTAGGATATTGACTGATAAACAATGATTGTTCAAGGATATAAGCAACCATACTGAAATTCATCAAGGTTTGCTCGATATGGCATTCACCACGCTCTTCCTAAATGGATCTGCACAGTTTATGGAAGCATACTTAAGGGAAGTACAATTCTATGAATTTGCATTACACTTGATGAGGTTTCATAATCAAAGATTTGAAAGGCACCCTAGGTTTTAGTATTTTATCTACAATCTGATCTTCCAACACAATGATTTTTTCTTCCATGAAGGAAAATCTTTCCAACACAACCAATTGGTTTTAGTATTTTATCTGCAATCTGATCTTCCAACACAATGATTTTTTCTTCCATGAAGGAAAATCTTTCCAACACAACCAATTTTTCTTCCATGGAGGAGATTTTTACTAATACTTAGCCATTTTTTGATCTTTGAAGGAGAATTTTTTGAGCACAACCATTTTTTTCTTCTATGGAGGAGAAATTTTCCAACACTTAGCCATTTTGGCATCTTTGTAGGAGAATTGCTTTTCAGCAAAACCATTTTTTTTCTTTCGTGGAGGAGAAATTTTCCAATACTTGGCAAATTTTGTATCTTTGGAAGAGAAATTGTTGTTGGCACAACCATTTTTTCTCTCTGTGGAGGAGGAATTTTCCAGCACAACCATTTTCTTCCATAAAGGAGAGATTTTCCAAGATAACCATTTTTTCTTCCATGAAGGAGAGATTTCTAATTTTCCAACTTTACTTTAAATGCACTTGAGTGCATAAGGGAGGTCTAGGCAGACTTCTCTTGTTTTGAAGGATTTAACCCTACTTACTCCATTTTGCACGTTAGTGGAGTATTGGGTCTTAGGCAGGCTTTTCTTGTTTTGAAAGATTTTCCTTCATTTCATAGAATCCGTGCTCGGGTTTAGTTTTGGGCTTTAGGATTGACTTTTCTTGTTTTGAAGAATTTTTTGGCTTTTGGAGAATTTTCCTACTTTTGGAGGACTTTTTCGACTTTTGAAGTAATTTTTCATTTGGAGGATTTTTCTGCTTTTGGGGAATTCTCCTTCATTTGGAGGATTTTCCTTTATTTAGAGGATTTTTCTGCTCTTAGTAATTTGGAGGATTTTCATTCATTCCATGGAATCTGTGTCCGGTAAATTTCTTTCAACATTCCTTTTCTCTATATGTGTTTTTTCAGATGTTCTTCAAACTTAACCATTTTTTGGTGTTTTGCATGCCTTTCCACTTTTGGTTATTTCTAGACTTAACCATTTTCTAATTGACTCAACCCTTTTGTCTCTTTATCAACATTAGCTTACTTGTGGCCAAAAGAGACCTGCCACAAATATGCTTTCTAAAATAGTAAGTTGTTCTAAAGTCAAAAGAGGTCAATCCTGAAGATGGTGAAATTCACTAAAAAACAAACTTACTAAAATTTGACAAGCTAAAAAGAGTAAGTTGTTCCAACGTCAAAATAAGGCCAATTCGGGAGGAAATGAAACTTAATAAAAATAGGCATACTAAAATAGAAATTTTCAAAACTAACATGTCAAAACATTCAAATTTTGACTTTCTTTCTGAAAGATCAATTCTCATTCATACTTGACGTAATGAACATAGATAAACACACAATTTCCATTCTAGGCGCAAGGTGGGCAACACTTTTCTAGACATAGTGGCCAATTTTATAATTCTTCATTCAAACAAGGGGAACATCAGGGGATTGAGCCCAAATCTACCAAGAACGAAAGCCAAAAACACAAGGCCAAAAGTCTTATAAGTCGTCTAGTACCCCGAACGACCAACAACCCAACTAGAAACATAGGCTTTGTTTTGTTTGATTACAAAAGTACTTCAAGGTGTCATGCATTATTTAGATTTTGTTGAACTGTATTTCTAGCTCCAAGAAGTCCATTATCTGAAAGAATCAAATACATGAATGAAATAGCATTTTAACCATAAGAGAGCCTTGAAATGAGTCATTCTTGCAGATGCGGTGAGTGGAATTGTAGCAATACTCCCCAAGATGAAGTCGTTTTGGCTCAAGATGTTTCCTATCAAGATGTTTGCTCAAATACTCTTCTACCTATTTGTTCACAATTCTCATTTGGATGATAACTATTGCTTGATTCCAATTTTGTACCTATCAATTGAAAAGCTAATTGCCAAAACAAGTTGATAAACCTACTGTCCCTAACACTTACAATGTTCCTTGGTATCCTGTGAAGTTTGAATATCTCTTAAAAGAATAGATCAGTCACTTGTGGTGCACATTACTTAGAAGACCTAGTTTGAAGATAACCATATCTTGTGAACCTATCAGAAAGAAACCTAGATGTGCTCAAGTATACCAAACACCTTGCTTATGTGCCTCAAGTGATCTTCCCATGTTTTTCTGAAAATCGAGATGTCGAAGAAAACCGACTCAATTTTTCTCAGTAGCACGATAAATACTTGATATATGCATGACTGAAAGGTGGTGGGTGCATTGGTCATCCCAAAGGAAATGACCAAGAACTTGTACTGCCCGGAGTGACATCTGTCAGCTGTTTTGTGTACATCCTCATCTCTAGCATCTTAATTTTTTTAAGAGGATAGATTTGACTTTCACGACAGAAAGTAACCAGTTATAACCATCAGTTACAGCAAAGATCAGATCTAAAATGAGGCGCCACATTACCAATCTTATTCAGCAAAAAATAGTTAGAGATTTTCCATTTTCAGCAGCACTCAACATGTTTCAGCATGCAAAATAACCTCACCTCTCAATTATGGCAATGATTATTAACTCCAGGTTAGCTATATCTACTTCGTATGAATGAGCAGTGCCTCCGACTTCAATAATAAAAGGACCAGTGCCTCTGCTCATTCTGGCAATAGAGTCAACTTCAGTGAATTTTCACGTACAAATTTATAATGTTTTACGCACTTTACTGCCAACAATTAAATAATCAAGGTGCGACAGATTAAATATATACACAATCTTAAATTAGGCCAGATTGAACTTTAACTCCTCTGGTAGGGAGACAAACTGGACACAAATACGGAAACAACTATATATTTCACAATATTTGTGACGATCAAATTTAAAATGCTAAATGACCATGTCCACTTATCTAACATTTAAATTGTATACAAAATTCCAAAAAAGAATTACAAAAGACGATTCATTTGCAGTTTAAATTTCCATGCTATTTAGAAATAAACAAGACTTTTTATTTTATTATTAAAACAAAATAATTGAATTTATATTACCAAGTCATATTATAGACCTTATTCCTCCATACAAATAAACATAAAATGCTTCTTTTTGAATATGGATTGCTTTGAATATATCTTGTTCTTTCAATATTCTTCCGCTACTTACATCCTTTTCTAATTTAAAATTGTGACTATTCAAATGAATGGTCATATCTCTTTTGAAATATATTTTGCTCTCTACTTAGTTAATCGCATCACTTCAAATATAAGACAAGTAGTTAATGGTACCTGTACAATAATTTCTTTTAAGTAAATCACACTTTTAGTTTGTCTTTGATTGCGATATTGTAATAGAATATGAGTCACTTTGGATGCATAATATATGATTGCACGTTACATAAACCTTTATCTCTATTTAACCTTGGTCTTGATTTGATATGTATGATTATTGCCTGAACCTTAATACTTCTGATTATTGCTAGGCATAAACTCAATCTTTTATAGACATTATATTATATTGCTTGGTTCGACAAGTTTGAAACCCACTATGACACTCTTATTGATGGCTCCCAATATTCGGTAGGTTCTCATTTCTCTTCAGTTTGTGGATGCACAGATACCTTGCCGTTTGGATTATTTGGGTTCACAATATTTCTGAAGCATGAATTTGCTTCCATCGATTTCTTGAAACTGACTCAGTTTAGAGGTGCATCGTTCGAAATTATTAGGCCAGACTTCTGAAATATCCAAATGCTCATATGTTTAATATTCCATACTTGACGGCTTGCTTTCATTCTTTATATTGTCATTGATTACGGCAAGCATTACATATTCGAATAAAATTTTGTTTTGACGTCTCTAACTGTCAGTCTTGGAATGACTGATTGATTATATTTGCTGGTGATTTCCAACAGTCATTGCACTAATAGAAAATTATTCTGATGATACACTGTGCCTACACATCGCACTGTCTTATGCTTTTGTCTCAACGTATGCAGAGTCATGTATTGTTCATTTGTATCAAGCTGTGCATATTTCTTCATTTGCATCATTATTGTACATTCATACGTATTTCTGAACTGTGTTGTATCTTGGTGTACTAATATTCTGCGTACATCTTCATGTATATTCTTTTCAAACTTGAATTGTTTTATTTGCAATCACACTGCATACTGTCCCTCTGGTGTTGGCTGTGTATATTTTAGTGTATACTCTTCTATCACCGTGGCAACCCTGACTGAATCTGCATGACATTGATTTTATAAAATACTCTTTTATTACATTATAATGTGTTAGCAATCTCTAGTCTTCAACCAGAATCTGAAATTTTAGTTTCCTGGACATATGTTCCTTGTTTAATTGATTATTTATAGCTGATAATCCAGAAGTCCATTGTTCTCATAACCCCTTTGCTAATAACTTTGCATTCCATGAGCTCACTTTATGTTCAGGCTTTCGGTCAAACACACTGCCTTAATCACTTGAGGCATTTGATGTGTGAAAATCAACAAGCTGTGATAAACTTGTAATTCTAATTTCACTAGCTGCTGTTGCAGCATATAAACATTGTCATCCTGCTACTAGACATCGTTGTCTCCTTATGCTTATAGATAAGGAAGTTGCCATTATCAATGATTTTGCTTATGCTCTCAATATCAATGCCAATGTTTCATCAAATCTCCAACATTATTTCTTAAATGGAGACCCTAAATTTTACGAAAATTTGGGCTCCATCACTTCCAATTTCAAAAGCTTGCAATTTACCAATCAATGTTTCCCTAATAAAACCTTTCAAAAGAGTAATGGCTTCTTCAATTGCATATACCTTGTTCTCATAGGCCGGTGTTAAGGATTTGAGAATATTTTGAACAACTTCATCTTCTGTTATAGTTCCTCTTGTGCTCTTTATCCCTGTAGTAATTTCTATAATCCTCTATACATATGCTCTACTACTCTCATCCTCTTGCATTTGGGCATTTTCTAACTTAGCGTTCCAATTCTGCAACTTCTCTTTCTTTGTAAAATCATCACCCTCATAAATTTTCTAACTTAATCCAAATATTATGTGTTAGGTTCCTTTACCTCAATGAATTTTGATTCAGACAGGGCACTAATCAACACTTTGCTTGCAATCATGTTATACTCGAATATCTTCTCTCTTTTTCTATGCTTGAAGACAGATCACTCTTTGATTTGACATCAACTTTATCCCTTGTCATCAACCAGTAGTCAATTCCCATACAGATCAGATGTGTTCGCATCTTGTTCTTCCAACCGTCATAGTTATCTTCATCAAACTTAGGACTCTCCTTCCTGTAAGCCATAGATCTTCTCAAGTTTTTAAGCTTCCTTCTTAGAGAGGACCTGTTGCTCTGATACCAATTGTTAAGAAGTGAATTACACACACAATTGGGGAGCGGATGGGGGGTGAATTAGTTGTGAGCAAGCCGAACTTAGAAATCTGATCTCCAACAATTAAAATAGCGATGCACAACAACAAGAAACCATACATCATCACACAATGATTTGTTGACTAGGGAAACCCTTGATACGAGGGAAACCCTAGTGGGGATGACACCCACAAGATAATATACTAATATGTAAGTTCCTTGTGAAAGGATGTGATTCTGTTACGAGTCAAATATAATGCATTTAGTATAACAATATCTGTTGGAGGACAAATCCCTATAAGGAGATCTTGAGCCGTTTTTAGAAGGTTGCAATCTTGTTAAAGGCTGAAAGGAAACAAGTAGAACCACTACCTAAATGCTCTAGCAAGTGTCAAATACAATCTTTCAGGATAACATATCCAAATGCATGAACTGGCTGATCTAGAACGTACTTGCCAAAACAGTTCCTTTGAAGCTCACCTGAATTGTTCAACATCGTCACTACTTTGCTTTGATCATCCAACATAAAGCTGACATCATCATCAAATGATCTCTCATACATGCATTCCCAACCAAGGAAAATATCTTTCCTTTATGCCCTTTTACAAATAATTAATTAGGTCGGCTTGCTAGAGCTTATCCAATGTACATTTAACTACATAGGTCCATGCTAAGACATACATGCGTTCATAAGCCTCATTACAATTATTACAATAATGATCCCACACATAACAACATTAATATTCCATTTTACAATGATAAAATATACGCTTCCTCAACATAGTCGACTTTTAGTAAAATTTACCACACATTACAAAACAATGACCTTTCCAGAATGACCCAAATGCTTTTCACTCTCGAACATACACGCTCTAACAAGTCTTCTATCATATCCCAAGCTCACTAACATTAATTCTTTCTCGCCAATAAGACATAGCAAAAATGCTATCAACTGTCTACAGTGTCCTTGCTACTAGAGTTAGTTTGAGATGAGCGAGATCTTGGAAAAGAAATTTCGAAAAAAAAAACATTTAACAAATCTAAATATATATACTACCTTTTATCCTAAACCCAATCCCTTTAAGACGTTTGCATACCGAGTTTCCTAACCCTTAGTTATTCTATTGTCTTCTTTGGGGTGCATCCTTTAAGGTTTTTCTTGGAAGGGACATTCCCTATTTAATGCCTTATCACATATGCATATTTTGATGTCTTTTAGAATATTCTTGGCATTATACTAACCTTCAGGCATGTTGGTGAGATAGAGATAATTCTTACATACTGACGTTATAGAGGTTGTATCCATTAGGCAGTGTTGGCCAAATGAGCATTATGCCCATCTCTTGTACTGACACTATATATCCATCTCTATTGTGTCAGCCTAATGAGTAACTATACCCATCTTTGATACTAACACTAAGAGTTGCATACTACTTCATTGTGTCAACCAAATCGGAGTGGACCCATCTCTGATATTGGCACTAGAAGTTTGTGGTCTTCCCTTCTTAAGGAATTCTACTAGTCTTTTTATTATTAATTCTAATAAATGAATTATCATATATGAATAATCTTTTCTTTGAAATATCCATTAATAAATAACTAAATGAAGTATAATCTACATTAAATGAAAGTTCACCCCCCTACCACACATACACAGATATATCAACTACTCTTAAATAAAATTAAAATAAACAATATATAATTATACCTTTATGGTTGGTGACCATATTGCATGGGTCTCTTTGTGAATGGACACCTTCCTTGTGTTCCTTTTCCTTTTAATTGTTATGTCTTTCCCTTATCTTCGATTCAATGGCTTTAACCTTTATTCAAATCATATTCATTCGATGTCCTCTTAACATATTGGGCGGCTTTAAATATGTGCCTATGCCTTTTTACTGGTGTCTTCCCATGGCCATGTCTTTTGGCCTGTAACTATACCCATCTCTGATACTAACACTAAGAGTTGCATACTACTTCATTGTGTCAACCAAATCGGAGTGGACCCATCTCTGATATTGGCACTAGAAGTTTGTGGTCTTCCCTTCTTAAGGAATTCTACTAGTCTTTTTATTATTAATTCTAATAAATGAATTATCATATATGAATAATCTTTTCTTTGAAATATCCATTATTAAATAACTAAATGAAGTATAATCTACATTAAATGAAAGTTCACCCCCCTACCACACATACACAGATATATCAACTACTCTTAAACAAAATTAAAATAAACAATATATAATTATACCTTTATGGTTGGTGACCATACTGCATGGGTCTCTTTGTGAATGGACACCTTCCTTGTGTTCCTTTTCCTTTTAATTGTTATGTCTTTCCCTTATCTTCGATTCAATGGCTTTAACCTTTATTCAAATCATATTCATTTGATGTCCTCTTAACATATTGGGCGGCTTTAAATATGTGCCTATGCCTTTTTACTGGTGTCTTCTCATGGCCATGTCTTTTGGCATGGATGGATTTTATACTAATTATGTTCCTAGTTATTAATTTATTATGTTTACCGATTTAGTTTTATTTTAATTTAGTTTGGTTTTATTAGTATTAAATATTGTTTTTAGTTATTTTATTTAATATTATCCAAGTTCTAATTATTAAAAATATTGAATAATATTAATACAGTAAAAAAAAAAAAATGGATTAGAATGCATTATTCCTATGTCATTAATATTATTAAATTCATATTCAATATTATTTAAAATTATTGCCAATATATATTATATGATGATATAATGTACATTTCATTGGTTAATTTATAACTCAATCAAGTTCCATTGCAGTGTCTCTGTCATTATTCCCTATAAACTGGTTTGCTGCTTGTCTTCACCAAGCTGTAACTCATCCATAATGCAACATAAACGATAGCGAACATAGACATGATGTCTACTCTATACTCATTCTAGTGCACATATGTAAGCTTGCATACATAATACTGTTACCAACTAACCTCACTGAACTGATAATCAACCTGTGATATACAAAATTTGTGTCTGTCATGAACATACAAACATATGTCATCATCAATGACAAAACTAGTCATCAATACAACATCTAAGGTATTCATCCAAGTGCCAACAAAGGCCTCAACTTCAAAGAAATTCTTCATTGTTATTGCAGTTTTGTGGATGTGAGAGATCAACCAAATTATTGCTTAAGGAAAGGCTTCATTCAAAGGTCTTCATTGTGCAGATTTGTGGAATAATATTAAGAGTTGGTGCATATATTTGATGCTTATTCAATGCAGATTTGTGGATCATCATTGGAAGCCAATAAAAAGCAGATGACAAGTTTAGTCTTGCTACTACAGAGATGCTATAGTGCCTGTGTTACCGTAATTCATGAATAGTAAATTGCTACAATGTTTAGGAATTGAATTGAAAGGTGCAAGGGTTTTTATGTGCAGATTTTTAAAGAATATGCTCACTAAGAATCATTTTAGCTGTATTTAATTTCTAGAATATTTTATATTTGCAATGTTATTATATCTTCCCTGACAAAAGGTTTATTTTTTATTTTGAAATTACAAATCAAAACCATACATTGAAAAACACAAACGTTTGCAACTTGGAGGTTGGATAATCTGTTGGGTCTCTTACAGTGGAATTAGAGCTATTACACTTAGGTGCACTACTCCTAGGCTCAAGCATTATGCTGCTGCTGCAATATATCATAAATGAAAAAAAATAGGCATCTACAAATTCTACTATTTCTTATTTTTTTGAAATAAATTAAATAAAGAAAAAAATGAGGGTTTCTTACTTTTCCATCAACAAAATGAAACAAATATAAAACAAATGTAAATAAAAGAGAACAACAAAAAAAATGTATCTCACTTCTTCAAATTTGCTTCAAATTTGTAGCTACTAACTTGCACAAACAATCAACAATCGATATTTGAGAGCTAATCAATCTATTGGTCTATTATCTAATTCTAATATTTTTATCTAATCCTTCTTTTTTTGTCTTCGTTGTGTTTGCATATGAAAGAATGCTCCTTTTGTGTTTGAAAGAAAGCTATAAACCAGAGTTCTTAGACTCAGACTCAGCTTGGACTCAACAAGGCCAACTCGACTTGTGACTTGGCTACAACTCTGCTATAAACATAAAAATCCTAGTTACTGGATTTGTACCCTTGAGGCTGGATCTGGGTTCAGATCTGATTTGTGCCTGGATTCGTTCTCATTGTTTCTGGATCTTGATTGTGTTTCCATTTTTAGCCAAGATGGGGAGTCACACTCAGTGAACCATCATCAAGGAAAGCAAGAGAGAGCACAAAGGAGATGATAGTTCACTAAGTATGACCCAAAACATTGGCCAAAAAATAGATACACAATCAAAATCCAAAAACAATGAGAACAATACTTTGAGGATTGTGAAAACCTACTAGCATTGATTGTCCTTTTTATTATTATTTCCTTTATACTTGTAATAACTTTGATTCATAGATTCATACTAGAAGCATAGACTCATATTATGAAATGACTTAGAATCATAGATTCCTACTATGAAATGATTTAGTTTTAGAATTATGTATACTTCTCTTTATTTATTTATTGTGTATATATATATATATATATATATATATATATATATATATAGTTACATTGCCTTGGGGGATTGGGGGACGGCGAAATGGGGGGACAAGTTTCTAGGATGGGGGGACAAAGGGGCCTTAATTTGGGGACAGTGGGGGGACGGCGGTGGGGGATAGGAGATATATATATATAGTTACACTGTCTTGGGGGACGGGGGGACGGCAAAATGGGGGGACAAGTTTCTAGGACGGGGGGACAAAGGGGCCTTAATTTGGGGACAGTGGGGGGATGGCGGTGGGGGATAGGAGAGGGGGTATATATATATGCATATGGTACTTAAAATGCTAGTTTTGAAAATATGTATTGCAATATAAAATTTAAAGATGTAAAAGAGTAAATAATTGAACATTGCATTGAATTGGAACATCGAACATTAAACATAAATAGTTGAATCTGCAAATAGTCAACATCGGGATGTTCCCCATCATCGGTGGAGGTAGCAGAATCTAGTGGCGTTGCTGGGGATGGGGGAAAGGAGTCCCCAAGTCCCTGGTGCGTTGAAGTCTCTAGGACTTGGGGCAAAAAGTGGGGGGGAGGGGGACACATCCCCGTATTATTATATATATACATACATGCACACACGCACACACATGAACCCTTACAAATCATAATAGGAATTTTTTTTTCACGGATCTGATTCACATGCCCGAATCGGATTTGTATCACGAATCAGCTACTAAGATAAAAAGCCAAAATAAAACTATTAAAAAATAATTATTTTTCAATTGATTATCTGTTTGCTGCGACCGTTAGGAGCTTGGGACTCAGTGTGTCAGCCCATACTTCGACTGACTTGGCCAAGTCCAAGGCTAGATTGAAAAACAACCCATTTTGGTGGATTCACCTATGGACTTGTAGAGTCCTACCAAGACTCACAGAGTGCTGTAACTATGCAACAAAGACATGAGAGCATTAGATACCAATCACCAGAAAAATTTAAAATTGGAAAAAAAGAGAGTTTTAGACCTTCCTATGTGTTCTACACTAGCTCCTTTTGTGCTAGCTTTGATCACCTATGATGGTTTTATGGTAGGTAGTATAACACATATTTCCTCAAACATGTCATGCCTTGTTCTATTGAAGACTAACAAGAAGACAGAAAATAGTGCTAACTTTTGTAGCCTTAAAAATCCTTTCTTCACCATTTACAATTAGCCGGTAATCTCATTTATCAACTTTGGAGCCAAATTTATATCCTAATATTTGATTTGTTCCTATAGTATATGAGTGACTATTACGAGGTAATTGGTAAATACTTGCTTGTTATTAACAGAGACCAAGAGGTCAATTTATACAAAAGAATGATCGTAAAGAACATAAACATTCTATTCTAGAGAAAGCAAAAAATGAAAGCAAACTAAAGCTTAAGATATTTACAAGATAACCATTAACTAATAATAGACGACTTATCTATTATTATAATACCGTCCCTTAATGGTGAATATATCAAACACACCAAGCTGTCCTTTGAATTTGACAAACTTATCAGGACCAAGAGGCTTGGTGAGAATGTCTGCAGTTTGATTTGAGGTAGGAACATACTGCAGATCTATAGTCCCGTCTTCAACCAACTGTCGTATGTAATGACAATGAACATCCACATGCTTGGTTCGTTCATGGAAAACTGGATTCTGTGCTAACTTGATAATGCCTTTGTTATCAACAAACAGAGTAGTTGGTCCTGTTGGTGACATCTGCATATTCCCAAGCATCCGACGAAGCTAAACAATTTCACATCTTGCCTTAATAGTCCCTCTGTATTCAACCTCTGTAGAAGAGAGAGAAACTGCCTGCTGCCTCTTGCTGGTCCATGTGATTTCACCAAATCCCAAACTGAACACATATCCAGATGTTGACTTTTTATCATCAACAGAGCCTGCCCAATCTGAATCTATGAATCCATTGAGTTTAGGATTAGAACTCCGAGAGTATAGAATTCCATAATTTGAAGTGCCCTTCACATAACGAAGCACACGCTTCGCTTCCATCCAATGATCAGCCTTAGGAGCTGTCATAAAGCGTGAAATATAGTTGACTGCAAAGCTAATATTAGGCCTAGTAGCAGAGAGGTAGATGAGGCTGCCTACTAGTTGCCTATATGTAGTATCATCAACGGAAGGAGAATCAGACTTTGCTGATAACTTGAGACCTTTCTCCATAGCTGTAGATGCAGGTTTGCAATCCTACATTCGGAATTTGTCTAACAGGGCCCTGGCATATTTGGACTAAGAGATGAATATACTAGAAGACTATTGCCAAACGTCAACACCTAAGCAATAATGCATGAGCCCAAAGTCAGTCATATCAAAAGACTGGCATAAGTTTTGTTTGATTCCCTGAATCAAAGATGTTGAATTGCTAGTGATGATCAAATCATCCACATAGATAACCAAAAGGATGATGTCAGTGTCAGTAGTCTTGATGTATAGATTTGAGTCTGAAGAACTCCTCTTGAAGCCTTGATCATTGAGGTACTTATCAATCTTGATGTACCATGCCCGAGGGACTTGCTTCAAGCCATAGAGAGCTTTTACCAATCTGAGAACTTGATGGTCTTTACTAGCAACCTTGAAACCAGGAGGTTGTGTCATGTAGACCTCTTCATGGAGATCACGATTCAGGAAAGCACTCTTGACGTCCATCTGATGGACCTTCCAGCCAAACTATGCTGCCATGGCTAGGACTAATCTGATGGTGCTCATCTTTGCAGTAGAAGCAAAGGTCTCCTCATAATCAATGCCTTGATACTGAGAAAAGCCCTTCGCCACTAAACGAGTTTTGTACTTATCCAAAGTACCATCTGATTTGTATTTGATTTTGTAGACTCATTTGCAGCCAATGGGTTTCTTCCCTGGTGGAAGATCAGAAAGGACCCAGGTGTTGTTCTTCAGTAGGCTCTGATGGTCAGATGTCATGGCCTGTTCCCACTCTAGAATTCCTTTAGCCTCAGAATATGTTTGAGGTTCAAACACACTGTGAATGTTGGCCATAAGAGTAAAGTTAATAGAATCTGTAGTTTCGCTCTTTTTTCGAGTAGTTCTCCCATCAATGAGGTCATCATCACAATGGCAAGTGTCTTAGCCTACCACTTAGCCAGATAGGAGAATGACCAATAGTAGTACTAGGAGATGCTTGATCAACAAGATCCTCATCAGAAGAAACTGGATCAAACTCAGGCGAATCATCCACAAAGCGAGGTGATCTTGTAGGAGAAGCCAGAGGTGTCTGTAAAGGTGTCACTGGAATAACTGGAGTTGCAGGAGCTAGTGGAGCCCTCCCATCAAGTGGACCTAATGGAAGCCGAACTCTCAAATCATGAGCCTGCATAGGTTGGTCTGCTGGATCAGGAACAAGAGAAATAGGCATGGATTGTCCTTACTGCTCATCAAAGACTACATCACGGCTATATATGAGATGAGATGTCTAAACATCAATTAGGCGGTAGGCTTTGTGAAGACTGCTATATCCAGCAAGCATTAGTTTCTGTCTCTTGGCATCCAACTTGGTGCATGAAGCATCAGGGATTCAAACAAAAGCAAGAGAGCGAAAAACCTTCAGGTGACTGATTCTGGGCTTGCAACTTGACCAGGCCTCTTCCGGAGTTTTACCTTTGACCGCCACTGTGGTTGACCGGTTCAAAAGATAAACTGCAGTGTTAACTGCTTCTGCCCAAAACTGCTTTGGAACATGTCTGTGTTCAAGCATGGAACAAGCCATCTCGATGATTGTCCTGTTCCGACGTCGAATTACACTGTTCTGTTGTGGCGTGTGAGGTGTGGTTAACTAGCGTTTGATGCCATGTGTATCCAAGAAGCTAGAGAAAGCGTTAGAACAAAATTCACCCCCATTGTCTAATCTAAGAGTAATAATAGATTTCCTAGACTCTTTTTCAACTGAGGGTTTAAACTTTTGAAATACAGTAAATGCATTTGATTTCTTTTTAAGGAAATACACTCACATTTTTCTACTGAAATCATCTATAAACAAAAAAAAAACTTGGAACCAAGAACAGAAGGAGTGGCCATAGGGCCGCAGATATTGGCATGAACAAGTTGAAGTTCCTGAGAAGCTCGCCCAGAATCGCCACTGGTGAACGGTGTGCGATGTTGCTTCCCAGCTTGACATGCATCACAAACTCCAAGGTGTTGAATCTGAATCTCTGGCAAACCAAGAACAAGCTCATCCCAAGCAAGCTGTGAGAGATAATGTACATTTAAGTGCTCATATCGCTAATGCCAAAGTGTGTTGATAGAAGATCGCCGAGTAGCCACAGCTAAGTCCTGAAAATCACCAGAATCAGTATGCCTTAAAAGAACATGATCCTCAAGACCCACTGCAACAGTAGACTTAGTCGCCCGATTAGTGATGGTGCACTGATGTGAACTGAAGGTGACTGCCAAGTGTGGAGAATGTCGCAGCAACTGACTGACTGAGAGTAGATTTAGTTCCATCCCTGGAATGTAGTACACGTCAAGGAATATGAGATTCCTCCCCACAGACTGAATCTGAATGTTGCCTTTACTGACAATCGTGTACTCTTCTCCACCACCAAAAATAATAGAATCTGAATAAGGCTGGTACTCAATAAACCAGTCTTTGTGCTGAGTGAAATGTCGAGAGGCACTTGAATCAATGTACCAGGCAAAGGACTTCACATAATTTGCAGGTCTTTTAGCCATGAAGGCGTAAAAGGCAAATTTTGCCTGCTCAGTGTGCTCTACACTGTTCGCTTTGGGTTGCGAACCGGATTGCTTAGACTGGGCAGCTAAGCATTTCTAACATTCAACCTTCATGTGACCAAACTTGTGGCAGTAGTTGCATTGAATGTTCTTCTTTCTGGAACCATTGGATGCTGGAGCAGAAGACTTCTGTTGTGATGGTTGCTGAAACTTGCCCTTATCCTTCTTAAAGGATTTCGCAGCAAAGGCTTGCTCAGTGGAGGTGGAACTGGAGCTGCTACCGAACTATTGTTTCCACCGATCTTGTTGAAGTAGTAGGGTGCAGAGATCAGTGAACTTCAGATCAACATTAGTAGATGTGATGTTGAGAGTCTTGATAAAATGCTCATAGGATTTTAGTAAACTCCGAAGAGTGATTACCACAATATCCTCTTCCTCCATCTTGCGACCGATGGCAAGTAGCTGATCACGGATTTCCTGAATCCGATTTAGGTGTGCTTGGAGTGTCGTGCGCTTATCCATGACAATAGAAAATAGTGTTTTTCAGAAAGAAGGCTCTACTCTTGTTGGAAGTCCGACCTTTGAGGTGTGTCTAGATTTCAGCAGCTGTCTTGCTAGATGGACTCTGAGAAAGCTGATCATCAGCTACAAATAATTTGACAAGCATCACTGCCTCTCGATTATTCGAATTTCATGTATCTTGATCAGGACCCGGAGAAGTCGGATGTTGTGTAACACCCAGAACAAGTTGATCGGTGTTCCGATATTCAAAGATTGTGATGATGCATTGCTTCCAAGTTCCATAATTGCGACCATTGAATTTGGAATTATGCTCGAGTAGAATATTTGTCAGAGATACCATGGCACGTTTTTCAATTAAAAATTGTGAAAATCTGTGAAGGCACAGTCTTCGAGGCAAAAGTACGAAAGACCTAGAAGAATCAGAGAGTGACCCAAAAGAGAGCTCAAAAATCCCATAAGGAATATGTTGTCGTTTTCTAGATACGTTGGCTCGAAAATCAAGGCACGAAAAAGAGGCACCCAAAAAAAACAGACGACAACCCAGTTGAGCTCTCGAAAAACCCACCAAGAATTTGCAATCAAATTTTTTTTCAACCCCAAAAATTAGGGTTTCAAACAAAATATCAGTCGGCGGCCAAGGAGATTAAAAACAACAAAAAATGGTGTTTTGTAGGTCAAAAAATGCCTATTTTTCTTCCGAACTAAGGCGTTTTTGTGCATTGATGGCAGAGAGATTGAACTCGTGATTGAACCTTGCAAATCGCGAGTTTAGATAGTAGCAAATCGTGAGTATTCTCCAGCAAATCGCGAGTATTTCTTCAACAAATCCCGGGTTACAGACACTGAAAACGTGATTTGCTGGTCGCAGTTTGGAGGAAAAATTCGGTCTAGTCACAACCACGATTTTGCCACATTTTCGATAAAAAACTCTAGCTCGAGATTTCTCTAGGTAGAAAACCCTAGGCGGGTTTTAGAAAAAATCGACTGAATTTTTTTGAAAAAATTTTAAAAAATAATTTCAAGAAGAAATTATAAAAAAATTTAAGTATTAGCTCTGATACCAGTAAATGCTTGTTATTAACAGAGACCGAGAGGTCAATTTATACAAAAGAATGATCATAAAGAATAGAAACATTTTATTCTAGAGAAAGCAAAAAACGAAAGCAAACTAAAGCTTAAGATATTTACAAGATAACCATTAACTAATAATAGACAACTTACCTATTATTGTAATAGTGACTTGAATGTGAGTGGAAACTTTTGAAGTAGTAATTGTATCTGTTATAGCTGCTGCCTTAATTCAAATTTGAGTTTTAAAGTTTCACTTCAAAATTTAAGAATGAATTTATATGTTGTATTTTTTGAGCCATATATGTTTTCTAATGAGCTCACTAGATTTAATTTTCTATTTCAGATTGAAGATTGTAGGACTCGATACAATTGTGAGACTGATCCATTACACAGAAGAAAGAAATTTTCATTTCCAGCTCGCTTGATATGTGCAGATGCTTATGAGGTCAGCTAGTTTAAATCCTTTTTAAGCTAGAGTAACTTATGGTTATCAGTTTCATGAACCCTGTTGGAAAGTTGTGATGGTTCCATGATGTATCAGTTTCTAATATTCATTAGGTCTCAACTTCTTGAAAATGCATTTGATTTCTACTTTGGAATTATCCAAGTGCAAAAACTAATTGCTACTGAGACTCTGAAGTTCTTATAATCTAACTTATAAATGGAACTTTTACATTTTGAGAATAAATATTTTTTGCATATTCTTGTTTTGCCATAGAGATGCTTTCCAATAATTTTAATGATGGCTTTCAGGTCCGTTTAGACGAGGAATTAAAGCATGATGCACCCTTTGATGTATGCAGCTGCCAGGTATGTAATGTGTTGAAGTCAAAATGATATGTTTGCTTCTCAGAAAATTCGTTGCTTTCTTTTTCATCCTGTGATATTATGAAAACTGTTTGTATGTTGTGAATGTGTAAGTGCCGGTTTATCACTGTAATGACAAATATAGTTTAACATGTTTTCTACCTTCAAATTGCTGCCATATCTATACAATTTACAATATTTGTTTCTCTTAAGTTTGTTTACTTCAAAGACATGCCAAGTAAAAATAATTAGAGAAATCAAGAGTATAGAAGCTTCATGAAGAGGATATAATGGTGGAATGCTATACATGAGTACAATATACATGTTTCTTGCTAGATCTTCCTGCAAATTTTGTTTGCAGAAAATGAGTATCACTTCTACAAAATGAATGTGTAAGTGCCGGTTTATCACTGTAATGACAAATATAGTTTATCATGTTTTCTACCTTCAAATTGCTGCCATATTTATACAATTTACAATATTTGTTTCTCTTAAGTTTGTTTACTTCAAAGACATGCCAAGTAAAAATAATTAGAGAAATCAAGAGTATAGAAGTTTCATGAAGAGGATATAATGGTGGAATGCTATACATGAGTAGAATATACATGTTTCTTGCTAGATCTTCTTGCAAATTTTGTTTGCACAAAATGAATATCACTTCTACTTTTTGTATTTTAACATTCTGAACTTCTGCATTGAATTGACAAAATAAATACTTCTGATATAATTATAGTGATTATCTTTTTATTTGATTAGGGAGACGCATGGCATGAAGGTAACTCAACTGATGATAAAAAGAAGAGTAACACAAGGATGCATCTCTCCCAAAAAGCCCCACATCTTGGAGACAGGGACACACTGGGGATGGGGGAACTTTGTTCCGGTGTCTCCAGCGGTGCCACCCAATGGCTGCCGTCCTAGAGGAGATGGGGAGATGTCCTGACATCTCTAGTGGGGATAGGAGGATGAGGATATGTCCCTTGACCCCTTTTAGGGGACGACCAAACAGCCCCTGCCCCCGCCCTGCCTTGACCCCCTTAGCAAAAAGCTAAAGTCTATAGAAAACAAAACAAAACACTTAACTTGAATCGTACTGGTTTTTTTAACCCTAGGACACTTGGGGCCCATTAATTGTGTATTATTGCTTGCATTCACTGTGTGGCTTCATTTGCATTCATTTTGGGTTTGTTACTATTTGCAACAGCAGCAAGAAAAAGAGTGAAGAGTTGAGAAAATGGTGCTTGTAAGAGTGAAAAGAGTGATTGCAAGGCAAAGAGGAGTGACAAGGAGCAAGAAGAAGGGGAGGAAGAAGATTCTTCACCTTGTTGAAGAGATTTTCCAAGCTAAAGGTAGGTTTCTCACTGATTTTTCATTGTTTTTAGTTTTATATTTCTTGTTATTTCTTTTTGTCATAGTTATTTACATTTCATTTCTAGATTGAAGTAGATTCTTTTTGTTTCAATTATAATTTTTTTGCTCAAATTTTGACTTCAAATTTTGTTATTTAAAAAAAGGGTGTAGGCTGAAGTCACGTGTTTATTGTTTTTTATTTTATTTGGTGAAATGTAGTGTCAAAATGAGCTCCCGTAGTCATGAAACAAGTGGTAGCGATGATGAAATATAATTGGAAACTCGTTCTCATATTAGCCAAGAATATGGACCTGAGGCTAAGCATGCCATTGAGAGCAATGAGGGGGATGAGAAAATTGAATCGCAATCCACAAATAATTGGCCACCTAGTCCACCATCTATTGATTGCCCCTCCACATTTTTGACAAAATGGGCTACGGGTAAATATAATCCTAAATCACATCTTAGATAGCTTGTGACGAGGATAGATGCCCCAACACAAGAAGGTGGTGGCACAAGGAAGTGGAAATGCAACATTTGTGGTATAGAATGGTTTAGTAGCATCACTAGTGTGAATGTACACTTCCTTTGTTGGACTGGAAAAGGTGTGGGAGGCCCAATAAAAATTTGCATTATAGAATTGAATTCAACAAGTTTTGGGGCATTTTAGATAACTTAGGGATTGAAATGCCTACTACCTTATTTGGTAGGCAATAGCAGTCACATGAGGAACAATTAGAGTGGCAGCCACATGTTTTTCTCCTAGATCATAGCAGAGCATCATCATTTGCAGGGGCAACCTTAGGACCTTCTTATACTTTTAGTGCTATGGCTGAAGTAGAACCGAGCAAGGGGAAATGAAAGGTGACAATTGAAAGTAACTGTTACAAGATTCAAGAATTGGCAAATTGACGGATTTCCAAATGATTTATTGATTAACAGAGGAACAAATGTGTTCCTTACAAAGAATTACAAGGACGTTTCTAAAAGAAACAATGTAGATTGAAGACGAAATTAGAAACAAAATTGAAGATAGGATAGGAAAAATTCCTATCTGGACTGAAGACAAAAGAGACAGGATAGGAAACATTCCTATCTAGACTAAAAGACAGACTACAGACAAGTAGTTGACCATTTTAGAAAGTATTTAACTAGGAGATAATATCTTAATAAAGATATTAAAGATATTATCTTAATACCCTCCCTTAATGGTGAACATACGGATGTCGGAACATTTTGGGATTACTGAGACCCTCCCTGGATCTACAAAATGCTGAAACCAAGAAGCTTTGCCAGAAGAGTGCTATGACTCAAAACAGATTGCAATTACAAAACTTTGTTTTTGTGTAAAAAATGGTAAAACCTAGAATCTCACACAACCTTGCATATTACAGACAACATGAAATTATTTTTAAGGGGAAAATCAACAAACCCAAAAAAAAGAAATAGATTCAGAAGGCAAAAAATGCAACTTTGCCTTGATCAGGAAGCTCGACAATTTGTGCTATTGGCTGGGAAGCATTTTGCCTTGCTTGGGCAGCCAAACATTTTCAGCACTTGAACTTCATATGGCCAAACTTGTGACAATAATTACATTGTACATTTTGCTTCGTAGAGCCATCAAGGGATTGAGCAAAAGGGTGATGCTGGAAAGGCTGAGAAGACTGATGGTTACCGATGTTTTGTTGAAAGGATTTTGCAGCAAATGCCTGCTTTGAGGAGGCTGTAGAAGCACTGCTGCCAAACTGTTGTTTCCAACGATCCTACTGCAGAAGTTTGGTGCATAATTCTGAAAACTTCAGATCAACATTAGTTGACGTAATGTTGAGTGTTTCTATGAAGTGCTCATAGGACGATGGTAGACTTTTCAGAGTGATGACTACCATATCCTCTTCCTCCATTTTCCGACCAATAGCTTTGAGTTGATCATGGATGTCCTTAATCTTTGTCAGATGCTCTTGCAAGGACATACGTTCATCCATCATAATGGAGAACAACTGATTTTTTAGAAAGAATGCTCGACTCTTGTCAGATGTTTCATGCAGCTTCTTAAGATATTTCTAAATTTCTGCAACTGACTTGTCAGAAGGAATCTACGGTAGTTGATCATCGATAACGGAGAGTCTCGATTGTGATCATCAAACTTATCTTGTTCTGCTTGGTCGGAGGTTGGACAAGTCTTTGTGCCTAGAACAAGCTCATTCAAACGATGATTCTTGAAGATGGTTGACATGTGTTGCTTATAGTGGTTATGGAGCAGAAAATGTAGTCGGCAACCATCGAGGTCAAAGTTGTAGGGAAAAAAGTCGTTTTCTGGTAAATAAATATCAAGCATTCTTCAGGAATGGATGTACATGGACGGATGTTGCTGAAGAGGGCAGAACTGACACCAAAGAATGGTGTAATAGGCGCGCATTTGGAGAAAAATGTCTACAAAAAATGGCGCTCGGTTCAGCAAAAAATGTCACTAAAACAAACTCACGATTTTTGTTGAGGTTTGGTCATGAACAAAGGTGCCGTGATCACCAAAGACTTGCAATGTGTAGCTTAACTTGGGCCCCCATACCAGCAGAAAACACAAGCAATAACTGGTGTGATTTTAGAAGTTGTGATTTGTAGTGCAAACATTCTCATCGAAAAAACCCTAGAACGATTATAGAGAAAAATGATTTGTAGTGCGATTAGCTATGAATTTCTCACAAAAATGGAAACCCTAGACAAGTTATAGAGAAAAGCTCAGAAATAAATTTGAAAAATTTGAGCAAATAATTTTGAAAGAAAATATAGATTTTTCAAAAAAATTTGGAGTATTGGCTTTGATTCCATGTTACAAGATTCAAGAATTGGCAGATTAACAGATTTTCGGATGATTGATTGATTAGCAGAGGAACAAATGTGTTCCTTATAAAGAATTACAAGAACTTTGTTTCTAAAAGAAACAACGCAGATTGAAGACGAAATTAGAAACAAAACTGAAGACAAGATAGGAAACATTCCTGTCTGGACTGAAGACAAAAGAGACAGGATAGGAAACATTCCTATCTAGACTGAAAGACGGACTACAGACAAGTAGTTGACCATTATGGAAAGTATTTAACTAAGGAGATAATATCTTAATAAAGATATTAAAGATATTATCTTAATAGTAACCCCATAGTAAATTTACTTAATGCACTAATGAAAGAGGAGATAAAGGAATCCATTTGTAGATTGTTTTTTCTCCAATGGTGACTTCATATAGCTCAATCTCCTTAGTATAAGGAGATGTTGCATAAGGTTACAAAATGGGGAGGACCATCATTTGTGCCACTAGATGAGTACAAATTGACGACCACAATCTTGGATAATGAGTATGCCCAAATCGATCAAATGATTGAGACCATGAGGGCAATTTGGGAAGACTTAGGATGCAACATTATCATGGATGAATGGATGGACATTAGGAACCGTCCACTCACAATATCATAGTTATATGCTCAGATGACCCATTCTTTCTCAGGGCAGTTGATTGTATAGGGTGTCAAAAGGATGCTGATTTTCAGATTGACATTCTTTGGACAGCTATAAAGGAGATTGGGCCAAAAAATGTGGTCTAAGTGGTGGCTAATGCAGTGCCTGTCTGTAGAGCAGCAAGGAGGCTTGTCGAGTGTGCATGCCATGAACAATGCACTCAAGGACATGGGGAAGATTGACTAGATTAAGGGAGTGGAAAACGATGCTAGAGATGTACAGATATATATCAACAACAACCACACTTCATATGCACTCTTTAGAAGCTTCGCGAGAAAGGACTTCCTAAAACCGATTCAGACCAGATATGCATCCTACTTCATTCTTTTGGAGAGAATGATTGCAGAAGGTATTGCAACTCATGGTTATGATGAATGAGTGGAATAGGTAGAAAGGATCCAGGACAGAGTAGGGGAAGAGGGTGGAGGTGATAGTGAAGAGTGATGTATTTTGGAGTTATGCAAAATACATAGTCTCTATCATCACTTCAGTTTTCTATGTCAACAGATTTGGGGATGGGGATGTGCCTAGCCTTGGAGAGGTGTATGAGCGCATTAATTCTATGCCTGGCAAAATGAGGACAACTATGAGAGAGAGAGGGAATCTAGTTTAGCATTCTACCTTGAGTACATCTGGCCTATCATTCACCCTAGATGAGACTACCTACACACTACCTTACATATGGTTTCTTCTGTATTAAATCCGAAGTGGTACATGCCTAGGACTGGTAAAGTCACATGGATTTAGAATGAAGAGGTGATTCATAACATGCTACTTATTTTAATCATCTTTATGTCTAACAGTCTTATAGTGTTATACATCTTGATGCTTGAACCTTTTCATAACTAGCATGTTCAATTTGCCAATAATTTGAATTTTTGAATTTTTAATTTTCTAGGTGAAGGAAGGGTTCTTCAAGTGCATTAGATAGGATGTATGAGTGTAAGAATGTTGGAAAGATTCGTTTTACGTGGAGCAAATTTGCTAATCTTAAGGGTTATAGGGTTGCGGCAAAGGTGGACCAAAAAACAATGGCATAGGAGGATCTGATTTTGTGATGGACTTGTAATGATTATAATCAACAACTACCACACTAGCTATTCGTTTGTTGTCTCAGGTATCTATTCCTCAACTTCAAATCCTATTTAATAATAATATGTGTTTGATAAATGGTTTAAGCTTTTATTTTTAACTTAAAGGGAGCTCAAGAGTTTTACTTTTTAACTTTTCTTACACTAGTCATTTGGTTGCTATGTCAGGTATCTAGTTCTTCAGCTTCTGAGATGAACTGGTTTACATATAGCTTTATCCAATCTCTTAAGAGGAACTTACTTCTCAGAGTGCAGAGAAGCTAGTGGTTGTATATAGTGTCTTGCTATAAACAATTGCAGGACATGTATTTACAAGGAGAGCCCCATAGCACGATTAGATGTAGAGCCGGAGGAGCCATCAAAGATTGATGACGATGAGGATACTATAGATGTAGGGCTGGTTGGCGTTCCTTTTGCAACTCTTAACCTTGGAGAGTCTGATAGTTCTGATGATGACGATCTTGCTGACCTCTTGAGGGATGATTAGAGGCCTCCTTCACTACATTTTAGGCCTTGGCCCTTGGCATTTTGATAGACGAACATTTAATATCATATTGACATTATGTTGCACTTTCTCAATGTAACCATCTTTATGATGATTCTTGAGATATTCATACCTTTGAAAATTTGATATCTATGAAAATATTTTAATTTGGCTTTGCAGATTAAGTGTTTATAATTCTAATATTTATAGGTCAATGTTCAATCATAATGCAATGTTCAAGTATTAAAATTTTAAAATATTAGTATTTAAATTTTTACATCTTTATGTCTTCAATTGTCAATGTTATACATCTTTTCATAACCAACACATAGTGTATAGTATATGCACCTCCCCACGAGGTCCTCGAATTGAGGCCCATCTATCCCCCCTTTTTGGAGGCTTGTCCCTTGTCCCGATGTCTCCCTATCCCCTAGGGGCGGTGTAACTATGATAAATGTGAAATATCCCCAATTCGTCCACCTTGGAATATAGGAACAATATTGTAGAACTTCAATTATAGGTGACATTTTCCTATCTTTAAGTTGTAAACAACTCTTTAGTTGATGTTGAGTAAGAGTAGTATATAGAAGTTTAGTTATAAGATACCAGCTCTGATGTTATGAAGGTTATAATTTGGTGTCTAATCTTCGATCTCTAAAATCGGGAGATATCATCTCTAATGTGGCTAGTATGACTTGTACTTAAACTCCAGTAAGTAGTTTCTCTAAATAGATTGAATTCACGTAAGATAAGAAACTTTGATGTCGGTCTTTGACTATCTGTGACTAATGTTCTTTGGTCTCTATATCTTTGTCCTATAGAGATGGGTGTTGCTTAATATTGAAGTGTAAGGAATTATTTGATGTTTTCATTTAAGTATGAATGTTGTTCTTGTTTTGATGAATTTAGTGAAGTTCCAAATATGAACATGCATACTGTTACATCCCAAATTTTGACCTAATTTTAAATTTGCTCATAGCCATTAGGTTGAACAGATTTTTCTTTCATAATCATGTGAAGTCGGTAGTTATTTATACCCGTTGTATTAATTGTTCAATGAAGATGGTCATTATCCATGATTTGTCCTGTGATGTTTAACAGTTGCTTGATTTTGGAATTATGGTTAATAATTAAATTCTTTTAAATGTTAATATGAAAAATATTATGGAACTTGTTATTATCGTGGAAATGTTGCACGGGTGATTGTAGGAGAAGATGAAGGGGGGAAGCATTGCTAAACGAGATCAACGAAATGGGATACTAGCTTAGTCCAATCATTAGGATGATAGGTATGACCTTAAATTGCCTTGTTAAGGACCTAGCAACTTGAACTTCAAGATACAATTGAAGGACCTACATGAGCTATTAAGAAAACATTTTAAAACAGAAAATAATTTAATTAAAATAAAATATGTACCTCAAAGGATTTTGATTGACCTTTCCATTACATAATTATAATTAATACCTATGTACATACACATAGATACAAGAATAAAATGACACCATAATAATATTATTTCTTTTATAATAGTATGATGTCACCCCATAATTATATCTACGTGCATGTAGATAGATATAAACCATAATTATTTTTTGATATATAACCTTCAAATCCTTTTCCATCTTTTTTTTTAATTTCATTTTTTTGTTTGAAACTGATTGTAACACTTGGCATATTTATTTGGTGTTCAAGAGCCAAGACATTCCTCTTATGCTACGACTTCTTGGAAGCCAAGGAGACACATTACCATTTTATTTAAGAAGCTGAGAGAGAGGAAGAAGACATATTTTTCTAGGCACCCGACTTCTATATTTTTCCAAGCACTTGACTTATAATTTTTCCAGGCACTCGACTACTATATTTCCAAGCATCCGACTTCCATCTACCACCCGATATTCTTTGCAATACCATTTGATATACCTCTATATTTTTAGCGTTGCCAATCTCTATTCTCTTGATGCTATTCTTCTTTGCTGAAGACATGACTATAAATCACATTGTGAATGTGCCTGGAGATCGTTCAGAGGAAGAACTGAATTATTAGTGTTTGACAGGGCTCCAAACATTCCCAGAATTATATCAGGTTACGTGATCCATCAACCTCAAGTAATGTTATGAATTTTATTATTAACTACTACTGTATACCAAACTCCTTAGAAGTAAGCAGCAGTTGTATATTCATCATGCTTAAGTATCATCGATTTGACCCTCTTAAGGAGTTGTTTATAAAAAATAATAGTAAAGTATCCATGACATAGAATCGTAATTTATTTATGTCATTGATAGTTAGAACCAAATGATATTTTCTACAAATCTTAAAGAACATATTCTTTCAAATCACAGATTGTGAAAAGCTGGAAACATATAATATTCACGAATCAGTTGAGAATCAATAGACAGAGCCGATTGCTCTGAGATTCTGAGCACCTAGGACTCACCGGCTGTATAGCCATGGAAAAGGTGAAGAGGTGAAATGGAATCTGCAATGACATGGAAGTGAAATCAGATATGATACAATAAATCTAAATAATTTTATTTAATAGCTTATGCTTGTCCATATTGTTGTTCCCCTATTGTCAAATCGAGCAGTGGTGATCGGGTCATTGAACCCATCAAAAAAACCTTGGCCAAGGTCATTTAAAGACATGTTTGCCATCTAAGATCACTTGATGTTAGTGGTGCTAGTTATTCAGACATGTTCGTCCATAACTGTGTGGACATTCTAAACACTGGAATGCTCAGGTGGCTGGACTAAAAGTATCCCAAGCCCGATCTCGGGGTAGGGAGGGCCTTTCTAATTCAATAGATTGTGTGGGGATATGTAATATCCCAAACAGGATATTTGCTAATGTTTCTTTTCAACAATACACTCAGAGATAAAATGTTGCAGATAATTTCTAGCACATTCAAAAATAGTAGAAATGCCAACAACACTTTTCCAACCACTTCTTGAATACAATATCAAATTCAAATATAAATAAATGTAATACGAAACATTCAATAAAACCAACGGTTCTCCACAAAATAACAATTCGTTATTTCCAAAATAACATTCAAGATGTTGAACATATAACCACAAATTACAAAGTGATGAGATGAAACCAGCAATCTCTTAATTCCTTAAACAATGTTATTGCCTTATACAACAACAATATAACAACCAGCAACTAAAACGTTTTTGTATTATACAACAACAATACAATAACCAATACACAGAAACCAATCCTAAATACAGATTTAACAGTCGGATTGGAATGATAGGATAAGAACCTGTAGGCATGAATGAAACACTTGAAGTGATGTTTCTCGGGAAAATGGGTTTGTGTCCATTGTTTGCTAGCGTGGGGGGCTACATCCTCCAACTAGCTAAAAGCTGAAGCTTTCTGAGACTCTCACAAGAGAGAAAACTGAACTGAATAATAAAATCAAGCATACGAACAATGAACTTCTTTCCTCTTTTAACACACAATCTTGAGACTTTTCGGCTCCCCTCTGGCCCTCGTCCTATTCCTTGTGACACTTCAACTTCTCTCTGATAAATTGTCTTATTCCTCCTCGTCCTCTTGTGACCACAAGGAATATTAATTTGACCTTTAATAATAAAACTCTTGCTTGCATAGTCAAATTTAATTGGTAAATTCGTTTTTTCTTAACAATTCTAATGTCCCCAAAGAAGGGACATTACAAATATCCCCTCCTTGAGATTGCTTGCCCTCAAGCAATATGAACCAGGATCCCATATAAATCTGTGTTTAATCCAGTAGACCAAACTAACAGCAGACCTTACCAAACTGTGAGGCACGGTACCACTCTGCAAAACACTTGTCAACCAAATTCCTGGATCACATATTGCTCTTCGAAGGAACGTTGTGCTGGTAAACTGATCAACACTGATCATCGCCATAGTAAGCCTCAAACTAAATAGGACCACAATAAAATCCTTGTCCAACCATAGATACAATTTGCCAACACTTGGATCCCAAACTCTGTTATGCTGCCTCGCTGCTATGCTGAGGTAGAAATATATCCAGGGTCCATGTATAATGCAGTAGAATGTGAAGATCTAACCTAAATGGATGATGTAAGTGATGAGTTGCTCAAAAGCTGAAACCACCATCCCATGGACACAGAATTCATACTGTCGGCATAAACTTGGAGAATTCCCAAGTGCATAGGTGCTATAAATATAAAAGATGTTGAGAATCTAACCACAAGCCTCACATAAATACTCCACCAAGAACTGTTCAAAGATTGATGAAGAAAATTCACCCAACTTCTGAACGGGGTGAAATCGGAAAATATGTTGGGGCTAATCAAATGATAAGCAACAAAATTTGATTCATTGTTCCCATGTTGAGATTCGGATTCACTGTTAGGATTTGAGCTAGGATCCCAAAGTCTGAAATCAAACTCTTCCTCCTCATGGCAAACAAGAGATGATCCCTCATTTAACACAAAAAGAGGATTGTTGGATGTCCAATCAGCAATAACTTCAAACAAAGGGTTGTCAACAAGCTGAAAGTGTTATGAAGTTTTGCTACTTAACCGTTTGGGGCAGCTATCCAAGTCATAAATTTGCTGAATGCTTTCAAGTTCGTTAATAACTTTTTGGAAGAACTCCTGCCTCATTCTATTCTCATGTTCTTGACAGTGTTCCATGAGCTTGATTTGATTTTCTGCTCCTTGTAGAGATAATTGAGTTTCACGCAGTGCTTCTCGAACATACTTAAGCATCCTGTTGAGATCCTCAATCTCATCTTTTTCGCTATTTGATTGTGTTGCATAAATCTCAGCAACCTTGAGAATATAATCCCTATCGGATAGTAGATAAAAGTAATTTGATTTCACAGTCTCGAGGGTTGTTTTGACCTTCTGCAAATTGGTCATATGCCAGTCATCTTCCCCTTCCCTTGGGATCTTCCTGTAGAGCTCCTCAACCAACTTGTGAGTATTGTTATATTGCACCAAGGATGCTACGATCATGTCTTTACTAACCTTCAGTTGATTCTGTAAGGCATGTATTTCAGCAACTCCCTGCTGTTCATTGTCTCATAGTGTCATCCTAGGTTGTTCCTAAATTCATGTTTTGAGTATCATGAATATACGGTTCATGATGCCAAGGTCCCAAACTGTTATTACCTTGTGTGTAATCTACTTTATTATTCTGCTTAACAAAGCTCACCTTTAATTCACCAACGAGGAAATTTGTAGCTCATGTAACATCTTCTATGTGATTGCGAGAAGGCTGCCCATATCTGGTAGTTGTCTGCTCTTCTATTTCAAGATCACCCAAATGATAATTTTGGTCCATTGGAATTTCTTTGTACACCCCTGTGTGCTGTTCGTTTGCAAAGAGATCCTGGACCAACTCCATATACTTTCTTTTTGCCATATCAGTCATATTTTGCTGCCCTAGATAAAAATCCATGTAGTCGTTGAATGATAAATCACTTTGAATTCGAATAGGAAGTTCTTTATACCCTCTGTAGATGTTGACTATTTCTGCTCTCATATCGGATTTAGACTACTAGGCTATCTGTACTTGTATCTCCATAGTATCTTTCTTGATTTTATCTAAGCCCTATATTTTCCCAAATTATCTAGATGGATGCCCTTTCAAAAGGTAGATAACTGACGTGCAAAGAACTTTAACAACGCTGCTGTAGCATATATATATTTATATATAAAATGAATGGAATCCACTACTACTCTGCAACTCCTTGCTCTTTAGTAGACGTGACCCCGATGTAAACACCTATTATGTGATAGAATTCCGACCTAGGTGGTGACCACTGGAAAATCCCTTAATAAATTTTGTTGTAGTAATCACCTTGAAATACCGCAACAAATGCAGAAAAGACTGAATTGACTAGCACCTTGTGGATTGCTCATTTTCTGTATCATCTTTATACATTGGAGGTTCAATTATTGCTGAGATCATTCCTCGGAGTCAAACACCTGAAGATTGCTCCTTTAATTTCTTATATGGAACTTATTGGATGCTGCTTCTTGAGAGGTGTGACCAAGCCCTTAATTGTACATGCTCACTGTCTGTTATTGCTGTGTCGAATATAGTCATGAAATGAAAGCAGTTGAGTAGTAGCAATTCAAGTTCAACATAATATAGAGATTCTTGGTCCACTCTTGTCGTCGATATTGTTTATGCATAATCAACCTTCCTATCTGTTTGCATGCAAATCACATCCCATTCAAATCGGTGAAGTTTAATCTGATGAGCAAGGCCCAAATGAGTTTGAGCAACAGTAATATGATTCTTTATATTCAAGATGTAATTCTAGCTGACATGTGATGACCATATGCTCTAGCTTGTATTACTATATATACCACCAACTAATAAGAATTTCATTGCATATTCGTTCCTTCACTAGCACTTCACTACAATTGTAACAACAACAGAAGATGCCAACATAGAGAATTTTTAGAAGCTAGAACTCTAAAAATCTTTAGTTAACCCAACTGAGAGAAATTGCACACAGTAGAAATGCACCATAGAGAAAATGAATGGCTCTTGAATCTTCCTGGGTATCTCAGGAGAGTTCTTGGTATCTAAATGTAAATTAACCTTAGTCTCTTCTTTGTCAATTTTAAAATTTGGTTCCCTCTCTACTAACAAACCATCCTGAAAGCAACTTTGACCAGAATGAGTAGCATAATCTAGAGGCAGCACAACAACAGCCAAATTATCTGTGCTTCTCTTCTCGAATGTAGTATTACTATGACCCAGGCCAATGAGTGTACATAGGCAGGTACCATTTCTGTTCAATGATAATTTTGCTTTTGTGCTTTTAGAAGCAAGCCACATATATCTTGTGTGCTCATTTTCTCAAAAAGTCCATCTGATGCAACAACAATATAACTATCATTGCTTGATAAACGTTGCCAATTTGTAATCTCTGGTTTAGAAATCACTCCATACTTGTAACATTTTAAGCACCGCTCTGCGTAATCTTTTGTAACTGACGAAATTTATTATATCCCCCGAAAGTAATGACAAATGGTGATTATGAGGGGATGCCGTTTAAGCGCAAATAAATTACGCAAAGCCATTTCTTGCCACGTATCTCCTTAACCAAATTTAATCATTATTAATAACTATCAGACCCACACATACTTTTCCAACGCTTGACTCTTAGTGATTATTCTAACTCATCCAATTCTGTCGTTAAATATAGCTGTGGATGACACCAAATTTTCATGGTGTCGTTATATAATAAAGTTGTTTGTAATGATTCACTGCGGTGGTGTTTTGACAAGCTCCTTGTTCTCATTCTAGAGTGGAGAAGATTTACGAAAGAAATCGTTGTCTTAATAACTGACATCGTTTTAGTAGCCCCATAGAGAAACTCCCGACTTATTCCATTATTTTTGCTTCTCTGTACAATCACGACAAATGTGCAGTGGCCCACATGTGAATCGTCATATGTTTCTTCCACTCCTGACAAATACACACCTCTCCATAGCTCTAGTAGTTCACGACAACAATTGTTATTACCTCTCCACGAAGCATTACAAACTTAGAAGCATTAACCATTCAAAACGAATAATGAAAATGCTTCAATACCAACGGCTGTGACTGCCTGTTTGGTAGATGCACTTCATGTCTTGGCTGAGATTGATTTATGGTGAAGTGGAAGCAGCTGGTGTCCCTAGAAATTCCACACAGAGGCAAAGAGCACTTGCGATGAATGATAGCTGAAATATATCTCTTTTTTAAAAAATCCGTTCACTAAAGATGGTCCCTAGGAAATGATTAATGATCTATTCGCGGCAATTGGTACTCGCCCACTGCAGAAATTTGGTCTCAAGTCATTCATGACAATGGCACCAATCCAACACCTGTCAAAAGATAATCAAAACCCTCGCTCTAGAAGTTATAATGACATTTTAGAGCACTGGCATATGAAAATACGACCCAAACTTAACTTCTTAGCATTTGAAGTTGCTCTGAACACTTCTCTTTCCTATGTGGCTTTTTTTGGTATCGCTTTGGTAGGAAACAAGAGAGCTATAATGTCTTGGAAGTATGTAATTCGAACTACAGACCTCAGAAAACACAAAGAATTCTTCTCACTATTCAACTCGAAAGGAAAATGTAGCGTTTTAGCAACAATGAAGAGAGTTGCAGCAAACGTATATTATGACCAATTTAAACTGCTGCAAACACCATGCAGGAAAATTAATATAGACTTAAGAATATAGTCTAGTTTTGAAATAGCTTGGGCCTAGGGGTATTGTCCCCACACAATAGTCTCACCAATATTTTTTAATGTTAAGTCATCCACATGAAAAATATATTTCACGGCAATGGGGTGCCACAAGTAATGTACTTTTCCAAAAATATTGCCCAGAACTCTAAAAAGATATCTTATGAACATATGAATTTTTGCAAAATGTATCTCTCATAAATTTTGATAAAAATTTGTGATGAACAATTTCGATATCCTCATAGGCCAGCAGGATGCACTTCATTGAAAAAACTTCTTGATTCTTTCTTCCTTAATAGACTTTACAAGATGGGATTTTTCTTTGAAAATATTGATTAAAGCCTTTGAAAATATTTTTAGAAACTTTTATACTGAAAAACTCCACAGGCTGGGAGAAAAACCAGCTCTGATAGCACTGTAATATCCTGGATAGGATATTTGCTGATGTTTCCTTTCAACAATACACTCAGAGATAAAACATTGTAGATAATTTTTAGCACATTCGAAAATAGTAGAAATGCCAACCGACACTTTTTAAAACATTGTAGATAATTTTTAGCACATTCGAAAATAGTAGAAATGCCAACCGACACTTTTCCAGCCATTTCTTGAATACAATATCAGGTTCAAATATAAATAAATGTAATACGAGATATTCAATAAAACCAATGGTTCTCCACAAGATAACAATTCGTTATTTCCAAAATAACATTCAAGATGTCAAACATATAACCATAAATTACAAACTGATGAGATGAAACCGGCAAACCCTTAATTCCTTAAACAACGTTATTGCCTTATACAGAAGCAATATAACAACCAACAACTAAAACGTTATTGTATTATACAACAACAATACAATAACCAGTACATAGAAACCAATCCTAAATATAGATTTAGCAGTCGGGTTGGAATGATAGGATAAGAACTTGTAGGCGCGAATGAAACACTTGAAGTGATGTTTCCTAGGACAATAGGTTTGCGTCCATTGTCTGCTAGCACGAGGGGCTACGTCCTCCAACTAGCTGAAAGCTGAAGCTTTCTGAGACTCTCACAAGAGAGGAAATTGAACTGAATAATAAAATCAAGCATACGAACAATGAACTTCTTTCCTCTTTTAACACACAATCCTGAGACTTTTTAGCTCCCCTCTGGCCTTTGTCCTATTCCTTATGACAGTTCAACTTCTCTCTGATAAATCGTCTTATTCCTCCTCATCCTCTTGTGACCACAAGGAATATTAATTTGAACTTCAATAATAAAACTCTAGCTTACATAGTCAAATTTAATTTGGTAAATTCGTTTCTTCTTAATAATTCTAATGTCCCCAAAGAAGGGACATTACAGGATAAGTATGATCCGAGGTTGGGAGGTTAAGCCTAAGTCAATGCTTCTCCTCTTACTGAAAGCCGAGGCTTGCACAACCAACTAAAAACTCATCGGATATTACTTCCATGTTTTCTTTTCTTCTTTTAATGTTAAGCATTTACTTTACTTGTATGTAGAAAAAGATAGTTTATTGTTATTCCAGTTATTACAAATGATCATTGATATAGTTATTAGTTTATTGTTATTCCAGTTATTACAGATGATCATTGATATAGTTATTTCAGTTAATCATTATTATAGTTATTACAATTGATCATTGATATAGTTAATTCAGTTAATCGTTATTATAGTCGATCATTGTTACAGTTATTTCAGTTAATCGTTATTTTACTTATTTTAGTTGATCATTGATACAATTATTTTCAATTAATCATTATTATAGTTATTACAATTGATCATTGTTTCAGTTGATCATTGATATAGTTATATTAGTTGAACATGGTTATTTCAGTTAATCATTGGTAGTTAAAAGCATAGTTCCAAGAATCACGACGATTCATGTGATTCATGCAATTTGACGATTTGATTCAAGCCAAATGATTTTTTGTGAATCGGTGAATCGAAACAGCAGTAAAGGGTTTATGAAATAAGAATCACGGCTATTCATGTGATTCATGCAATTTGATGATTTGATTCAAGCCAAATGATTTTTTGTGAATCGGTGAATCGAAATAGCGAAAAAGGGTTTATGAAATTAGTTGTTCACTAAATTTCAATGGTTTTTTTAATTTTACGATTCGTGGGCGATTCGATTCCGATTCATGACCAAGTCATGATTCGATTCGGCCTTGCTGATTTCGATCTGATATCGATTCTTGTTACTTTGGTTAAAAGCAATTAATGTCCTATGAAAAGGAGGTCAGTTATTGTTCAATAATTTTGTTGGGAAAAACTCTTTATAGATCGTTTTTGTTTTGTTATGAAAAATCGTTTGTTACATATGGTATCAGAGCGTCGGGTTCAACACTAAACCTAGGGCACACTACCTTCCATGTAAACCTGAAAATTCTTAGAATAATTGTATAGGATGCAAGTACATAAAACACCCCGCAAGAAGTCACGACATCCCATCTTCTTGTACTTAATTAAAAACATGCCAAACTTCTACTACACTTGCTACTCTATGCCCCAAGACAATGAAACTCTAAACCAAGGCTTGCAACGAATGAAGAAGGAAAGAGTCAGGTGGATTCTTGCTAGTAAAGTAGCATATAGAAACAAACTAATTCAAAATTAAAACGCTCGTCAGGGAAACTCTGTTCAGCATTTCCACAGATCTTGGATAGTGCGGGATATGTACAAATTTGAATCAAAACTGAATGTTGAGAATCAAGATTTAGATTCCATCATGTAAACATCCTCAGTAGAGAATTTTTTTGTAAATAAGGCTGCCATGAATGCGGCAGCAAAAGTATTAAAGTTAATTAAATAAATTGGTTTATTCATATGTAATATTCACTCTCAAACTCTTTTAATTTGTTGTAAGCACACTTAAAAAATATGTGTACAATAAATTTACACAAAATTTTGTAAATTTCCAGGTTAAACTAGTAAACAAACAAAATGAGCAACGATGAGAACATTGTAAGTCATGACATGGTCCATGAAAACACACAACCATCCACCTGTTTATTATTTTAGATTTTGCAAGAAACACAATTAATGTTGGATAATATGGAAAAAGAATGAATGAGATGGCAGCCCAGATGGGGCAGAACCAAGAGGAAATGCAATCTTCACCTCCTCTCAGAATAGAGACAAAAGTCTCCAAACACAACAAGAAAACCTTACAAGCTTCACCCACTCAAACTAAAAAACAAAAGAAACAAAAAATAGTGAGTGATATGTCCGTAGATATTAAGAAGATCAAACCACCAAAATTTGCTGGTTTTGAATTTGGAGAGGATGTAAAGGCTTGGTTAACCAAAATGGAACAATACTTTGTAATTAGGAACTTTTAAGAAACCTCAAAAGTGGTTTGGGGAATATACCACTTTACTGGAGAAGGTGCTACATGGTGGGGAAACACCAAGGTTGAGCAAAACATTAAAACCACTGAAATTACATGGGAAAATTTTTTAATCATTTTTAGGAATCGTTGGTTATCCCAAACCTTTTATGACAAAAAATTGTTGGATTTCCAAAATCTGAAGCAAGGAGATATGACTGTACACAAGTATTGGGAGAAATTTACTCAATTACTGAAGTATGTACTGCCATATCAACAAGATAAAAATCTGAAAGTGAGGAAATTCATCATGGGTCTGAAAAATAGAATAGGAGGAGCAGTTGATGTTCTCACTCCTTGAACCATGGAAGAAGCTTTAAAGAAGGCTATCTGACAAGAATATAAAATCAAGAGAGATGACTCCATTCTGGATGATAAAAGGAAAACAAACTGGAATACACAAAGTACAGATTCTAGATCTCAGAAGAAACAATTTAAGGATTATAAGTTTAGCACACCAGAATCAAAAAGAAATGGAATCAAGGATTTTAAAAGTAATTTCAGTATAAGAATAATAAGAGCAATGAAAAGAAAGGGCCACCTTTTGGATGTTACAATTGTGGGGGAGATCATTATGCTAGTAAATGCCACATCAAGACTATGTAATGTCCCCTCTCAGGATAGCTTGAAAATTCAGAACAATTACCTTGAATTCTCTATTCTTACTATGAATTTGAAATGATAATTTTTATCTCAAAAATAATATATAGATACTAGACCACTCTGTACAATCGTTATTGTTATTATATGGCTAACTCTGATCTTATTTCTATATATGTGTCTTGTAGATAAGGCCAAGAATGAATAATAAGAAGGGATAAGTTTTTTCATAGTAGTCTAATTATATATTTTTATAATTATGGATAGAGTCGTCTCTCAAGAATGAAATAATGGCCTACAACCTCTGTTGCTGCTTGGATAAGTGTGATGATTAAAATAGTGAAGTAAGGATTTTATAATAAACTCCAATCTAATGCACCCGATATTTATTATGACCGACTTATAACATTTGGAAATTGACTGTATCTTAGTCCGCATATGTAGTCTGTACCCTCCGATTGGATTCTCTATATTGGGATTAACATATAACCTGTTTAATTTGCAATGTTCATATTTATGATGCACAAAATATGGATTTCCCTTGCTTTGTAATTATGGTATCGGTTGAGATTTTATTTGGTTGAGGATGACTAAGGAAACTAGTGCTTATATTAGTCAATTTCCCTTGAGGCGATACTGCCGTATATGCTTTCCTTGGCTATTAAGATTCCTTATTCCGGTTCTATAGGATATTGGGACAATATTGATCCCTGTCTTGCTCAGCTTGGTGTTCGGGAGCTGCTTGTTCCTTTCCGGATGTCTTTACCTGTACATGGATGTTCTTGCCAAGTCTGTTGGGCTTCCTCACATCGATCTTCTGTTCTGTCCGAGTATTATGCAATTGCATTTAGTGACTCCAGCCAAAGTTTGGTGTCCGATGTTGATGTCCTTCCATAGAAAAATGCTTCTTCTTTTTATATGTCTCCTCCATTCAAAACATTGAGATGCATTACAAGAGTCACGTCACTTGTATCTTTGATCACATCATTATGTATTTAGTGCTTTTGGCCAATATTAAGAATGCTTAGCCTCGAAATCATTTGTTATTTGAAATATATCTTCCACTTTGCTATTGATCTTTTAAATATTGTTATTATCTTATTAACTATGTCATATCCATAATAGTTTTATTTCTATTTTAATGTTTATTATTATTTATTTAA